>CM033470.1:111983061-112583061 GCA_019447015.1 Hymenochirus boettgeri | reverse complement strand
AGCCCCACCTCCGAATCCCATTTCACGGCCTCTCCACCTAGCTTAAACCCTTTTAATATAATGCTCATCCCCTGCCCACCACAACCACGGTGTTAAAACTTAAAAAATACTTTCCGATGAATGCTTACAGCCCTGCGCACAGACGTTCACCTCTAACCTCCTGTAGAGAGAGACCAGACCTATTATTTCTAGTAGCCTGCACCATCCCTCAGAAGCGTTACCTTAACCTCCCTGTAGAGAGGACCAGACCTATTATTTCTAGTAGCCTGCACCAGCCCTCAGAAGTTATTTTGCCCCAGGCTCCCCTTTCAATTATCACCATGGCAATAATATCATTGACAACGAAAGACTGAGGTTTCCCAAACCTGCCAACCAGGCCAGCACATGCTCAAGCTTGTTAAGAGCTTGAGCACTTCACATGTGTGCGCCATTGTTTTTGAGATTACATAGGAGACATACTTTAAATGGCATGTCCCCCCTTTTTTAGAATTTTTGGTGTAGTGTAGGGCTCCCACCCAGCCCAACCGCCATATTACTTTTTGCAGAAACTCCCTCGATCATTACTTGCTCTCTCCTTCGACGTATGTCACGACCCTTGCTTGCATGAAACTGCAAGGGGGGCCGGACTGGCAGCTGTGTCGTGATTGGCTGAGAGGCAGCCAATCACGGACGTGGCTTCCGGCTGCACAGAAACACGGAGACAAGAGGTAATGTAAGTGAGTCCGGGGGAGTTTCTGCAAAAAGTAATATGGCGGTTGGGGCTGGGGAGGGAGCCCTACATGCAGCAAAGGGGTTACACACTTGGGGGAGGGAGAGGAAAACGGGAGGGAGAGGGAGTGGGGAGGCTGCAGTGCGCATGACAAAATTCTCCCGGAGGAGATACAGGAGGCAGAGTCCTATATGGCTCCTGGTGGTCACTTTATGGACTTTGGAGGGACATTACAGGAGAACCATTTGGAGCAGGGATGTAAGGTAAGGATTTTACTACACTACACAGTGGGGCAGTAGGGTTTAAATTATAGTTTTGGGGGGGGACATGCCCTTTAATTTTTTTATGACATTAAAGCAGACAGAATACTTTTTTCAGGCTGTATTCTGTGATGAGGATTTTAGTCCCATCATACATGGGTTAGTGTAAGAGGTATCACAATCCTAGTCAAGTCAATTCTGTACTCATAAGTTTGGTTACTGCACACATAGCTAGAGGTAGCTATTCGGTGTGTGATGGTTTTTTGCACATGGTTGTGGATTCTTTTACAGCAGCTCCTGTATTTCCAGTTTTGAATCCATTTGAGGGTTTTGAAGTTCCGACGATTTCACGGAACCCGGATTTTAGAATTTTTGATTTTAATCAAAATGTAGACGATTATCGAAAATCGAATAGACATTATCAAAAATCGAATCCTCAAAAGTAATGATCGATTTTCGAACTCTCGATAATGGAATACGGAAGCTCGAAAACATCCCGATCGTGAGGAAAAGATAGTTTTAAAAAGTTTTGTTTATATTTACGGGTTCCCAGAATTCCCAAGGTCTCTGTGTCATTTACAATAACCTACTATACTATTTGTCCCTCAAAATGGACAGAAACTCAAAAAATCTCTCATAGACTTCTATGGGTTGTTTTCAGATTTCTGAAATTACGAAAAATTCGAAAACGGAACGAAATTCAAAAGTTTCAAACATTTCCAGTGTACCACAGTAAATCTTTCAATTAAATGAGAGTTGTAACCTGATCTAGTAGGTAGTAATTCCAGCACCTTTGGAATTTGTCAGTGTGGTTAGACAATGTAATATTATTTGTCCAGATAAAATCACCATTAAAATTTCTACCTAACAAGTTAATATCCAGACAAAAAGATACAACATGGAAAATGGAAATTAAAACAGTGTTTGGCTTCTTTAATTTTTATTATTTATTATTTTCGTTAGTACCCGAGGCATAACTGCAGGGGTCAGGGCACACCTCCGAGAGATTGGAGGCTGGGATCCTGACTTCCAGTTCAGTTCCAGTCTTTTAAACAGCTGATGTGTGTATGGTTACTTTATATGTGTGATCAGCTGTTTAAAAACAGCTGATCGCGGACCACTGGGGAGGGGGGGGTGTCAGGTGCCCAGCCTCCAATCTCCGGACCTCTGGGGAGATGTCTGCGTGCTCATTACCTCTCCCTCACGCAGTCACAGGCTCTGCGGGCCCTGACATACTCCACTGTTTAGTACTCCCTTTAGAACTGGGTAGCAAATTATCATGAGACATTGGAACTGGGTTAAAAATAATTCTGGGCAAAAGAGGGGGAAATCTTAATTCTTTTTAAACAAATATCCTACTGTATGTAGGCTCAGATTTCCCGATTATGCATATGTTCATCACTATTAATTTGCAATATATTAAGAGAAGTATTATTTAATATTGATGTATTTTAATGTTTGGGGGGTGTTCCTTTATTTTACATAGAGATGGCCAAACTTCATAAAGTTCGATCCACTTTCGAACTTCAACGGGAGAGTGATAGTCAAAAAGTCCAGATGATTTACAGCTAAACTAACTGTAAATGGCTGTGGCACCGGGAAAGGTTCTGGGGAACATGTAACTATCACCAAAACTGTTTAAACACTTTTAAACACGAGTGAGCAATTGTCGGGTTTTGTGCAAGCTACATTCGAGGGTCACAGCCATTTGGGGGTTACCGAATGACCCTTTTGAGGGTTACCGAAAATAGAACCATAAATGTGAGGCTTACCATAATCGAACAAAACTTAGAAGGTTACCAACGATACATATGAGGGCTAGCAAAAACGATCCATACATTGAGGGTTACCGAAACTGAACGATATTCGAGGGTTACCGAAAATCGAAGTCTACATTTGAGGGTTAGCGAAAACGATCGTACATTTGAGAGTTATCGATAATGAACGATACTTTCGAGGGTTAGCGAATGGCCCATAAATTCGATAATTACCGAATTTATGATAATTAGCGAAAATACAGCTGCGAGTCCTGAAAAACTAACTAGTTCGAATAGTTCAAGTTCATCCGAATTCATAAAATTCGGACTGAACTTGGGCTCAGTTCAGTTTTGTGTCCAACTTCATTTTACATTGTACATACCTCTTATTTTTTTTTTGTTACAGCTCAATTTCTCTAGAGAAGAGGGAAGTAAATAAATATGTCAAGAGATTAGAAAGGATTAAGTTTTTACTGTATGAGAGACTGCAATGTACTGCAGTGCTGGCAGTAGAAGTAAGAAAGTACATTAAAATGGTTTTAATCCACAATCATCTTTTATTTACCAGAATTCAAAATTGGATTGCTATACTCTCAAATTAATTATACGTTTAATAAAGATGATAAAATATTCGTTTTTCTTTACTCGGGAATCAGTTGCAGTGTCTGATAGGGCAAAGTATTGTACATAAAGCTGTAAAAAACCAAAAAACATTCAGGGAGCTTTACAAAGAGCCACAATTGGTTTGGGTAGTTCCTTTCCAGCAATTCAGTTTTGCTTTGGAGGCTCTGGGTAAATACCAAACGGATCCTCCTCCCCGTGTTATTGGTTGAAATAAATAAACAGGATAAGGGATAAAAGAAAAAGATCAGTAGTGTAAATTAGTTTTAATTATATCTCATATACATACATATAAATTTTAAAAAAAAGCGTACATTGCTTTATAAAGACATAGGGGCATATTTATAAACGAGTGAAAAGCGCGTTAACTTTTCGCTTTCCTTACCAAATGTTTTCGCAACCTTTAAAAGGTTGGTTAATGGGTCCCGAACAGTTTTCGCGTCATATCGTACTAAACGGCTTTTCGCATACATCACAGAGATAAAAAGTGCGAAAAAAGCGAAAACATTAAATGGAGCCTATTCTTATCGCGAACTTGAAGATGGCGGAAAGTCTCTTTTTTCCAATGGGACTTTGTACATTGGATTCTTTCATTAATTTACTGCACAATAACTGTCAAACAATGCACAAAAAAGCACGAATACTATTTACCTTTTTTTTAGGACATATTATGAAGGTATATAATTGCACATTTGTCAATATTGGGATAATTTCCACAAATACCTTTTTCATGTAAAATTTGTTTGGCATGTTTGTTAACCTTTTAACAAGTGTTACTTAGGCTGAGGCCACTGCAATGCCAATGCATTGTTTGTTTGCTGTTACGCAATTGCGCATGCAATTTTTCTTAAAATGAAATCGCCCTTGTACCACCTAAAGAGAGAATGGAAGTGTATCTTAACAGAAAATACTTCCATTCTTAAGCATGGTACACACAAGCAACTTTCCTCTAGTCATTTGGCTCTTCCGACTGGTTGGCCAGGAGGAAGGAAACAGTTGGTCAAGGCAATAGTGGCTGTCGGCCAACAGTTTACCATGACCGAACATGTGGTCCATAGAGGACCACGGGATGCGACGGAGTAGTTTTCCACTGTGTCCGATCATCCTTTTGTCGGTGGGAAAAACTGGTGAAAACCCATGCGATTATTTCGTTCTGATCGACCGATACACTGAACTATTGGTTGATTAGACTGAAATAGTGCATGGTGTGTACCAACCTTTAAATATCATGAAGGGAAAAAAAAAGAGAGTTTGGAATAATAAAGAGATAGGCAACTTTCCATTTGGCTTTAAATTTATAAAATTAGTGTTTAATAATATATATATATATATATTTTTAATTTAACTTGTGAAGAAATAATTACTTTGTTTTACAAAAAACGGAAAATACATAAAAAAATGTACTACTTTTTGCGGCAACACAATGCGACTCTTCTCTCTGACCTTTTTGTGTCGCTAGCCCTTAATGCGCGTTCGCTTTTCTAATGCATTCAACTTCCTAATGTGCATTCGCCTTTTATAACGTGTTTGTTTCTTATGTACATTCACCTTCCTAATGCGCATCGCCTTTGTAATGTGGTTCGCCTTCCTAATGCGCGGTCGTATTTATAAAGCCCCGGGTCGCTTTTATAATGATTGCAAGCAAGACAAGCAGTAAGCTTGATTAGCAATCATTGTGTGTAGAGAAAATGTCGGAGGAGCAAGTGGTTTGCTGGTGGCATTGAAAAACCTTGCAGCGGCAGCAGCAATGCTGCATGTGTAAAGGCCACATGACAGAGAGCATGGAGGAAAGGACAAGTCAGTTAGGATCAGACAGCCTCGGTATGGAGATTGGTCAGTCGTGCGGTAATACACGTAAACGATCGTATCAGCTTCCTTTGCTCACAATCATCGTTCATATGTATGGCCACCTTTAGTCTAAAGTGACGCACAAGCTCGTCATCAGACAGCTCGTCCAGATGACTAAGGGGCATATTTATAGAAAAAACGAAAAATTACTGCCGCACATCGCGGCCACGAAATATTGATCACAGATTTATAACGCAGAGCGACATTGCCACGATATGTATCGCGACCGCGATGTCCTGCGGTAATTTTAAGTCCCTTTGCGACGATACTGCACTTAGCGCAATGCGCAATGCGCTAAGTACAGTATTGCGCTTGAAGGGACTTAAAAATCCCTTCCCGAACGACTGTGCAGGGGGCGTGGCCTACCGCCCCCCGCCCCCGACCCCCCGCGGACAGCGGGGGACCCAACCGCTGCCGCTCCCAGCAGCCCCTCCCAACCCCTTCCCGCTCGCGGCAATCTTGGAACTGGAGGCTAGGAGGGGCTGCTGGGAAGGGGCCGCAGTGGGGTCCACGACCACCCACCCACAGCCCCTCCAAGCCCCTGCCCTGCCGCTGGGCAGGGAGGGAACGGAAGGGCCCGCTGGGAGGGCCGGACCCTCCAGCGAGGGACTGGCGCATTGCGCTAAGTGCAGTATCGTCGCAAAGGGACTTAAAATTACCGCAGGACATCGCGGTCGCGATACATATCGTGGCAATGTCGCTCTGCGTTATAAATACGGTGATAGCAATATTTTCGTGGCCGCGATGTGCGGCAGTAATTTTTCGTTTTTCTATAAATATGCCCCTTAGTCATCTGGACGAGCTGTCTGATGACGAGCTTGTGCGTCACTTTAGACTAAAGGTGGCCATACATATGAACGAATGATTGTAGCAAAGGAAGCTGATACGATCGTTTACGTGTATGACCGCACGACTGACCAATCTCCATACCGAGGCTGTCTGATCCTAACTGACTTGTCCTGTCCTCCATGCTCTCTGTCATGTGGCCTTTACACATGCAGCATTGCTGCTGCCGCTGCAAGGTTTTTTCAATGCCACCAGCAAACCACTTGCTCCTCCGACATTTTCTCTACACACAATGATTAGCTTAACCTGCTTAAATAGTGCACATTTAGCGGAAGTGCTAACTGAATCTGGTCAAAACATTTATACAAAATAGAAAGATAATCAATGCACATTCCTAGGCCCATACAATATCATATTATCTGCACACTGGCATACTTTATAAACAAAGGGGTTTTAGTATACATTACTGTGATCACATGAATGAAAAGCCTTCCAACCACATCAAGGTAACCCCAGTCTGGAAGGTCCTAACGTCTAACCTTTTCATTTCTTTACTTCAATTACGATTAGCAAACTTTGCATTTCTCATTTTACACACTGGATCCATATAACAGGCTCTCTCCCTTCCCCCTCAGCCCTTAGGCTTTTTAAAATGAGGGAAGAGGCCATCCAGTCGTTATATTAAAGGCAGAGGACCTCCCATTAAAGGGGCGTGTTGGGGTGCTATTACCACATGGAGGCTTGACCAAGTCTCCCAATAAATACATACAATACAAGAATTGGAAGCACTCCAATTAGGCTAATTTACAACTACATTTAGCGGAAGTGCTACTGATCTGGTCAAAACATTTATACAAACATAGAAAGATAATCAATGCACATTCCTAGGCCCATACAATATCATATTATCTGCACACTGGCATACTTTATAAACAAAGGGGTTTTAGTATACATTACTGTGATCACATGAATGAAAAGCCTTCCAACCACGTCAAGGTAACCCCAGTCTGGAAGGTCCTAATGTCTAACCTTTTCAATTTCTTTACTTCATTACGATTAGCAAACTTTTGCATTTCTCATTCTTACACACTGGATCCATATAACAGGCTCTCTCCCTTCCCCCTCAGCCCTTAGGCTTTTTAAATGAGGGAAGAGGCCATCCAGTGCTTTATATTAAAGGCAGAGGACCTCCCATTAAAGGGGCGTGTTGGGGGTGCTATTACCACATGAGGCTTGACCAAGTCTCCCAATAAATAAATACAATACAAGAATTGTGGAGCACTCCAATTAGGCTAATTTACACTACATTTAGCGGAAGTGCTATGATCTGGTCAAAACATTTATCAAACTAGAAAGATAAATCAATGCCATTCTAGGCCCCATACAATATCATATTATCTGCACACTGGCATACTTTATAAACAAGGGGTTTTAGTATACATTACTGTGATCACAAATGAAAGCCTTCCAACCACTCAAGGTAACCCCAGTCGGAAGGTCCTAATGTTGCCAGACGCTTCTTTCTTCTATCTTCAGCCATCTACTGCGATGGCATCTGAGTTCCGCAGCGAGTGCACCTCTTAATATAGGTTTGCAGAAAACCCTAATCCATTTCTGATTGGTTAATTTTTTAATGCTTGGTTTACATGCTTTACATTAACCAATCAGATTTCAGGAAATCTGATTGGGTTGTTCTGCCCATCTCCTCCGCAGCGCGCTAGTATCGGCTGCTTTCGCCACCTTGAAGGTGGTGAAGCAAAACGGCCGATACTAGCAATGCGAAACAGTTACCGCCGCTTTATAAATAGAAGTGGCGGTAACAGGTAAGTATCGGCGCGAAGAGTTAACTAACGCCACCTCCTTAGACATATTCTACTCACATTGAGAAGCTTGTTTAAATAGTGTTTCTTTCAATTAAACTAAAGGACAATTATACTTACTCCCCCTTGTTCCTTTCCCCGATCCATTCTCTGGGTACTTTACAAAGTCTTGCACTACTTACTTGTAATCTCCCTCGTCGCTCCGGTATGATCCTCCCCATTGGCACTTTGAGTGACAGGCCACGAGGCAGCCAATGGAAGACGCGCTCTGCAAGGAGGCGTGTCTCCCATTGGCTGCCTCCCGACTGTCACTGACAGTGCCAGTGGGAGGATCCAACCGAGGGAGGAGATACAATAAGTAGTGCAGACTTTGTAAAACCGAGGGAGACAGCTTTAGTCCTACGGTACTTAAGGATGATCGATGAAATGTAGATAAGCTTTAATGGATGCTTCAATATGTCAATTGAGCAAAGAATTGAAAAAACCCACAATCATTGACACGCACAGCAATGAATTGACATATTGTAACATTGGATTGAGAATTAAAGAAAACAACATTCTTAATAAACTCTTCGCCTAATGAGCTGATGAAAGCGATTCTTAGACGACCGATTGAAGGCGAATGTGGATTGAAAGCGACGCGCATTAGGACAGGTGCATTGAAAGCGATCAGCATTAGAAAGGCAAACAACACTAGAAGGTGATTGCATTAGAAAAGCGATCGCGCATTAGAAAGGCGAACACGCACTAGGAAGGTGATTGCATTAGAAACGCGATCACGCATTAGAAAGCGAACACGCACTAAGAAGGTGATTGCATTAGAAAAGCGATCTCGCATTAGAAAGGCGACCGCGCACAGGTGAATGCGCGTTAGAAAACGAACGCGCATTAGGAAGGCGAACACGCACTAGGAAGTAATTGCATTAAGAAAGTGATTGCGCATTAGAAAGGCTACCGCACACGGAGGTGATGTGCGTTAGAAAAGCAAACCGCATTAGGAGGCGAACACGCACTAGGAAGGTGATTGCATTAGAAAAGCGATCTCGCATTAGAAAGGCGACCGCGCACGGGTGAATGCGCGTTAGAAAAGCAAACGCGCATTAAGGCGAACACGCACTAGGAAGGTAATGCATTAGAAAAGTGATTGCGAATTAGAAATATGTTGCTTCTCATTTTGAATGTGAGAGACATTTCTGTGGTTTTCTTGTGTTATATTGCCATTTCCGCCTTTTCAAATAATTTTCGAAATGCTCTAATCTTATCTAATCTCTAGTCGCGTTAAGTTTTTGCCACAATACTTTGCTCTTTATCGCGCCATTTGCCCATCGTGTTTGCTTTTTTTAAATATTGCGAAAGGTTAACAAAAGGCGTTATTTTCGCTGCTATGTGTCACGTTTTAGCTCCGCAAAAATTTCAGACTTTTATAAATATGCCCCATAGTCTATAAAGCGATTTTCCAGAAATGCCTAGGTCGGGTGGCTTCTACTTGCTATCTCAAATAGAGATGGCCGAAACTCACCAGTTTTGTTCGTTTTCGGATTCCCGGGTCTCGGTAAAATCCCGAAAATCTGAAAACGGAACAAATTTTCGATTATTATTTTCGATAATCCTCGAACGTTCGATAATTATAGAAAATAAGCTCAAATCCCAAAATCCAACAATCCATCCTGATTTGGATGGATCATTTAGGAACCGAGGAGTTCCGTGTTCGGATCCAGGTCCGAGACGGAACCGGATCCCATCTCTATATTAACTAAATCCACACTCCTAATTTTTTCTTTTAACCCTTACTGTTATTTATTTCAACCAATACACATGGGGGGGAGAATCATGCAGCCAGTAACAAGGAATAATATGGACAAGTATAGTAGAGCAAGGTAGGACCATATAGGGCCCTGCCAATAGAAAAATTAGCCATTGCCAGCTAGCTGGCATCAGCTAAGACTCTAGTGGAAACTGAGCGGAAGGAGGAAGTATGGGTGCCAGGGGCAGGAGCTTCAGTCACGGGCATCAGCACTAGGGGTGCTGTATTGAGATGTGATCACGGCTCATTATCTTGATGAATGTAAGGCGGTCCACATTTCAGTGGAGGACGGGTCCTCATCTCCGTTTACAACACCCCTGCTGCGCTGAGGTCTCTCCGAAGAACACTGGAGAGGGGCATGAAAGGACCTCGATGGCATACTGTTGCCCACTCGGGCCCAGAGATCAAGCCTCGCCCACAGTAGTCAGTGGATCCTCAGTCTCTGTGTGGCTACACCGGCCCTGGATCCGATGTAGTCGGGTTGACATGGCGACTGACGGTGTTGCACTGGGTTGGAGTTGCAGTGGAGGGGCCTGGCAACTGTGGCTGGAAGCAACAGCCTGAAGGTTGGCCGCGAGGCCGCCCAGTTACTGCTGCTCCTCCTTCAGGCACAGGGGGACGTGAGCCCTTGGTTGATCCCCAAAATCAGGTGCGTGTAGCTGCCGCACCTGGGCAGGCAGAACAGAGGCAACGTAGCAGTGTTGCCTAGTAGTGATGCATTTCTACCTTCCCTCTGAGATGCGGGGGATAAACTCCGACACTTTACCCTTATAGCGGGGATCTATTACGGGTGGCCACCCAGTACTGCCCTTCTCTTGGATGGCCTGAATCCTGGGTCCTTGCGAGGCATTGCAGCATGAAAAGAGCCCATGCGCCGCCAAATGCCTGCCGCAGGAGGACCCCATGTCCTCGATGTCACTGAGGACAGTAGTGTCGGGCTCAACCTATCCCCAACCACGAATGACATGGGTACTGGGGAGGGTGTTGAGTGAGTGTCCCTAGAGGAATGCCCAATTTCCCCTTGGTCCAGGTCACCTAAATCCCCCTCCCATCATCGTCGGAAGGTGCTTCTGCACGTGATGTTCGGACGGAGAAAGAATCACGGTGTCGGCGTCCTCCTCTTCCAGTGCCTGCTGCTCGACAGCGAGTGCCCTGTCGAGTTATGCCGCGCAGACGTGTGCTCAAGGAGAACACCAGGGGATGGTATCCGCAATGGTGATCATTGCGCTTACATCCGGTTGGCCTCATCAATGGCGGAGCACAAGGCAGGAATCTCAATCAGAAGCCACTGCCTGGGTAACAGCAAACCAGGTCCCCAGAGCCTGATCTTGCCTCGTACCGTAACTAAAAGTAGTTATGATGGCTCGCCTCTGCGGAGCAGCCCAGCAAGCATCATAAGGACTAGAGTTACAGCGGGTGGGGGTGGTCACAAATCAGGCGGTTTGCGGCAGGACCATTATGCTGCTGAAAAACTCAGGCCAGACGAGCTGTGGCGTGTATGACCGCCTGAGAGTGACTGGACCACCTCCTAGCCATCCTCAGTACCTCTGGAGACCCGGGGTACTTGGTGAGGAACCGCTGGACGACCAGGTTGAGAACGTGTGCCGGCAAAGAAACATGGGTGACTCTGCCATGCGAAGGGCAGACAGGATATTGGTGGCATTGCACACACGACTTGCCTATTGAGGAGGTCCGCGTTGTGGGAGGGGGCAGCCACCTCCTCACAGTGCTTGCAGTGCTGCCAGCAAACCGCCCGGTGTGGCTCCTATCCCCGAGGCACACAAGCTGCAACACTGCATGGCACCGTCTCGCCCTGGAGCACGAAGCATAGGATATGGGGTATGCTCCCGGGGGGGGGGCACGGAGCTGTCCGGGAAGAGGGCTCACCGGAGATCATGAGGAGGGGGGGCCGTGGAGACTGGCGTATCACCAATGCGTGGTGGTACCACCATCTCCCCCTTGCGCTCCGGCCGCGCTCTGCAGCTAACAAGTGACCCATTGGGCGGTAAAGACACATTACCGCCCCTGGCCGTGCTTGCTGGACACGCGTCCAGAGTAATGTGGACACCACTTGCCCACACTGGGTCAGCGAAGGCAGATACTGCCTGAAAGATGGTCGGCAGGGCTGTACGCCTCCTCTGGGCAAGAAGTACTACGGCAAGGAGCCCTGCCACTGTGTGTGCCAATGGCCACAAACTCCCTGAACGCTGGCACTGTCTACCAGGTGAAAGGTAGCAGCTGCACCGCAGGAGTTTTGGCTAAGCCGGGCAGTGAGACGCTGGGCTTGGGGGTGACTGGGGGACCAGGTTCTGCTCCGCTCCAACAAAAATGGGAAGAGAGACCTGCCTTTAGTGACGCTCCAGCAGCAGTGCAAGAGGCCTCTTAACACCGCGGCTGGGGCCAAAGGAGCCTCTCCTCCCTACAACTTCCACCGAGGAGCAGCTGATGGGGCCGGAGGGGGAGGAGGAGGACGGTCGGCTACCTGGGCACGAGGTGGTGAACGTGTGGGTGCCGGAACGTTCCCGTCCGATGCTCCCACCGGGCAAAGTGGTGCAGACAGAATAATATTGCATCCTCATAGAGGAGGTGCCCAAATGTGAGTGGTCTTTCCACGGCTAACACGTTGCGCACACTTGCACACTGCAACTGTGCATGTCACCTGGAGCCAGTGAGAAGAGAACTCCCAACACCGATGAGCCACAGACACGACTCGGAGCAGAGGTCACTGTGCTGTGGGCACTGGCACAAAGCTCTCATTGGTGAGTACCTCCACGTGCACCACTAGGTGCATGCCTCTGCCCCGGCCCATGACCCCAGTCCTGCCTATGGGTTCAGGAGATCGTGCTCATGCTCGGAGGGACATCCCTCAGAGACACTATCCCTCCTCTCTCACAGAGGCAACCGAGAAATGGACGATCGGTGACTCATCGTCCACACTTCCACCTCCTCAATACTGGAGGCTGCATCACTAACAGCAGGCAGCATATGGAACCGCACCCCTGCTATGATTCCCTGGCTGTCACAAGGAATGCTGCAGTTGACATCGTCAGCCTCACTGTCACCCTGTTGCACTGAGCACTTTCCTCCGCCTAGGGCGACAGGGAAAGATTGGAAATCAGTGCCAGCTCCTCCTCAAGCCACACTAGATAGCCCCACACATAGTGTGCGAAACATATCCTGAGACCCCTTCGGATCCCCGAAGGTACGGGCCATGTGGGCAACGAAACTACTGATAGAGCGGATCAGGTTCAATGCCCACAGTAGGAGCCTCAGGTGAGGAAGGCGCAGGCACAATATCTACAGTAGCAGCTAGGCTGCTCTGTGCATGTGAGGAGGTGGATGAGGAAGGCGGGTAGGAATCCACTCTACTACACGCCTTCCCACTTGATCAGACGGGATAGACCTAGCCCGGGTACCCCTAAAAATATCGGGCACGGGTAACACAGGCTGCCGGCGAAGGCCAGGTAGTCCTGCGCCAGAGCATTCAGTAGGCTCTCCCTGCCCTCTCCCTCTCACTCTCCCTCACGTGCATAAGCACCCCTGCAGCCTGGGTCTCCCTCTGCCCTGCCAGGCCATTTACCTCTCCCAAATATCCCCCAAAAATTAAATATATTATATATATACAACACACCACAACACACAAACACAAAAGACAAAGCAACAAAACAACACAGAAGCAAACAAAATAAACACAAAAGCTTTTTTGGTTTTTTTTTTTTTTACATAAAAGCCACAAAGGACAAGACACAACTGACAGCAAACGCAGATAGACAGCAAAAGCGGCTGAATTGATGCTAAAGCAGCACTGGTCAGCTCCACAAAAACACACAGGACATGCAAACAGTACAGAAGACAAACAAAAAACAGGACACCTAGACCTAAAGGTCTAACACCAAATTTGTCCAAAGGGGACTACAGGGGGTTAGTCCTTAAAAGGACTTTTGGGTCTCACAAAGTTAGTCCTTAAAAGGACTGTTGGGTCTCAAGATGTGTGAATACAGGGGTGGGTAACAACAAGGCTAAACCACCACACTGAAATCACCACAGAAAGCTCAAAAAGCTCAAAAAGCGCAAAAATTCCTCTCCAACTCCTACACTTCAGGTCTCATAAACACACTCCAACACACTGACAAATGTCGCCTGTGAAGCAGCCTTTTATACCCAGGGGGATGGCAATATATGTTAGATGCCATTGGCTAATTTGGGCAGTGGCTTGCTACGTCCTTGAAAATAAGCCCCAAAAATTAGAATTACAAAATGTCTCGTTTTCCGAAATTTCTCGTAATTACGAGAATCCTCGTAATTACGAGGATCTCTCGCGGTTTCCGGGCCCAGGAAGATCGCGGATTCTCGTATTACGGAGATACTCGTATTTCGAAAATTTTCGTAAAAAAAAAAATCCGCTGTTGGAGTTCGGATTTGAAGGCGGAATCCGGAAATAATCGCCGTGCGGCGGACGTGATAATCCGCTGCGGATCCCAGGTTAGGTCCGCAGGAAACCGGCCATCTCTATAGTTAATATAATAAAATATTCTTATAACCGTAAAGAAGATCCACAGCGCCGATCACACATTTACTTACCCAAAAACTGTTAAAAAAGATTACTTCTCTCTTTATATATTATAAAGTTTTAAACATTTCAATAGAGAAAGCCACCTTTATGTTATTGTTAATTTAACTCTCTCTTTTTCAAAATCTAAAATACAAAAGCAGCTCCACAGACCCGATATTGTCAATAGTAAAACTATTTGACTCTCACCTCTGAATTGCCTTAATGTAGAAATCATTGCAGAATATTTAGGTTACTGGAAATCTGTGGAATCACTGCTGCTTCTAGTGTTGTCTCTTGCTGGTGGTCCCAGATGCAAAACTTTCTGCACAGCTAAAACTGTTACAAATCTTCAGGGAGAGCCCCTGCAAACATTCACTGGACGCAGAGTCTAAGTGTCTGTCGGTCTTCTCCAGAGCCCTCTGATGGTGAGGATGTTGTGCGGCAAGACAGAACCAGGTTGCGGCTCCAGATCAAGGTTCACAGAAACCACCCGCAGTGTAGAGAGAACAGCTGGGTAAAAGGGACAGATGAGAGCCACAGGCAAGTAGCACTGGATGTAGCACCATTTAACCGATATGGATACCTGAAGTGGAACTGGAAACAGGTGCTGGCTGAGGTGATATGGATGTCCGAAGTTGAACTGGAAACAGGTGCTGGCTGAAGTGAATGGATGCCTGAAGTTGAACTGGAAACAGGTGCTGGCTGAAGTGATATGGATGCCTGAAGTTGAACTGGAAACAGGTGCTGGCTGAAGTGATATGGATGCCTGAAGTTGAACTGGAAACAGGTGCTGGCTGAAGTGATATGGAGACCTGAAGCTGAACTGGAAACAGGTGCTGGCTGAGTGATATGGATGCCTGAAGTTGAACTGGAAACGGTGTGGCTGAGTGATGGATGCCTGAAGTTGAACAAATGGAAACAGGTGCTGGCTGAAGTGATATGGAGACCTGAAGTGACACTGGAAACAGTGGCTGGCTGAAGTGATATGGAGACCTGAAGTTGAGCCGGAGACAGGTGCTGGCTGAAACGATATGGAGACCTGAAGTTGAACTGGACCAGGTGCTGGCTTGAAGTTAGTGGAACTGAAGGCAAAAGAAACTCAGGAACAGATTTGAGCAGAACAAATCACAAGGGAAAGAGCTGAAGAACAGACAAAACTAACCTCGGAACTGGCAGCAAGAAGACACCACAGGAGAGGGCCCCCCCACGTCATCATCCTGCGTCCGCACGCGCGTCTAGGAAGAGGGAACTGCCGATGTCTTATCCGGACGCCACGCCTTCTGCGCGTCACCCCAGACGAGCGTTGCATGGAGTGCCGCATGCCGTGCGGCAACGCAGGAACACAGCACACAGGTAAGAACCGAAGCCTTACACTAACTATTATTCTTGTGTTTGAATTCCCATCCCCCCTCATGGTAAACTGCATTTAACACTTGACCCCAGTGTCGCCACCTGCAAGTGTCTTCCAGCCAATCATCATAAAGAGCAGACAAATATGATTAGGAAGAATACTGGCTCAAGCAGAGTGTCTAGATATCAGGGGGTAACTGATAATCCATTGCATACAGATTTATTATGAAGCAGATACTGTTAACCCTTTTTGGACAAACAAAAACACATTCATTCTATGGGACCAACAGGATGAATTTAGGGACCCACAAAATTTCATATCCCTATTATCACTCAATACTCCTAATTAATACTCCTATTGGCTCGTATTGTTTTATTAAACCGCATTCTTACTGTCCCTTTGGCTTTGAATTTAAAAATCAGCTGTTTTGGATGAATGGTCTGTGGGTCTCAACCTGTGGGACAGTCCGACACTGTTATTCCTACTCCATTTACTAATTTATTTTAATTTGCTCTGAAGTGACAATATATTTCTATTTGCACAGCAATATTCCAAGTGTTATTTCACATAATGTTTAAATGTTTCTTTGTGTTTTTCTTTTTGAGGTTCCAAAACATGCCAGCTCCGCAATCTCTTAGCAGATATCTGTAGCACTGTGAACACTTGGTTAAAATGACAGAAATAAATAGACGTTGTGCATATAAGGATGTTCTGTTTGTCTCAATGTGTTCATTAAGTAGAAGGGATACTTTTGCATAATGTATATGGCAAATGTAATATGGATATAGAAGGGCTCATAGCCATTAATGCTATCACCTCATGCTGGCAATAGTCGGATATTAATATATTCCATTAATCCCTTTCAGGAAAAAAACTCACGTTTTCTGCTGCATTAAGGAAAAAAAGTGTGAATTTGGAATTATTCCAGCAAAGCCTCGGAGCTCCACAAATCTTCTGGCACCAACACAGGCATTTCTTAAAAAGCTAAGAGACCGGATGACAGCTGGCAGTTTACCCTAGCACTTCACACATTATGTCACATGCTGCATGCATTTTAAAGGATAAACACAGATTGCATTGATCTCCCTGATAAGGCTGGGGCTGTCTTTCTGAACTCATCAAATGCCCAAACAGAAAGAATTAAGTTAATAATTCACACAGGCAAACAGAATGTACCAGAAATTGTTTTCAAAAAAGAAACAGTGGTCACTTATTAGATACATGCAAACTGCCAACTCTTTCAATGTTGATTTCAGTTTTTTTGTTTATATTGGGAGGCCAACAATGAGACGATACCTGTCATGGTGATTATTTTCATTAGCACATGACTTAGTATGCCTTATCACACCCCTTAACAACCTGGCTGTGAGCTAATTGAGATTTTCCAGGGTACATAATTGCCACAGATTCTGTTACAAGTCATTCTGAATTGAGAAAGCCAGTCGGATGACTAGGAAACGTCTTCAAGAACTACATTTCAAGTCCAGTTGATCTAATTAATAAAACAGATATACCATGACCTGGATGAATGAGAACCTCACAAGCATATGCCTTATGGTGTAAACCCTAAACAACTACTATAGGGTATGCAATGGGAATGACCTTAGTCCACAATGCACAATGACCTTATGCATAATAAGCGAATTTAGGGAATACGTAGTTGTAGAACAACATGACTATAAATGATGCTTGAACAACTCAATTCCAACTGCTGTATACAATTTAGACTTTTGTTTAGGAAGTAGAAGTAAAACCATAGACAGCCAGCACCAAGCTTGCAAACTATGAGAGAGGGTGTATAAAACACCAAAAACCTATTAGAAATTTTGTTCTCCCTTATGGTACACAGAAAATGATTACCCGATTAAACTGTATTTTCTACACATAGGAAAATAGCAGCATTTCTAAAGATTTGGACCAAAAAGTCACTTCTTGGAATAATGGAATGATCATCATCAGAAATGCTGCAAAACTGACTAGCCACGCAAGCACTCACCTTGTGTGTGCCTTGTAGAGATGAAAAACAAGAAAAGAGATGATCAATGCATCTCATCCAATGCTTAATATTCAAGGCATAAAACCTCCAATTAAAGGACATGTTGAGGGTGCTACTGCCACATGGAAACTTGGTCAATCTTCCTGCAAATTCTGCTACAATATAAACAAAAAGGGGGCTGTGGGAGCACTCCTGTGGCAAAATACTTTATACAAATAGTGGAAGTGCTACTGACTGACCAAAACATTAGAAAACAAACAAGAAAAGAGATGATCAATGCACATTCCTGGGCCCCATATATAATAATATCTATGCTAGTGCAAACAGTAAAAACATGGGGTTTTTAGTTCCAATTTTATGCATAAAAGTGAAAAGCCTTCCAACCACGTCAAGGTAACCCCAATATGGAAGGTCCTAACAGGTTACCTTGGTCATTTATCTGGGCGACACTACTGCTAGGTACATTTTCTTGGGAATGTTGCCCCGACCTTGCATTGGATTAGTATTAAGGCTGTCACTTCCCCCCACCTACTGGCTTTTAACAAGGAGGGAAGAGGCCTCTCATCCAATGCTTAGTATTCAAGGCATAAGACCTCCAATTAAAGGACATGTTGGGGGTGCATTGCACATGGAAGCTTGGTCAATCTTCCTGCAGAGAAACTCTGCTACAATATTACATAAAAGGGGGGTCTGTGGGAGTACTCCTGTGGCAAAATGACTTATAACAAATAGTGGAAGTTACTGATCTGACCAAAACATAGAAACAAACAAGAAAGAGATGATCAATGCACATTCCTGGGCTCCATATATCAAAATATTCTATATATGCCTTGTAGAGATGGACACAAAACTGAACGACCCTGAGTTTGAGATGAACAAGTTTGGGTTCGAATCAGTTAGTTTTTCGGATTCGCGGCGTGTATTTTCGTAATTATCATAAATTCGATAATTATCCATTTACGGGCCGTTCGTCTACCCTAGAATGTATTGTTCGCTAACTCTAAAGCATTTTCGGTTCGGTAACCCTCGCATGTACGGATCGTTTTTGCTAACTCTCAAATGTATTGTTCGCTAACCCTCGATGTAGCCTTCGATTTTCGGTAACCCTCAAAGTATTGTTCGTTTTTGGTAACCCTCGAATGTGAATTGTGTTCGCTAACCCTCGAAAGTATTTTCATTTTTGGTAATCCTCGAAAATATGTGTCGATTTCGGTGACCCTCGAATTTAAGGGAATAGTGACATGTTCCCCAAACGTTTCCCAGATGCCACAGCCATTTACATAAGTTACCATTGTTAGTTTAGCTGTAGCCATCCAGACTTTTCAAACTATCATTCCCCCATTGACTTTAATGGGTCCTAATTTGAACTTTTCGAACTTTTACTTCATGTACCGAACTTTATGAAGTTCGGCCATCTCTAGTGCCTTGCAGGAAATGGTCAGTATTGCAGATTGAATGAACAGCATACGATTATGCATCCCACTCCAGGACCCCTACCCCCAGTCTCACCCCCCCGGCAGCCACATTTTGTGTACCATTTTTAGTACATCTGTTAATACACTATTACAGATGTAACTTTTTTTAAGCGACAATCTATTGATTTTTTTTATTTCAATGTAACCATTATAAAGAATTAAAATAAAGACAAGTTACCATGTTGCTTCATAAGGATTTTTATACATTTTACATATTTTGGCCGTAGCATTTCATGCGACGGTCAGTAGATAATGTGTAGACAGTATACAGTAGCTCTTTGAACAGCAATTTATTGGACACTGAATGATTCATTTTCCTGCCAGTATTTGTCAGTGGTAAACCACAGCTCTTTTAACATCCTTACTTCAAAGAAATATTTTTGTATTGCTCCAGGCAGGTATTGATACTATTTACATTCTTGTTTAATTGTCTAATTCTTCTTGATTTTAAACCTGTTACTATTTTGGACTGTGTGTTTTTAAACATAGCGACCACTGCATATGCAAATAACATACTGTGCTTAGAGACATGAATACTAGGGTCAGGAGATGTGGCTCTTTGATTATTACTGGGCTTGTGGGTTGTATGGGCAATAACATGGAAGCCCTCCTAGTTACTATATCTATTACTTACAGTTATTAAATGCAAGTTACTTGATAAGAATCTTACAATGTATAGGTGTCTGGAGAGAAAAGCTTTGACATTAAGATTAAAAAAACAAATATGTTTAGTTCTCCTTTAAGTGTTTGTTTGTTTTAATTTGATTTAAAAGTGTCTGGGTTTTTTGTTATTTTTTTTAGACTTTTCTCCTTAGCCACTGACATAGAGTTAAGGTGCCCATACATCTATAAGATTTTACTTACCCGACCGAGCGCTCACGCGATGTTCCTTCGATCCTGCCAGAACTGCTTCTCCCGATCTTACATTTGACGACATGCGATCCGCAAATTGGATTTTGCGATCGCATGTGGTCGAATGTAATTATAATAAATGACTAACCTTCCTAATATGTAATTAATAAAAAATTTGTTTGCATAATTGGGCAGTCACCTTTTTAAAAAATCATTTTTAGAAAGAAGGGTAACATTAAAAAAATAGATATGACAAGTGAATAGAATGTATGATGTTAAGGAAAATAAAGAGATAGTAATTAGCTTGAACAGAGACAAAATAACAAGTCAGAAAGAATCAGTCCATACAGTGCTAGAATATGGCGTGAGCATTCTAAATATTTTAGCTATTTTTAATAAGGCAGCATAAATATACAGAACTTGAGATAATTGCTTTCTATGAGCATTGGTGGCATAGAGAGAGTTTATCCACCTACGGTGAAAGAATGTCTATTTAGTCTTTTTTGTTACATTATGGGTCACTCAGGGTCTTCAGTGTAAAGTGATGATGCCAAAAGCCATGCTAGCAGACCAGGTAAAAGATGACGAAAAGAGTATCCACTATTACATTTTGGTTTTATAAACAAAGTTTTACTAAGCAATTCATTCCCCTTAGTGTAGACAATCACCTGAACTAAAATGTCCCTTTGAATTTATTTCAAGGATTGTTTCATATCATTTACTTGGCGTAAGCATGAATTATTTAAGATGATCCTACATATAAACAAAACACATTCCACCTTTTAAACAAATTCACAACTTCTGCAAAATCTATAGCACTTACTTTGCTTTACTTTTTGGTTAAATTGTTGTACTAAAAGCAGAACACACATTTCAATGTCCTTGGAATAAAAAGAGTGAATTACAGCAGATTTAAATGCATTTGATGAATGGATTGTGTCTTCTCCCAGACAGTGATTTGGAAGGAGGGAGTGATTTTAGTGGTACATTTGCTTCTAGATTGCTTCTAGGGCCCATTTTGGCTCCTAAGGCTAATTTATCTCTGGAAGTCTTCTGGCATTAAGAAATTCATAACTTGAATTACTTCTGGGTCTGTCTGTGATGTTAGGAAAGCCAGATTTACCAAGTGCAAACTGTACATTTGAATATTGTCTTAACTAAGCCAAAATAAAAATAAGATAAAATACATATTAAAGGAATACGGAGCACTCTACAGGATTTAAAAAACAAAACAAAAAACAATTGTTTATTGTAGTTAATCACATCAACGCGTTTCAGTCCACCGGGACCGTCATCAGGATTACAGACACCTCATTACCCCATATATATATATACAGTGCTTTATAATTATCAGTTATTACTAGAGATGGACTAGAACCCAAACTTGAACCCGAGTTTGAGTCGAACTTAACAATTCTGAACGGACTCGGACTTCTTGAACTATCCCGGTATCCAGATTTCTCAGACTTTACGGACTCGTGGCTGTTTTTTTGATACTTTGGCTGTATTTTTGATACTTTTTTTTATGGGCGAATAATACAAATTTATGGGCCGTTTGCTAACCCTAGAATGTATCGTTGCTAACCTTCAATGTAGCCTTCAATTTCAGGTAACCATGAAAGTATCATTCGTTTTGGTAACCCTTGAATGTATGGATAATTTATGATAACCCTAGAATGTATCGTTTGCTAACCCTCGAAAGTATTGGTCGTTTCGTTAATCCTCGAATTAATGGTTCTATTTTGGTAACTCTCGAATTAATGGTTTTCTTTTTGGTAACCCTCGAAAGTATTGTTCTGTAACCTCAAATTGGCCGTAACCCTTGAATGTAGCTTGTGCAAAACCCGACAATTGCCACTCATGTTTAGACGTGTTTTAACAAGTTTTGGTGATAGTAACATGTCCCCAGACCATTTCCCAGGTGTCACAGCAATTTACAGCTTACCAGACATGTTAGTTTAGCTGTAAATCATCGGACTATTCAAACTATCACTCCCCCCTTGACTTTAATGGGTCCAATCGAACTTTTACAGAAGTTCGAAAGTTCAAAAACGGACCGAACTTGAAGTTTGACCATCTCTAGTTATTACAAATGTTTATTACTTCATCTGTGTCACTTGTTTAATCCTATTTAATAAAAGCCTAACTGCTGGATGAACTGCTGTTTGTGTCTCACTTCAGTTCCTATGAACTCACATAGAGGGGGGGATTCCCTGCAATTTCAATTCATTCACCACTAGAGGGAGAAGTAAAGAAACACACACGGTGGCATGGAGACCAACAGTAGATAAGCAGATAAGGTAGAGGGGAGGCCTCTGTCACAGAGGGGGACTCTTCCACAGAGGGGGTACTCTGAGACAGAGGGTGGGCTCTGAACAGAGAGGGGGAGTCTGGGATAGGGGGGCTCTGGGACAGAGGGGGACTCTGGGACAGAAGAGGGGTCTGGGACAGAAGGAGGGGTACTGGGACAGAAGTGGGTAACTGGGACAGAGAGGGGGACTCTGGAACGAGGGAGGACTCTGGGACAAGGTGGCTCTGGGACAGAGAGGGGGTCTCTGAGACAGTGGGGAGGCTCCTGGACGAGGGGGGACTCTGGGACAGAAGGGGGAACTGGGACAGAGATGGGGACTCTGGGAAAGGGGGGCTCTGGGACTGAGAGGGTGAAGTCTGGGACAGAGGGGGGACTCTGGGACAGGGGCAGAGGGGGGCCTCTGACAGAAGGGGCAACTCTGGGAAGAAGGGGGGCTCTGGGACAAAAGAAGAGAATCTGGGACAGAGGGGTCTCTGGGACAATGTGGGGACTCTGGGACAGAGGGGGGACTCTGGGACAGAGGTGGGGCTCTGGAAATGAGGAGTGGACTCTGGGAAGGGGCAGAGGGAAGGCTTCTGGGAAGAAGGGGGGCTTTGGGATGGGGGGGCTCTGGACAGAGGAAGGGACTCGGGACAGGGACAGAGGGGGTGACTATGGGAAGAAGGGGGGCTCTGGACAGGAGGGAATCTGGGACAGAGGGGGCTCTGGGACAATGGGGGGACTCTGGGACATAGGGGGGAAGTCTGGGACAGAGGGGGGCCTCCAGGACGAAGAGGGGACTCTGGGACAGGGGCAGAGGGGGGACCCTGGGACAATGGGGGGACTCCAGGACAGAGGGGGTGACTCTGGAAGAAGGGGGACTCTGGGACAGAAGGGGGAGTCTGGGACAGGGGGGCTCTGAGACAGAGGGGGCCTAGGGGAAGATGGGGGGCGTGGGAAAGAAGGGGGAGTCTGGGACAGAGAGGGCTTGGGACAGAGAGGGACTTTGGGACAGAGGTGGGGCACTGGGATAGAGAAGGGGACTCCGCAACAGAGGGGTGACTCCATGACAGGAGGGGCCTGGGACAATGGGGGGCTTGCCTTTGGGGCAGAGGGGGGGCTCTGCCTTTTGGGGCAGAGGGGGGGCTCTGCCTTTTGAGACAGAGAGGAGGGGACTCAGCAACAGAGGGGGAAGTCTGGGACATGGGGGCTCTAGGACAGAGAGGGGGACATTGCCTTTGGCACAAGGGGCAGACTCTGCCTTTTGGGGCAGAGGGTGGGTTCGCCCGGGACACGAGGGGGGTCTCTGGGCTTGGGACACGAGGGGTCTCTGGACAGAAGGGAGTCTGGGACAGAGGTGGGGCTCTGGGAGAGAGGGACTTTGGGACAGAGGTGAGTCTCTGGGATAGAGAAGGGGACTCTGCAACAGAAGGGGTCTCGAGACAGAGAAGGGGACTCTGTGACAGAGGGGGGACTCTGCGACAGGAGGGGCCCAGGGACAATGGGAGACTCTGCCTTTTGGGACAGAGGGGGGGACTCTGCCTTTAGGAATAGAGGGAGGGGACTCTGGGACGGGGAGGGTCTAGGACAGAGGGGGGGGCTCTAGGACAGAGGGGGGCTCTAGAACAGAGGGGGGCAGAGGGGGGTACTCTGCCTTTTGGCACAGAGGGGCAGACTCGCCTTTTGGGACAGAGGGGGGGGATCATCCTTTTAGGACAGAGGGGGGTTCTGGCTTGGGACACTGAGGGGGTCTCTCCATTATAGAGTGGATAATATAACCCTTATTGTATAATCATAAGGATATTAGAGTTACCTCAGAGTCGTGGCAATATAAACGCACAAGCGAGTGCTTTTTATTAAGTTCATGGAAATCTAAGGTGATTTGTAGTATCTTATTCTGACACAGAAATAATGATGCACAGATGTTCTGATGGTTTTAGAGAGGACGCTCAATTCCCCAGATGTTGGGATGCATCTTCTTTGCCTTAAAGGGAACGTGGTCTCCAAACAGTTTAAGTAAATTAAAGGCAAGTTTCCTACCTTTAAAATGAGCCGTACACATCTCTCTACCTGCTCCACAGCCCAATATATAAAGAAATTACTGACCAGAAAGTTAATGGCTGGGAGGCTGACATGTGACATTCCTAAGGCTTCTCCTGCACAGTGCCACGGCTAGCACAGCCTCAGACTCCCTCAGTGTGTGAGGGAGCAGGAAGTCCCTCTCCTCTCTTTGTGACAGAGTCCTGACACAGTAGGTAAGGGAATCTACAGCCCTTCTTTCCCATTATGTGAGTGAGTATGAGTTCTCACTCTGTCTGAAAAGGCTGTTTCACAGAGTTTTCTGTAGGGGGGGTGTCTGAGTGGCCCACGGCACCTGCGAGTGGCGGGGCTTAGGCACCGTGAGTGGGTGGGCATGGTACCCGTGAGTGGGTGTGGGGCTTAGGCACTCATGAGTGGGCGGGCCCACATGGGGCTGTAAGAGAATGGGCAAGGTGGGGCCTGCAATGAAGGGACATGGGGTCCATGAGTGGGAGGGACCAGGGGGGCTGCAAGGGGGAGGAGACACAGGGCAGATTGACTGACATGGTTTCAGAGCAGGAAGCAGGAAGTGCAGGGGACCTGGTGATGTTGCTGCCATATTACACACAAAAATGTAAATATCTTCAAAACTATGCAAAATAAACAATGAAAATAAATTGCAAAAATTCTCAGGAGAGCAATTCCTATCAATTTACCTAAAGTAATTTTGGACCACAGTTCCCTTTAAACACATTCAGTACATTGGGCATATTTCTAAAGCCAATTGTAAATGTTCACAGTACTCCTCTTGATGGTCCGTGTTATAGACAGTAAATGACTGTTATTATTTAACAATAGTAAATTATTTACAAATATTATTTACAGATCCGTATATTATTGATTGATTGATTGATTGATACTATTTATTGTCACAGTACTCATAGAGTCCGTGAAAAGTTAACTTCGCAAAATAAGTACAGGTTGAACAGTTTGAGTGGCAGCAACAAACAGTAGCCGTATACATAAATATTAAAAGTTACAGTATAAATACTACAATGTAAAAGATTCAAAGATACAAAGTACACAACAATAAACATGTAACAGGCTAAGAATTAAAAAGGCAACAGATGATGGAAAAAACGGTTTTCTGAATCTCATGTTTTACTAAAAAGATTTCAAAACCATCTCCCCGAGGGTAATAAGGCAAAAAGTTCATGATTTGGATGAGAAGGGTCTGTAATAATCTTGTTAAGTATTGTGGATCTGCGTTTAAGGAATATAGCCCAACTGAAGGGAGCTCAGTGCCCACAACGTACTGTGCATATTTGACAATTCGCTGGAGGCACTGTAGCTCTGCTTTAGTGCAATTCCCATGCCAAACAAGAATGTTATACGTTAAGATACTTTCAATAGTACATTTATAAAGTTAATTAGTAGAGCCCGAGGCAAATGCTCCTTTTTAGCAGCCAAGAAAGAAGAGTCTCTGTTGTGCCTTCTTAACACATCCTTAGTATTCCCCCCTCCAAGATAGATCAGAAACTAAGATGCGTACCCAGAAATTTAATCCCATCCACCCTCTCCACCTCCATACTATTAATATCCAGTGGCCGATATGCTTGTACACCGTTACCCCCAGCTCTTAGAGTGCAAGGTATGGACGCTGAGGCTGGGTATACTCAGGAAACCAACACCAATAGATCTACACAGGAACTAGAAGACAAGAAGAGAACAAGGAAAAAATGAACAATAAGAATCAAAATGATACCTACTATGAAAAAAAGCAGGGACCACTAGTTTGGCAACCAAAACAGGAAGGAATGACTAACTGAACAAAGCAAGGAACAAATGGGAGGTGGAGGACAAGAGTCTGATGCAGGGATTGGAAAATTTGAATTAATTGGATCTCCTCATCCAATATAGAGCTTACAGGGAGATAAGAGGAGGTGCTGTGAGGCACAGAAAGACTGAAGCTGGGGCGCGAGCACGGGTAAGATGTGCACGCGCGTGAAGACGCGGATGCCAAAAAAGATGACGCACTGGAGGCAACATTAAGGCATACATCCATCTAGACCATCATGTATTGCCTACTCATTAACCCTAACAGTTGATCCATTGGAAGGCAAAAAAACCCATATTTTCCCTAGATAATCAGAACTATCGGGGAGATTCAATACCTCCGAACGCGTTACTTACCTTAGCCCGATCCCACAATACAATAACTGACGTAAACGGGATTACGTCAGTTATTGCATCGCAGAATCGGGCTAAGGTAGGAGCGTGACCATAACACTCCACAAACCTTTACCGTTAAGTTTTGCGCTCGACGGTAGCGCAAAACTTAACAGCAGGGGTTTTGGATCGTTAGCACAGCGCTATTTCCAAAAACATTCGGAAATGCGCTGTGCTCTAAATTCTGTCTAAAACCCACGTTAAAACGTTTTTTTTCGGGTTAACGTGGGTTTTAGAGAAAAGGGCATATTGTATCTCCCTATATGTATTAATATCAGTAATTTACAATATTTTTATTTTTAGAAACACAGTATCCAGTCCGCTTTTCAGTGAACTTGCCATTACCACATCTGCTGGAAGACCATTCCACAGTTTCACTGTTCTGCCGTAAAGAACACTTTCCTACGCTAAAGCTGGGTACACACCATGGCAGGTCCTGTCTGTCATACACAGTAATAGACAGGATCTGCTAAATACTGTCTGTCATTTTTCAAAGATCAGGATACACGTAGTCCTGAGCGCTTTCCCTATGCACAGTATAGGGAGAACGCTCTGGACTATGTGTGTTTCCCTCGACCGTGGCCAACTCCCCTGTAGGGAGATACTGCCTCCAGGGTAATTTTCAATCTTTCCCAAACAGCTGCAAGCCCGTCAGGAACGTCCAATCTAAAGTTTGGTCCTCCGACCAAAATATTAATGGTATTTTTTCTGCTACCGCCAACCAGTTGTTCTATGTCCAATTCTGAACTGTCAGTGAAATGATGGCTGCTACAATTTGTGTTCCTTTTGTACCCAGGAAGTTTTCTTGAATGTGTGCGTTAATATATTTAGTTAGCCAACTATAGGATCATCTGCACTCTCATTGTTTTGTTATAATATCAATAAAATCATCATTCTCAGTTTGCGAGAGACGAGTACCCATATTTACTCCTTTCTTACATTAGTCTCTGCGTTTCACCTATTCTTGTAACAGCAGGTCCTCATGAACAGCTATGCTATTCTTTCTCCATTCTCATTCCTGTTGCCCAGTTCTAATGGCAGGACATATCACCAGTGGATTTCCCGTACATTAAATTTCATTCACACTTATACTCAATTAAGGGTCCTGCAACCCATTTACTATCCTTTGATATAAGATTCAGTCCATTGGGATGATGTCATACACGGAAGTTGCCAGTCACATCATGAGTCAGCACACGCCAGGCCGGCACAAAGATTTAAATTTGCCTGGTCTCTTCCTCAAACTTCCTGGTTGTAGCACCGCTACCCCCTTGCTCCTGTGCCTTTACCAGAGTCTTTGTTTAGTGCCTGTTTCAGTATCCAGCTCCTTTTCAGTTTCCAGTATCAGCTCTCTCCAGTATCCACCAATATCCAGCTTCATACCTCCATACTAGTATCCAGACCCAGACCTCTAGGCCAGTATTTAGTTTCGATCTCCACTCAACATTCAACTACCAAGCCTCCTCTTAAAAGGGAGCGAGTACCTAGGACCCCTCTGTCCCAAATTCTTTGCAGGATGCTTTGGTAGATCTAGGCAAGGCCCTACTGAGTTTCTCCACCGGTTTGGACTATTTTGAACATCAAGAGACCTGTATGGCACATACATGGACTCTCTAGCAGCTCTGGTCACAACCTTTTGGCAAGGTCTCTCTGATCATATAAAAAGATAACTTGATTTTTGGGCAACACATTATCTTAGTTGTTAGCACTGATGCCTTGCAGTGCAGAAGTCCTGAGTTCGAATCATCATTGGACCTATTTGCAAAGAATTTGTTCTCCCTGTGCTTGCATGGGTTTCCTCCAGGCACTGCGGTTTTTTCTCACAATCATAAAGTAATACTGATGGGTGTATGTGTCGAATTAATGTGCGTAGATTGTAAGCTCTTGGGGCAGGGCCTGATGTGAATTGTATAAGTGTAATTGTAAAGTGCTGCGGAAGATGTTGGTGCTATATAAATTCACAATAATAGTAATAATAATATTTTTCCGAAGATCTGCCCTCACAACTAGAAGCTGAGAAATCATTGATACAACCTACATCCCATATCATGGCCTAGGTCTCCTAATCCAATTCCCCCTTTAACTGGTGGATCCATGCAGATTTGTGGTACCCATCCTGGTCATACAAAGCCCTCCTCTTCCTTAATTTTGGGAATTCCTGGCTCTGTTTACACTGTCTCATCCTAGACTGGGCCAAGTATGTACTGGTCTCTGGAGCTCCTATCGTCTTACTAATGGTCTACCTCTCCTACCATTATTGTTACTCCATTTCTTGTGACAAGAAGAAGATTGAGACCACCCTCCCTGGCAATATCAGTAGTTCAAAGACGTTTTCAGAAACATATCTGCAGAAATTTTACCACCACTGTCTCATTGATCTCCTGTCTAGAAATATGCATTCCAGAGGCAACACTTCTCCACTTTTCCCTGCTGAAGCTTCTGCCATGCAAGAGTTATTCAGGAGAATCTATCTCATAGGTTTATAAGACCTTCCTTTTAACCTGTTGGAGCGGGCTTCTTCTTTGTAGAAAGAAGAACTGTGGCTTATGACCATGCATCGATTATAGGAGATTTAATAAAATTACTATCACAGAATTGCTTCCCAACTTTTTGATCACCTTAAAGGGGCAAAAAATCTTAAGCAAGTTAGATCTCAGAGGTGCCTATAACTTAATCTGCATTTATAAATGTAAGAATGGAAAACTGCCTTTAACCCACATAATAGGCATTATCCTTTTTGGCCTTTGCTCTTTTGGACTTCCAAGAATTTGCCAGACATCTTTCAAGATCATTTGGGGGCCTCTGTAGTAGTCTTCCTTGGCCATATTTTAATTTACTCCAAAGACCTACAAATTCATAGACTGTTGCTGTTTAAAGCATTAAAAATTAAAAGGACTCAATTCTTGCCAAGCTTGCTGGGCCTTATTCTTTCCCTGCTTCAATTTTATCAAAACGTTTCTACTAGGAACCAACAACAAGAAAGTGATCTTTTTTAGCGGAAGACACTTCTGAATTGACAAAGGATTTTATTCCTGTCACTAAGATTCTAGATTCTAATAACTCCTCAACTTAGCTTTCAGATCCAGACTGCTCAGAATTCTTCTCCGGTAGGCCCCCACCCAAAGGATTTTCATTTCTCCTGCTCTCTGAAAAACTATCCAATTACAAACTCATAGTTATAAAACAGGCTGGACAACAAAAACATATGATCTACTAGATTGTTCTATATGGTGGCCTTCCATTAGAAGGGACATTAAAGATTTTATTGCTGCCTGTTCTTCTTGTGCCAAATCCAAGTACTCCATACTCTTCCCTGTGGGCTTCTTCAACCCCTGCCATTTTCCTCTCATCCCTGGACACACTTATCTAGGATTTTATTGTACCTCTTCCCTTCCCCCTTTTTATGGACTATAGTCCATAATAATACATACACAGTAGGGGACAAGGCGTCTCATCTACAAATATTAATCTTCCCTAAATTGGGACCAAATTTGTGCGGGGCTTCTTCATTCTGGAACTTGTAGGTATGTGCAGTACACCTTTAGTTACAAACCTTAAAATGCACATTCCTAATATTTTCCACCTGTCTGTATTAAACCAGATGTGGTCTGTAATCTCCACATCTCAACCACCAGCTCCAGTTTGTATTGAAGGCCAATTCGAGATTGAAAACATCCTTTTCTCTAGAATCTGTAGACACTCTCTTGCTCCTAGACATGCTCCTAGACTGGTCAAGCTGTTTCATAGGAACCATCCTATGAAACAGCTTGACCAGGGGTCCTGGTCCGGTGCAGGGGTCTGGTCCGGTGCAGTGACTTCATATGAGTAAGTCGCCATAATGACGTCAGTGCGCTGTACTGGCATAATATTTAAATTGCCTGGTCTCTTCCTGCCAGTGTCTGTAGAACCATTAATCCTGGCTCCCTGTGCCTTTACCTGAGTTTTGTTTAATGCCTTGCTCCAGTATCCACCGTCCAGCATGTTTCCAGTTTCCAGCCCCCTTTAATATCCAGCTTCTATTCAGTATCCAACTCCTTTCAGTTTCCAGCATCAGTCCCTTTCCATATCCAGCTTTCATCCAGAATCCAGCTCCTTTCTAGTTTCCAGTATCCAGCTCCTTTCCAGTAACCAACCCCTTTCCATATCCGCTTCCATCCAGTGCCCATCTCCTTTCTAGTTTCCAGTATTCAGCTCTTTTCTGTATCCAGCTCCAACCTTCATGCTAATATTCAGTTCAGTCTCCATACCTCCATTCCAATCTCCAGCTTTTCTCCCCACTGTATCCAGCTCCATACCTCCATACAAGAATCCAGCTCCAGGCCAGACCAAGCGAGTATCCAGTTTTGGTATCCACACCCCATGCCAACATTAACTACCAAGACTCCTCCTAAAAATGAGTTATTACCTGTGCTGACATTTTGTGATTTATAAACTTTTGAGACTGTTTATAGATTATAAGTTATAGACTATTTGATCAGATGATACAAGTAAAAAACATGCTAACCTATTATCACAAAATATTCTATATATTGATTTAAGATTTTTTAGTTTCCTGACAGCAAAATATCTCTAGAAGCCAAATGCAGATTTGAAAACCATAAACGATGCTTATAACAAAAAATGTCCAGCAATTAAAGTGCCAACAAGTAACTATTCTTCCTTCCTCTGAGGACAATGATATCACTAATAAGACAAGGCACCTTTTGCTATCTACTGACTTAAGCCAGGCAATGTCTTGGGTTCTGTTAGTATAGTATAGTAGTACAGTAGAAAATATTTTTACGTGCAAAAATGTGCACTCTAATGCTCTATTTCCTATAAAAATAATGAATTTATTTTTTAATAAGCCACTTCATAGCAGAGCCCTATTGATAGAGTTTAGTGCTGTAACAACTCCCTATTGAGCTAATGGGACACTATCGGGTAAATCACTGCTGGTAGCAGTGTAAGAAGTGGGATTAAACTCCTTGCTTGTGGTGTCTGTGTAGGTATCTCAAAAAACACCCACGCAGCTGCCACAAGCGATTCCATATAGCTTTTGCGGACATTTTTCTGTGACTTTTTAACACCAGCTAACAGTCATACTGGGGTTAAATTCCTAGTTCACAAAAGAGATACCTCAAGTGAGTATAAATAGCCAACCTCTAAGAAACATAGTCAAGGCAAAAGAGAAAAAGGCAGAGGAAAATAGCTAGTCTAAAAGTTACACTTTATTAGTACACTTAAAATCAGTTTTAAAAAGTAGCAAGCAAACAATTAAGCAAATCAGTGTGCAATATCATGGTCAATAAGTGAACCATATCAGTTAAACAGATAATATTCCCCACCCACACATTAGTATCAATGTCCCCTCTCTAAACCCAAGCTCGTCAGTACTATTGTCGTCCAGTCCGTGATTGACAGTCAAAATTGCAGAGTATCAGGGCCGTAGTGCAGAGTACAAAAGCCAAGTGATCAGGTAAAGATCTGGGGAGGTAGCGGGGGGAAGAGCACCCCAAACGCGTTTCGCTCCAAAAAGATCTTGGCTCTGATTACGGCGTCTCACCCCGCCTCTTTTAAATATAGTGACCAATCAGCTGATTATGACGTAAACAGGTCATGTGTCTATAGCGTCCAATCAGCAAAGTGCATGGCCTGATAATCCACAAACGGTTACAGTCAGCTAAGTCTTATTAAAGCAAAACAAAGTGCTTTGATACTTTAAGTATCAATTCAAAGTATACAAATGTTAAAGCCCTTCAAATATATATCGTATTTACAGACACAACAAGCACGAACAACATGTAAGGAGAGAGAAACGGCATTGATGAAGGTAAGTAACCAGTTCACAGACATATTCCATCTCGCTGGGGCAGAGTTGGAATTGTCACAGATAATCCAGAATGATAACAAAGTCATATAGATTCCGTCCCCCAATAGCCATTAACGGATAAAAGTGTCAACGTTCCCTGATCTATGCATCCCATACTGATATAATTCCAGGTCCTCCATCGTAAAGATGAATATTCCATTTGGTATTATAGTATACAATATGTTTATCTTCTGTGCCTATGGGTAACTTCGTATAGGGGTATTTGATTCACTGTGAAGCTCAGTGTTCCATTTATACTTGTCCATATTATTCCTTTGTTTACTGGCTGCATGATTCTCCTCCCCCATGTGTATTGGTTGAAATAAATAAACAGTAAGGGTTAAAAGAAAAAGATTAGGAGTGTGGATTTAGTTAATATAGAGATGGGATCCGTTCCGTCTCGGACCTGGATCCGACACGGAACTCCTCGGTTCCAAATGATCCATCCAAATCAGGAGGATTGTCTGGATTTTGGGATTTCGAGCTTATTTTCTATAATTATCGAACGTTCGAGGATTATCGAAAATAATAATCGAAAATTTGTTCCGTTTTCAGATTTTCGGGATTTTACCGAGACCCGGAATCCGAAAAGGAACAAAACTGGTGAGTTTCTGGCCATTCTATTTGAGATAGCAAGTAGAAGCCACCCGACCTAGCGCATTTCTGGAAAATCGCTTTATAGACTATGGGGCATATTTATAAAAGTCTGAAATTTTTGCGGAGCTAATAACGTGACACATAGCAGCGAAAATAACGCCTTTTGTTAAACCTTTCGCAATATTTATAAAAAAGCAAACACGATGGGCAAATGGCGCGATAAAGAGCAAAGTATTGTGGCAAAAACTTAACGCGACTAGAGATTAGATAAGATTAGAGCATTGCGAAAATTATTTAAAAGGCGGAAATGGCAATATAACACAAGAATAACCACAGAAATGTCTCTCACATTCAAAAATGAGAAGCCAACATATTTCTAATTCGCAATCACTTTTCTAATGCAATTACCTTCCTAGTGCGTTTCGCCTTCCTAATGCGCGTTTGCTTTATACGCGCATTCACCTCCGTGCGCGGTCGCCTTCTAATGCGAGATCGCTTTTCTATGCAATCACCTTCCTAGTGCGTGTTCGCCTTCCTAATGCGCGTTTGCTTTTCTAACGCACATTCACCTCCGTGTGCGGTAGCCTTTCTAATGCGCAATCACTTTTCTAATGCAATTACCTTCCTAGTGCGTGTTTGCCTTCCTAATGCGCGATTCGCTTTTCTAACGCGCATTCACCTGTGCGCCGTCCGCTCCTTGTGTGACCCCCCTAGCGTGCATTGCTCTTTCGTCCCGAGATCAGTGATGAACAGTGCTTCTTGATGCAGACTACCTCGGGCTCGGAGGCTGAATTTGTAATGTCAGCTAGTCAGCCTTCCTAAGCGCAAACAATGTAAGTTACTTGGCTCCTCGTTCTAAACAGCCACAATGATGCCACATGACAGTAGGACCTGGCGTGTTAGCTTTCAATGCGACATCACCGTATCTTGGCACCGGGACTAATAAGGCAGTCGACGTCTGCATATGCGTGTCTGCTTCTCTCGCCCTAAGGCATCTACCGACTTTATAAACGCTGCATATGAGAAGCTGTCGCCTTATAAGAGAGGATTTTCTATGATCCTTCTTTAGATGCGAGCTGCCTCATGGTGACGCGCTTGCACCCTAGGGTTCGCTTCTAATGACGCAATCGGTAATACGACCTTACAGTGGTGTTCGCCTTGTCTAATGCGCAATCACTTTTAATAGGCAATTACCTCCTATGCGTGTGCCTTTCCATCGCGACTCGGTGGTGCTTCTAACCGAAATGTAACCTCCGTTGCTTCGGCATCACCTGCGTGCGGTCGCCTTTTAATGCGAGATCGCTTTCTAATGCAATCAACTTCTTAGTGAGTGTTCGCCTTTCTAATGCGTGATCGCGTTTCAATGCAATCACCTTCCTAGTGCGTGTTCGCCTTTCTAATGCGCGATGTTTCTAATGCAATCACCTTACTAGTATGTTCGCCTTTTAAGCGTGTCGCTTTCCAATGCAACCTTCCTAAGCGCGGTCGCCTTTTTCAATGCACATTCGCTCCGGTTGGATCCTCCCCACTGGCACTGTCAGTGACAGTCGGGAGGCAGCCAATGGGAAGAAACGCCTCCTTGCAGAGCGCGTCCTTCATTGAGGCTCCTCGTGGCCTGTCACTCAAAGTGCCAATGGGGAGGATCGGATACCGGAGCGAAGAGGGAGGATTACAAGTAAGTAGTAGGCAAGACTTTTGAAAGTACCCAGAGGAATGGATCGGGGAAAGGAACAAGGGGGGAGGTGAGTATTGACTGTCCTTAAGTTTAATTGAATAGAAACACTATTTAAAAAACTTCTCAATGTGAGTAGAATTGTCTAAGGAGGTGGCGGTTAACTCTAGCGCCGCATAACTTACCATGTTACCGCCAATTGATTTATAAACGGCGGTTAACTGGTTCGCATTGCTAGTATCGGCGTTTTGCTTCACACCTTCAAGTGGAGGGTGACGCGAAGAGCAGCCGATTAGCCGCGGCGGAGGAGATGGGCAGACAAACCCACTCAGATTTCCGAAATCTGATGGTTAATTGTAAGCATGTGTAAACCAACATTAAAAAATTAACCAATCAGAAAGGATTTAGGGTTTTCTGCAAACCTATATTAAGAGGATGCACTCCGCCTGCGGAACTCAGAGCCAATCGCAGTAGTGAGTGTTGTGAAGATAGAAGAAAGAAGCGTTTCGGCAAACCCATTTTCTACAAAAGCTCCGAATGAGGCCGGCAGTGCAGTGGGCTCATGGCGGACCAGAGTGAGCCTGCCGGCATCAGTGAGCCTGTCTGGCATCGGCGACCTGAGTGGGGTTGGTGTCGCCAGGGCCGAAGACGTAGCGTCGGATCAAGATGCGGCCAGCATCGGCCACGTGAGGTCGCTAGGCGCCCGCCGTGTGGTCCCCCTAGCAGCCGCAGAAATTAACAGAAGACGCCAGCCAAGGGCCCTTACAAGGGCGCCGGGGAGGGGGGGTCCGCGGTGTCGAAGCTATGGGACCCTAAGCCCAAAGGGCACTTGTAAGGCGCGAAAGGCCCGATAGGGCTCAGGGGAGGGGGGTCCCGGTTAAGCTGCGGTATCCCTTAAGCCCCAAAGGCCCTTCTCAGGGCCAAGTCAGTGGAGGGTCGGCCCTTCACCGAGGGGCCCCTACCTGACCCTCCCTGCACGCGGGCAGGGCAGGGGATTGGAGGGGATGTGAGGTGGGTTGGTCGTGGACCCCCACTGCGGCCCCTTCCCAGCACACTCCTAGCCTCCAGTTCCAAGATTGACGCGAGCGGGGAAAGGGGTTGGGAGGGGCTGCTGGGAAGGGGCCCACGGGTGGTCCCCGCTGTCGCGGGGGCGGTCCGAGGGGGGGGGGGGCGTATGCCACGCCCCCTTAGCAGAGTCGTCGGGAAGGATTTTAAGCTCACCTTAAAGGCCAATACTGTACTTAGCGCATGGCCCTGAGAAGGGCCTTTTGGGGCTTAAGGGATACCGCAGCTTGAACCGGGACCCCCCTCCCCGGCCCTATCAGGGCCTTTGCGGCACTTACAAGTGCCCTTTGGGGCTTAGGGGTCCCATAGCTCGAACCGGGACCCCCCTCCCCGGCGCCCTTGTAAGGGCCCTTGGGCGGCGTCTTCTTTATTTCTGCGGCTGCTAGGGGTACCCCCGGCGGGCGCCAGCGACCTCAACGAGGCCGATGCTGCCGGCATCTTGATCCGACGCGACGTCTTCGGGCTGGCGACACCAACCCCACTCAGGTCGCCGATGCCAGACAGGCTCACTGATGCCAGGCAGGCTCACTGCGGCCGCCAGTGAGCCCACTGGCACTGCCGGCCTCATCGGAGCTGATGTTGCCAGACGCTTCTTTCTTCTATCTTCAGCCATCTACTGCGATGGCATCTGAGTTCCGCAGCGGAGTGCACCTCTTAATATAGGTTTGCAGAAAACCCTAATCCATTTCTGATTGGTTAATTTTTTAATGCTTGGTTTACATGCTTTACATTAACCAATCAGATTTCAGGAAATCTGATTGGGTTGTCTGCCCATCTCCTCCGCAGCGCGGCTAGTATCGGCTGCTTTCGCCACCTTGAAGGTGGTGAAGCAAAACGGCCGATACTAGCAATGCGAAACAGTTACCGCCGCTTTATAAATAGAAGTGGCGGTAACAGGTAAGTATCGGCGCGAAGAGTTAACGCCACCTCCTTAGACATATTCTACTCACATTGAGAAGCTTGTTTAAATAGTGTTTCTATTCAATTAAACTTAAAGGACAATTATACTTACCTCCCCCTTGTTCCTTTCCCCGATCCATTCCTCTGGGTACTTTACAGGAATGGATCGATGAAATGGTAAGTATAATTGTCCTTTAATTGTTGATGCTTTCAATTATGTCAAATTTGTAGCACAAGAATTGAAAAAACACACACAATCATTGTTACCGGCTAGTCAGCTGTTCAATGTAATTGTTACTATATTTGTAACATTGGATTGAGAATTAAGAGAAACAAACAATTCTTAATAAAACTCTTTCGCCTAATGAGCTGATGAAAGCGCATTCTTAATACGAACGCGTATTGGAAGGCGAATGTGGATTGAAAAGGCGACCGCGCATTAGGAAGGTGCATTGGAAAAGCGATCACGCATTAGAAAGGCAAACATACACTAGTAAGGTGATTGCATTAGAAAAGCGATCGCGCATTAGAAAGGCGAACACGCACTAGGAAGGTGATTGCATTAGAAACGCGATCACGCATTAGAAAGGCGAACACGCACTAAGAAGGTGATTGCATTAGAAAAGCGATCTCGCATTAGAAAGGCGACCGCGCACCCCCTTAAGATTACCAGCGTTCACAGAACACATCAATGCGGTATGACAAGAACATCAAATTTACAAGGGAAGAGTACAAACAACAAACTTGGCTTCTTCCTGGACTGCTTGGTTAGAATTTAAAAAAATTGGTAAACGGAAGTAAGGTTTACAGAAAACCAACTGCACACAGATCAGTATTGTTATGTTTGACTCCCCACCAATCCTTTAGAGTCACAACTGTGTGTCATAGAACCCTGCAACACAGACGCTAGAACATCCCACTATCACAGTAGGCGAAGCTAAAGAAATAAACATCTCGAGGAAGCCCTAAAACACTCTGTGATATCCAGCAATGGGCCTTTGTCAAAAGAGGTAGAAGGGAAAGAAAAGACACAAAACCACCAGTGAAGGGAAAAGCCAGACATGAGGAAGAACATGGTCATCCCATATGTAAGCAGGGGGTTCTATAAATTAAGAAGACATTTTCAAAAAACAACCGTATCCCTGTCTGCTTTTACCGACAACAAATGTATGCAGCAATTGGTATCAACCGAAGACCCAATAACCGAAACACAAGAAAGCGACATCATATACGCAGTGGCAATGCAGTAGGATATGCTCTTTGTATGTGGGGGAGACCAAAGAGCAAACTGCATAACGTATGGCCCATGCACAGAAAAGCCAATTCCTCGGTGTCAGGACTCAGCCGTTACCTGCACTTAGGATAAATGCCATACTTTGAGATTGTAATGTTTAACATATGGAAAGAACGTGACTGGTTCAAAGAGTGGTGTTAAGGAGGCTGTTCTTGCCATGTACATGCTGGTTTTTGACACTCGTTACTCTCTTCTGGGCCGTTCCTATAACACCTCTCCTTACCACTATCCATCACGCCCTTAACCTTTGCTGTGATATGGCTAATGGATTTTCCAGGGTACTATTGCCAAGATTCCTTGTACAATTCATTCTGAATTGAGAACGCAGTCGGATGACTAGCGAACGTCTTCAAGAACTAAACTCAAGTCCAGTTGATCTAATTGACATATAAATGGTGGTACTCACTATTTGTTTGTCTACGCTGCTTTGTTCACAATTATTATGTTTTAGTGAAGTGCCTCCTTAATTGCCCCCACCCTCCCTTACTCACGCTGCCTTCTGGTAGTGTATTGTCACACCTCACCATGGAGACCCCTGCTCTGATTACATATCTCCACTTCCTCCCCCCTTTTTTTTCTTTTCTCAGCTGATCTCTTTAATAGTTGCAAAAGGTAATGGCAGGCAGCCAAAGTTCCTAGTAAGCTCAGCGGATTGGGGAACATTTTATAATTTCTGCTTCTGGAGTGACAGGTTTTCCCTGTAACTGCTGGATTTCAAATGATGATTTCTAAGAATCTACAGCTCAGACCTTAAAATCCCAAAAATCCCCTCATCAATCTTATATATAACAAATATAAGCAAATATCTACACACATAATATTTTTGCTTTTTGTGTTACAGAAGATTCTGGGAAATTATGTCATGATGCTGCTGCAAGAAAAAATATTCAGAGATGAAACACAGGAAAACTTTTATAAGTTGTCAACAATATTTCCCACGGTTTATAATTAAGAAAACAGGAAAGACGCTTTAAAGAAAACACAATAATAAACAAATGGGGTTATAAAATTATTAGAGGAGCAAAAAAGTAAGAACAGTTTTCAAAGACATAAATCCCAGCCAATGTGGTAGCGTAGTAGGAACACATAATTAATCTAAATAATATTAAGTTTAACAAGAATATTAGGTTCATTGTTTTAATGAACATCTGTTTCAATTTAAGGATTTTATTGCTTGAGATGCATGTAAAACAAAAAGCAAAAAATTCCAGGAAGAATTTTTATCATTTAGATTGTTTCGTGATTACAAAACAATTTGTATAGACATTCTAAACAACTGTTATAATAAATCAAGATAAGAGGATGTTGAAAAGCTATAACTAAGAAATGATAAGCCAAGAACTTAATAGTTTGATTTTGAATAATTGTCTCATTTGAAAATTAATGCTAGAGGGAAGTTCATTGCCAAGCTACCAAAGTTCTTTTGGTGCTAAGCAGCACAACATTTCACATATCTAAGAAAATGAGTTTCAGAAACTATAATACATGTTCATTTCAAAGATATAATATTTCTGGCACCCCCGTTTAACACAGGATCTGTTTTAAAAATCAACAAACACCCCCCCACAACAATTTCGGGGGCTTCCAAAGCTTTAACTTTCGCTTATTTGTACATCTGCCAATTAAATATGTTGTGCCACTTGGAATTTCGATTGATGGTCCAATATAATGTAACTGAACTACAGTCCCAGTTGGTTTGGCTGGTGTAGGAGAATTATCGCTACATTTACAAGCAACTCTTTCCAAACACAAGTAGCTTTTTCTTTAGAATCTATTCCTACGCTTGCTTAATTTTAAATTAATTTATAAGTGCTAACACTGCGAACAATGGGTTGCATGATTAATAATAAACTGGTACATTTTCTGTTTCATTATTTCTTGCAGCTATGTGTAATTGTCCACCTTTTTAAAGACTGTCATAATTTTTCTTTGCCATGCAAGACTAAAATCTCTCCTCGGTGCGTCCTTTGACTAACAGTCCCGCGGGACTCGGGTCTGTAAGTATATTTAGCTGCATCCTTTGGAGAAGGAAGCAAAATGTAACATAGGGTTTGGGGGATCCTGCAATGTATGTAACCAATTTTGAATAGCGTGGCATGCCATGTTTATGAAACCCAAAAAAAATTAGTACGTTGGAAGTTAGTACTTTTACCTATTAGTTAATTGGCTTTTTATTTAAAAAGACCAGTTATCCACCAAATTAAACCTTCTAGCACCTCCCACATTTGTTATCGAAAATTTATCGGGTGACCGATAATAATCTGAGTCTAGGAAAAATATTCATCTAAAAAGAAATGTATTTATAGCACTTAACTTCTTTAACTGATCCAGCACTATTTTTCTCTACTAAAATAGCTTTGCCTTTCCTTTTAGATTGCTTTGGTTTTCGTTGTTTCTCATATATAACTTACAGTATATTGTTATCATATTGTTTTGAGGCTATTATTTGACTGACCGACTGTTTATCAAATATGAGTTTGCTATATATGGATACTTGAACTGACATAAGTTAGTTGTGTAATCCTTCGAAAAGGGAACTATTCCTTTGACCCCTGACCGCTCCCTGTACAGAGTATTTTTCATGCATTTTTCTGCATGCCACGCTATAGTTACACTCAACCAGGAAGTGGTCGGGACCTGCCACTGCTACAAACAGCAAGGATCGCAAGTTAATTAAATAACTTCTTATCTGTGTCTGTGGCCCTGCTCAGTTGATTAAGAATGGGAGGTAAGGCGAGAGATCCCTTACCTCCTGGTCTTCAATTATACATTAAGAAATAGTTCACTTTTTGAGTGAACTATTCCATTAAAATTTCTTTTCCTCTTAAAAAAAACTTCGAAATTCAACAACACAATTTACTGCTACTTAATGTCTAAGGACCCCCCCCAAAACCCCAAGATGGTGAAACTCTACCTGTTCTCCTGGTTGTCTCCTGGAATAACGACATTTTTCTGAATTATTGCCTACCCAGTCATGAATATTTGCCACCGTACCTGACTCAGCAAGAAGCAGCCATAAGTCATTAGGTGAGGGGGGGGGGGGGGGGGGGTGAAATCACAGTCCAATAACATTCTCTGCAAAAAATACTGTGTTTTGTTTGAGTGTAAGATTAAGGCACCCTTGCCCACTGAGCCACCTGAATTTTAGAATTTTTCCTAACATTGAAACACATTCCAAAGCTCAGTAAATATAACTGTTTGGTAGCGGGGCTGGTACAGAATAAGATTTGTAATGTGTATTTTAATAATTGCAACAGCAGAGTGAGGGTCGCGCACTATAATAATAATATTTCTTTATTTGGTGCGCCAACATCAAAACACAACGTGCAAACGTGCCCCCTTCCTCAGTGCTGTATTGTGATAGCTACATTAAGGACAATATACTCACTCCTTCCCTCTCCGTCTCCTCCGCTCCTTGTCCTAGTAGACTTTCTACCACAGGGTGAGGGACATGAACTCTAGTTCCTCACCACTGGTTTCGCTTAACTTACTTGCTTCATAATACTTAACGTACAACGCTGCTCCGGTAGGCTCTGCCTCCTCTTCTTCCACACGATGAGGCTACTAGGAAGCACGCCATTGCAGAGCGTCCTTTGTTATGGTCTCATCCCACGGGTAAGTAATATGCAGCAAGTTAAGAGAACCCATGGCGAGGACCCTGCAGATTCAAGTCCTCACCTGGGTAAAATAATGAACTACGGAAGAGAGCGAGGGAGGTGAGTAAATTGTCTTTCGGAAGGTCATTTCTTTCTTCTTTCTTCTCCATTTAAATAACTATGTACGTATTTAGTGAAAAATATATTGGACAGCAGTGAAAAGGCAAGGCTTCATCAGTAAATACTGAGGAGCCAGAACACATACAAAGGTGTGAGTTGTTTCTCTTTAACTCTCTGTGCTTAGTATAGATAATTTGTGTTTTAATCCCATTACTAAATTTAATACATGAATCTTCGTTTGGAGTTTACATGTGTAAAAACTTCTGGTTGAGTCCTCTTTCATTTCCCAAATGCTTATTGTCTTTTTCCTATAGTTTTATGTTTCAGTTAGTACACATCTCAATTAACTTAAATGAGGCAAAATGGTAGAATAGCTTGCATTATTGCCTCAATTTCATAAAAACAGGTGTTTTGGCCAGTTGTTACCTACTCTAGGGATCATTTTGCAATCCTTATCTTTCAATTAGACGCTTCTTATCATTTTTAAATTCGCATTAGAAGGGTTTCAGGCTGTTCATGCCCCGTGCCAAGTTTTAGCCCATTTAGTTTTCGCTTTAACTTCCAGTCCCAGAACAACAATTTGCTGTTCTGGAACACAGTCCATTATAGCTCATAATCCTTTTTTCACAACTATAGATTGCTCTAATGCTCTAGTCAGCAATTGAAAAATACCCTAGTGAGCAAGATCCAATAACACTTTAAACATTAACATACCAAAATTCTAAACATACCACATATTAGAACATTATAATCACTTGAATAAATACAATACTAGTAAAAACATGGGACTGGGAGTTAAGAACGTACTTAACTCTGCTGGGCCTGCCCAGTCCTACCCTATACCCCCCCCCCCAGCCTGCTCCAGAACACTCATGCCACATGCAACAACAATTTGCTTGCTTTATCATGTACAAATACACATTAGACATACTCAGACATCCCACAATGTTAAGACAATCACCTGAGTCAATCATTTTGTTTATTGACATTATGGTTCTACATGTTGATGGGAATAATGATCTGGCCATGAAATTTAAAAGGTATACAGACACTGCAAAGATTCATCCATTTTATATCAAATCAATGTATGTCCCACCATATCTCTTAAATATAATGGGGGGGTTGTACAGTGAGCCATCTAGAATGTGAAAAAGTTACATCGGCTTTTCAAATTCAATAAAACGTTTTGTGAAAGATATTACATTTGGTTGGAATGTTCCATTCATCCAGGTCATGGTATATCTGTTTGTATTCAATTAGATCAACGGACTTGAAGTTTAGTTCTTGAAGACGTTTCTAGTCATCCGACTGGCTTTCTCAATTCAGAATGACTTGTAACAAGTCTGTGGCAATTATGTACCCTAGCACAGAGGCGAAGCTAAGAAATGGAAACATTTCAGAGGAGCCCTTAAACCTTGTTGATATCCAGACTGGGCCTTTGTCAAAAGAAGTAGAAGGAAAGAAAGAACACGATACCACAGTGAAGGGAAAAGCAGACAGGAGAAGAACAATGGTCTCCCATATGTAGCAGGGGTCTCCGAGAAATTAAAGAGATTTTTAAAAACAACTGTATCCCTGTCTGCTTAAAAAAACCGAACAACACACTAGGCAGCAATTGGTACATCCGAAAGACCCAATACCGAAACACAAGAAAAGCGACATCATATACGCAGTGCAGTGCAGTATGCTCTGATTTGTAGTGGGGGGAGACCAACAGCAAACTGCATCAACGTATAACCCAGCACAGAAGAGCCAATTCCTCGGGTCAGGACTCAGCCGTTTACCTGCATCTTAAGTATAGGACATGCCTTTGAAGATTGTAATGTTAACACATTGGCAAAGGAACGTACTGTCAAAGAGGTGTTAAGGTGAGGCCATTTATGTGAAAATAAAGAAACAAGCCTAATATAGGTGGTGGGGGGGGTTCGACACCAACTGTCTGTCATTAAATGCTGTTTTGACACCTTACTCTGGGGTTCCTATAACACCTCTAGGCCCTATGCAACCCGCCCTTAACACTTGGCTGTGATATGCTAATTGGGAATTTCCAGGGTACATAATTGCCACAGATTCTGTACAAGTCATTCTAAATGAGAAGCCAGTCGGATGACTAGCGAAACGTCTTTCAAGAACTAAACTTCAAGTCCAGTGATCTAATTGAATACAGCAGATATATTACATCTGGTTTGCTTAAAAACTTTACACAAGATACACTTCAGCTACTGTATATACTTGAGTATAAACCAAGGTTATCAGGCTTTAAAAATAGCCTGAAAACTGAACCTTGGTTTTACTCGGGTGAATAATCATTACCTCTCAGTGATCTGGCAGTCACTCGTTCCGCTTCCTCTGTTGTACCAGCTGACGTCACTAATTGGCGCCTCTGTCACTATCCTGGTGGCGAGTAGTGATGTCAGGCGGCTGAGCAGGGAAGAGCGGCTGCTGGATTACTGTAGTAAGTGATTGACCAGGGAAGTTACCATACATACAGTTAACAGTGTACTGAGGGGGTTTTGGGGAAACAGTAATCCCTCCAGTGGCAACTAAAGCATTACTGGAAGTTGTAGTTTGCAAACATCTGGAGTGCCAAGGAATGGTGGTTCCTGTATGGACTACTGTCCATTTAAAGGGCACTAATACCTCAAGATTAAAGGGCACTAATACCTCAAGAACTTCAATACCTAAAAGATTGCCTTCTGATTTTGTATGTTTTGAGGCTTTAGTTGCCCTTTAATGGACAGCAGAATTCCCATACAGTAGTCCACATACAGTAATAGCCATACTGGATTGGGCTTATTACTATGCTGAAGCAGGAGAAAGACTGCAGAAGCAGTTTACTTTGGGCCGGTGCTCCCACAGAAACAAATTTGAAGGTAGGAATTCCCAATCCTACACCCAAGAATCCAAGAGACCAACAGGTAGATGCACAAACTTTCGAATTAAAAGGGTCCCAGAAACAATAGACCAAGAACCCTTTGTTGCTCTCTTGTTCTTCCTGTCCCGTCCCCCCCAAACGCCCTCTCGGAATTGCTGATGGACTTTGTCACAGACCTTAGTCCACTCCAGGCACAGCAAGCCTCCTAAGGGACATTATATTATGCCTGCATGGTTTTTAAAATGAAAGAAGCAACACTCCAGATCTAGAGATGGGTGAACTTACGAAAATCCGTTCTGCATGAGGATGTGTGATTTTCAAAAAACATTTGAAAATTCAAAAATCCACGAGCAGGACTGTTAAAGTCAATGGGGGAATTAAGAAATGTCCCCTAAAATAATGGGTTTAAAAAGCAATAGTAACTTACTGTAAATGGCTCGGGATTTCATATCAATGCCTCAAATCTTTAAAAATACAGTTGGTATCGGAAATTTCATTCACTTCTGTATTTTGGGCGTTCGTCCTAACTAGAGATGTCCGAACTTCGCAAAATCCGGTCTGTATTTTCGAAAATACGGAAATCTCCGTAATTTCGAAACTTTCGGAAACGGATTTTCGAAAATATGAGTATTCCTCGTAATTTCAACAAATTTTAGAAAATACAGAAATCCGCGGTTCTGAAGTTCGGAAGGAGGAAAATCCGAAAAATCTGCCATTCGTGAACGGGATAAATCCGCGGCGGATCCGGGTTCGGATCGCGAACCGGAACCGGCCATCCCTACTATGTCTTTCCGATAATTACACATCTCCAACATCCATCCACTTCCAAAAAATATGGCTTTTCCTAAAAATGGATCGGAACTGGATATTAAAGTATCCTTTATAATATTACTGTATGAAATAAGTTAAAATAATTCATTCAAAGTCAATTCATCGTTTTATATCATTATTGCTATTATATATGCTATCTGTTCATAGTACATGTACTATAGTGTATACAGAGGGAAAAAATTGGTTCAGAAGACATTTGCTTTATATCGCCATCTGCTGCAACTAAGTTATCCCCATTAATAATGCCCCCATTTTCAGTCCTCATCTTCTCACTATTTATATACTTAAAAAAGGTGGGGTAGTGGGTTGCTTCTTTATTACAATCCTTGTTACAGTTTTATAATTTCTAAAGGTTCTTTCCATTCCCTCTGACTTAAAGGTTTTAATGCCAGTTTTTTTACTTTCCATTAGAAATAATTAAGCCACATGGGTGCAGACTTATATTTTTTTTTTTTTACATTTATTTCCCATGGGTATAAATTGAGATGTGAAATGGTTTAAAATCCTCTTAAACACAGTCCACTTCTGTTCAGTCCCTTTACCTGATAATATATCGTCTCATTTGACATTCTGAAGTAAACGTCTTTGTTAATCCCAGTGCACTTTTCTCTTTCGATAACATACACTAAATGACATCTATTTCATGGTCACTGTTCCCTAAGCCGTCCAGTTACCTTCATATATATTCTCTATTATGTTAGATATTACCAGATCCAACAGAGCTCTTTTTCTAATAGGAACTTTAACCACTGTGAGAGAAATGATAATGTAGCAAATCAGGAACCCATCACCCTTTTTCTGTTTTTGGCATTTCCACTATGCCAATCAATTTCAGGGTAATTAAATTACCACATAATCAGAACCCTCCCCATACTTGCAGCCCTTGCCATCTGCATATGAACTGATTCACTCATTTTAGTGAGTCAGCTTTAACGCTGTTTATCAATTTAATCCCATACTCTCCCCCTTTCCCTATTTTCTCTATCACTGCCTAAACAAGGAGTAGCCTTCTAGATTTACAGCCCAGTCATGAAAATATTGTTTAACCAGGTACTGCTATACCTATTACATCATACATTTCTGTCAATGCCATTATCTCCAATTCTCCCATTTTGCAGCCAGGCTTCTCGCATTTTGCAACATACATTTTAGATTATGATCCTGTAATTTTATTATGTGCACTTTTAATATACCTTTAATTTAAGATTTAATATAATCTCCCTATCCCCTATGTGCCCCACCCCCCTTTTCACTCACCACTGGCAATCTAACACCCTGTTTATCCCCCGTGCCATCTATCTCAGTGAGGCTGATGTTACCCCTCCCCCAAACCTAGTTTAAATCTCCTCCACCCCTCTAGCCAACCTTCTCCCCCAAAGCAGCTGCCCACCCATCAGTTAGGTGCAACCCATCACTACTAAAGAGACCTTTAGCCAATAGAAATGTCTGCCCAGTTCTAATAAAACCCAAAACCCTCCTCCTTACACCAACTCTTAGCCACCCATTATACTCTAGCTTCCATGTCTCCTTCTCCTCTAACTTTTTCATCAGCCCTATGTGAACCAAGACTGCTGGGACACACCCAACCCACTGTCACGATCGCTACTGTACTTTGCTTACGTGAACTTCCTCTTTCCCACCAGCAGAGAGCTCTCTGCCTCAGGAACTGGGTGTGTTGCAGACTGTTGGTGGGAGGAGTTTCGTTCCCTGACCTTCCAGGTCTGCATTTAAGGCCAGCCACGACCATGCCTCAGTGCTAGGTCATTGTACTTCCTTATCTGTGCCCTAGCCCTTCCTGCCGGATTCAGCTATCCGTGTTTTCCAGTCTGTTCTGGTTATCCTCCGATCTTTTGTCCTGGCGTTATCTTTTTCGTATGTATGCATATTGTAGTGCATGAATGAATGTCTACATCTGCTTTATTATCATTTGTATTCCTATATTCGTTAATAAATTTTCTTGTTTAATTTATCCCTGGGCCTGGTCGCTCAGTTTTCCCCATTAGTGACATTTTCTGCACTATTGCACCTCTTGTGCATTGCCCATGTTGATTCAGGTGCAATCCTAACACCCACCCAATAATCTGCAAACATGATCTATCATATGCCAACTCTAGCACCAGACAGCAAACACACAGTTCTGCAGGTCTTGGTAGCAGATGACCTAATACACTTTCTTAAATGGAGTCCTTCTGGGGCCTCCCTGGCCCTTCAGGAAATGCTGGAAACTCCCGACTATAGGTATGCATAGATGTAGTAGAAATATATATACATCGTGTAACATGTACAAGCATTTAAGAGCTATAAGAGAATGTGTGTATGCAAATCTCAAAGTTTGTACTGTATTCAATTTACTTGTTCCAAAACTATGCTAGAGCAATTTAAAGGGGAACTGTGGTCTCCAAACAAGTAGAGGCCAGTTTCCTACCTTTAAAACGAGCCATCAACCATCTACCTCCGTGCTCAACAGCCCAGATATAAAGAAATGACTGACCAAAAGTTAATGGGGGGGAGGCTGACATGTGACATTCCTAAGGATTCTCCTGCACAGTGCCCCGGCAGCACAGCCTCAGACTCCCTCAGTGTGTAAGGGAGACAAGGAAGTCCCTCCTCCTCTCTGCTGTGTGAAGACCTGCAGCTGCAGAGATGGGAATCTACAGCCCTTCTCTCACTATGGTGAAAACAGCCTTTTTAGGCAGTGTTCTGAGATTTTGCAATTTATTTTCATGTTTATTTAGATAGTTTTGAAGATATTTTACATTTTTGTGGTGTGATATGCGCAGCATCACCAGGTCCCCTGCACTTCCTGCTTCCTGCTCTGAAACCTGGTTAGTACTAACCAATCAGATTCTTTCTGAAAAATCTGATTGTTCTCACTCTGCCTGAAAAGGCTTTTTCCACAGAGTAGGGGTGTGTGTGTCACAGTGGCCCACAGCCACCGAGAGGGGGGGCTTAGGCACCCCAAGTGGGTGGGCATAGGCACCTGCGAGGGGCAGAGTTCTCACTCTCCTGAAAAGGCTGTTTCCACAGAGTTTTTGGGGGGTAGGGGGGGTGGTCACAGAGGCCCACAGCACCTTTGAGAGGGGGGGCTTAGGCACCCGCAAGTGGGTGGGTACTGGATAGTTAGATTGGGTACAAGGGCCCCAAAGGTCTAAATGAGTATTTTTCTCATGATTCTATATACTTGGTGGTATCTCTTTTTGGCAACATGTGTTAAATTAATACTATATACAAAATATACCTTATGTACGAGATAAATCATTTTAATTGTCTTACAATATATTTTAAGTAATTATAAATTATATTTAAATACAGCTACTCTTCCAAAATAATGGAGTAACCATATCTTTGACTAGTGTGTGATGCATAGGTCAAGAGTTGATATATATTCAAAGTAACTGAATTCTCAATATCCAGTATTAGTATATCCCTATTAACTGTGTCCTATGGTCACACCACTAAGATAATACAAAGGAACTGGAGCAAATGGTTCCCTGAAGAAGCTTTTGCCAAATAGTAATGAGGGGTAAATCCTACCTGGAAAGAAGCTGCGAAAAGGCTGTTTCGGTATTCATGGCTGAATTTTATATTAAAATATATATAATATAGCTGATGTATATCTGTAGCTATGTGTATTCTTCTCCAAATTCTACACCATCTCTGGCCATTTCTCTGGGGAATGCTGGGAGTGAGAAACATTCCTTATTTCTTCGATTACTTGGGCAATGCTATTTTTTTGAGCTGTAAAGTTCCTTCTATATAACTTCATTTGATTTTATCAGAATAAAAAACTTGGGATTTTTATTACATTGCACCATATTTTTTAGGTCAACATTTGCTAATATTTATTTACATGACACTATTGGGCGGATTTATCTGTAATAGCAACTGATAAAAATCCTCTTTATGGCCTGTTGTGTTTATATTTCAATGCCCACAACATATTTACGATATTTATGATACATATTTACTACTAAGCAATAAATAAAAAAATACATTTTTATATTGTATATAAAAATGAGCATTAGGCTGGTATAAGATTAATTATTTTATTGATAATTTATTTCATCCAGCTGTTTCTTCACCAATGTGCAGGATAGACATACACATGTACATATGGCAATATTATTTAATTAATACAAATTCTACTATGAGTAAGGCAACAGACTTGAATAGAAAAAGTTTTAGAATTGAGCTTCCAATCACATTATGTCTGCTTAAATTACCTATATACAATTTTTCATTTAAGGCTTTCTTTCATGTGAATGGCAGTTGCCATGTTTGTAGCGTTCTTCTGGTGCCAACATCTGGAATAGCATAAAATCAAATACCTGTGTGAAAGAAGCCTAAAGGTAAGGGGAACTGTGGTCTCCGTACAAGTGGCCTTAATTCAAAATGACCCATGATCAGGCACCCTTTTTACAGCAGTATAAGGTTGTTTTTTTCTGCTAGCAGTGCGAGTTTGTACATCATCAGCACCACTGGCCTGTCCCCAAGTTTAAGGTTGAGCATGCCACACTTCTGGAATTTTTTAAATTTTGTAAAAATATACAGTATCTGACTGTAATGGCTCTGGGACTGGAATTTTTTCTGGGGAACAGATGATCAGATTCTTCTGAAAGAGTCTGATGTGTAAACGAATTCTGATTGGAAAATAATCTGATTGGTTACTATACAATCACATCTTTCTGAAATAACTGATTGTATGCAATCAGATTGGTTACAATCAATTCTTATTAAGAAATCTGATTAGTATAACTAACCAATCAATTCTTTCTGAAAGAATCTGTTGTAACCAATTCTGATTGGTTACAGTCAGATTCTTCCATAAAGCATACTAATCATATTCTTTCGAAAGATATTTCGGATTTTTTCAAATCCGTGAATCCACAGGCGAACAGATTTTAGCAGTTTACCGGTTTTGCCCATCTCTGTGCTGTGGTCTTTCCCGTGCTTTTGCACTCCACTCTCTGTAAATAAAACGCCTTCTGGGCAGGGGCACTTCTAGGGTTTTTGCTGTCTGAGCCAACTTTCATATGCTGCCACATTGAAGGTGGGTGGGCATTGATATTGGGGGCGAGGTTTTGTTGATGGCGTGGGCTAAAACTTTTACGGTTTTGAACTTCCTATCACATAGTATTTAAACAGTTCCTCAAATAGTTAATTATCAATAAGGTAAATTACTAGAAACAGATATTACATCCCTTTCTCAACAGCTTGTTGCTCCACAGTGGTTTTCTGGAAGGAGCTATATCTGTCATAGGAAAAATAAAGAAAATGGGTCTCCCTTGGCTCCTGAGCCCCCTCTCTGATTGCTCCCTATTCTCCCTGTAGTTACATCCATGACTGAACCTAAATCTCACTGGATATTAACTCACTAATAATATTCTAAGATGGAAAAGACTGACAGGCACCCAATAAGGCCAAGCACCCCACCTCATGGTTCCCACAGAAAGTACACTCCCCCCCCCCCCCAAACAAAAACTCCACACACACTGTCACAGTGTCACTGGCTGCATACAGGAAGTTAGTAATTCAGAAACATTTATTTATGTGAAACAAATTAATCATTATTCAGGTTAAGGTACATATAATATTAAAGAGCACATCATAACCACATACCCCTAACCTCTCCCTATACAGAGGCCTATCAGGACCATCACCAATATCTCCCACTCCATGCACCCCCATGACCACATACCACTAACCCCTCCCTATACAGAGGCCCATCACCAATATGTCTCCCAGTACCCCCACACGACCACATACCCCTAACCCCTCCCTCTACAGAGGCCCATCACCAATATGTCTCCCAGCACCCCCCATGACCACATACCCCTAACTCCTTCCTATACAGAGGCCATCACCTATATATCTCCCTGCACCCCCCATGACCACATACCCCCACCCCTCCCTATACAAGGCCATGACCTATATTATATATCTCCTGCACTCCCCAATGACCACATACCCTAACCCCCTCCCTATACAGAGGCCATCACCTATATATCTCCCTGCAACCCCCATGACCACATACCCCTAACCCCTCCCTATACAGGACCTATATTATATCTCCCTGCATCCCCCATGGCCACATACCCATAACCCCTCCCTATACAGAGGTCCATCACCTATGTATCTCCCAGCACCCCCCATGACCACATACCCCTAACCCCTCCCTATACAGAGGCCATCACCTATATATCTCCCAGCAACACACCACCCCCATAGCCACATACCCCTAACCCCTCCCTATACAGAGGTCCTCATCATGTATCTCCCAGCACCCACTATAACAACATACCCCTAACCCCTCCCTATACAGAGGCCCATCACCAATATGTCTCCCGGTACCCCCCCATGGCCACATAACCCTAACTCCTCCCTATACAGAGGCCCATCACCAATATGTCTCCCAGTACCCCCCCCCCCCATGCCACATACCTACCCCTCCCTATACAATGCCCATACCAATATGTCTCCCATACCCCCAGGACCACATAACCCCTACCCCTCCCTATACAGAGGCCCATCACCTATGTATCTCCCAGCACCCCCCATGACCACATACCCCTAACCCCTCCCTATACAGAGGCCCATCACCTATATATCACCCAGCCACACCACTCCCATAGCCACATACCCCAACCCCCTCCCTATACAGAGGCACTCACCTATATATCTCCCAGCAGCCCTCCATGCCACATACCCCTAACCCCTCCCTATACAGAGGCCATCACTATATATCTCCCGGCCCAGCAACTTGTTTTGACCATTTTTAATACCGACATCTTAATTATACCCTTTTATACTGGGGGAAAAAAACAACACTTTTTCTAGAATGCACATTTAGAAAAACACTGACACCAACCCTGTATTGTTAAATAGATAGAATATCATTGATATGGAAATGCTTCTTATAAAAAATCAATGGAAATAAGTGCTTTATGCTTACTGTTTTTGTATGGTTGAACAAAAATGGTCATGCATTTGTATTTTAAATTGCTTAAAGGGCATTGTCCACCCCCACAACCCCAAACTAAAATTTGCCTAGCCCATGTGCTGGCCCCATTGTGCAGTTTTAAAAAAACCCTTATCTTACATACTGCTCATAAGCTTCTCCTGAAGTCCATGTTCAAAGTCCAGGAAACTGACCTGTAGGAGTTGTCTTCCTCTGTGAAAAGTTTCTCGCATTTGATCTGTGAGGACAGTGGCAAGCAGGACCCCCCTCCCACCGAATCCCATTTCCGGCCTCTTCCACCTAGCTTACAACCCTTTTATATAATGCTCATCCCCTTGCCCACCACAACCACGGTGTTAAAACAAAAATACTTTCCGATGAATGCTTACAGCCCTGCGCACAGACGTTTCACCTTAACCTCCCTGTAGAGAAGACCAGACCTATTATTTCTAGTAGCCTGCACCATCCCTCAGAAGCTGTTCACCTTAACCTCCCTGTAGAGAGGACCAGACCTATTATTCTAGTAGCCTGCACCAGCCCTCAGAAGTTATTTTGCCCCAGGCCTCCCCTCTTTCAATTATCACCATGGCAATAATATCATTGCAAACGAAAGACTGAGTTTCCCAAACCTGCCAACCAGGCCAGCACATGCTCAAGCTTGTTAAGAGCTTGAGCACTTCACACGTGTGCGCCATGTTTTTGAGATGTACATAGGAGACATACTTTAAATGGCATGTCCCCCCTTTTTAGAATTTTTGGTGTAGTGTAGGGCTCCCACCCAGCCCCAACCGCCATATTACTTTTTGCAGAAACTCCCTCGATCATTACTTGCCTCTCTCCTTCGACGTTTGTCACGACCCTCTGCTTGCATGAACTGCAAGCAGGGGGCCGGACTGGCAGCTGTGTCCGTGATTGGCTGAGAGGCAGCCAATCACGGACGTGGCTTCCGGCTGCACAGAACACCGGAGACAAGAGGTAATGTAATGAAGTCCGGGGGAGTTTCTGCAAAAAGTAATATGGCGGTTGGGGCTGGGGGAGGGAGCCCTACACTGCAGCAAAGGGGTTACACACTTGGGGGAGGGAGAGGAAAACGGGAGGGAGAGGGAGTGGGGAGGCTGCAGTGCGCATGACAAAATTCTCCCGGAGGAGATACAGGAGGCAGAGTCCTATATGGCTCCTGGTGGTCACTTTATTGGACTTTGGAGGGACATTACAGGAGAACCATTTGGAGCAGGGATGTAAGGTAAGGATTTTACTACACTACACAGTGGGGCAGTAGTTTGTTAAATTATAGTTTTGGGGGGACATGCCCTTTAATTTGTTTTTATGACATTAAACGACAGAATACTTTTTTCAGGCTGTATTCTGTGATGAGGATTTTAGTCCCATCATACAATGGGTTAGTGTAAGAGGTATCACAATCCTAGTCAAGTCAATTCTGTACTCATAAGTTTGGTTACTGCACACATAGCTAGAGGTAGCTATTCGGTGTGTGATGGTTTTTTGCACATGGTTGTGGATTCTTTTACAGCAGCTCCTGTATTTCCAGTTTTGAATCCAATTTGAGGGTTTTGAAGTTCCGACGATTTCACGGAACCCGGATTTTAGAATTTTGATTTTAATCAAAATTTGTAACGATTACGAAAATCGAAGTACATATCAAAAATCGAATCCTCAAAAGTAATGATCGATTTTCGAACTCTCGATAATGGAATACGGAAGCTCGAAAACACACCTTCGTGAGGAAAGATAGTTTTAAAAATATTTTTGTTTATATTTACGGGTTCCCCAGACCATTCCCAAGGTCTCTGTGTCATTTACAATAACCTACTATTACTATTTGTCCCTCAAAATGGACAGAACTTCAAAAAATTCTCTATAGCTTCTATGGGTTCGTTTTCAGATTTCTGAAATTTACGAAAAATTCGAAAACGGAACGAAATTCAAAGTTTCAAACATTTCCAGTTGTACCACAGTAAATCTTTCAATTAAATGAGAGTTGTAACCTTATCTAGTAGGTAGTAATTCCAGCACCTTTGGACTTTTGTCAGTGTGGTTAGACAATGTAATATTATTTGTCCAGATAAAATCACCATTAAAATTTCTACCTAACAAGTTAATATCCAGACAAAAAGATACAACATGGAAAATGGAAATTAAAACAGTGTTTGGCTTCTTTAATTTTTATTTATTTATATATTTTCGTTAGTACCACGAGGCAAACTGCAGGGGTCAGGGCACCTCCGAGAGATTGGAGGCTGGGATCCTGACTTCCAGTTCAGTTCCAGTCTTTTAACAGCTGATTGTGTGTATGGTTACTTTATATGTGTGATCAGCTGTTTAAAAACAGCTGATCGCGGACCACTGGGGAGGGGGGGGTGTCAGGTGCCCAGCCTCCAATCTCGCGGACCTCTGGGGAATGTCTGCGTGCTCATTTACCTCTCCCTCACGCAGTCACAGGCTCTGCGGGCCCTGACATTACTCCACTGTTTAGTACTCCCTTTTAGAACTGGGTAGCAAATTATCATTGAGACATTGGAACTGGTTAAAAATAATTCTGGGCAAAAGAGGGGGAAATCTTAATTCTTTTTAAACAAATATCCTACTGTATGTAGGCTCAGATTTCCCGATTATGCATATGTTCATCACTATTAATTTGCAATTATTAAGAGAAGTATTATTTAATATTGATGTATTTTAATGTTTGGGGGGTGTTCCTTTATTTTACATAGAGATGGCCAAACTTCATAAAGTTCGATCCACTTTCGAACTTCAACGGGAGAGTGATAGATCAAAAAGTCCAGATGATTTACAGCTAAACTAACTGTAAATGGCTGTGGCACCTGGGAAATGTTCTGGGGAACATGTAACTATCACCAAAACTTGTTTAAACACTTTTTAAACACGAGTGAGCAATTGTCGGGTTTGTGCAAGCTACATTCGAGGGTCACAGCCATTTCGGGGGTTACCGAATGACACTTTTGAGGTTACCGAAATAGAACCATAAATGTGAGGCTTACATAATCGAACAAAACTTTAGAAGGTTACCAACCGATACATATGGGGCTAGCAAAAACGATCCATACATTGAGGGTTACCGAAACTGAACGATACTTTCGAGGGTTACCGAAAATCGAAGTCTACATTTGAGGGTTAGCGAAAACGATCCGTACATTTGAGAGTTATCGATAATGAACGATACTTCGAGGGTTAGCGAATGGCCCATAAATTCGATAATTACCGAATTTATGATAATTAGCGAAAATACAGCTGCGAGTCCTGAAAAACTAACTAGTTCGAATAGTTCAAGTTCTACCGAATTCATAAAATTCGGACTGAACTTGGGCTCAGTTCAGTTTTGTGTCCAACTTTCATTTTACATTGTACATACCTCTTATTTTTTTTTTGTTACAGCTCAATTTCTCTAGAGAAGAGGGAAGTAAATAAATATGTCAAGAGATTAGAAAGGATTAAGTTTATTACTGTATGAGAGACTGCAATGTACTGCGTGCTGGCAGTAGAAGTAAGAAGTACATTAAAATGGTTTTAATCCACAATCATCTTTTATTACCAGAATTCAAAATTGGATTGCTATACTCTCAAATTACTTATCGTTATAATAAAGATGAAAATATTCTGTTTTCTTTACTCGGGAATCAGTTGCAGTGTCTGATAGGGCAAGTATTGTAACAAAGCTGTAAAAAAACCAAAAAACATCAGGGAGCTTTACAAAGAGCCACAATTGGTTTGGGTAGATTCCTTTCCAGCAATTCAGTTTTGCTTTGGAGGCTCTGGTAAATACCAAACGGATCCTCCTCCCCCGTGTATTGGTTGAAATAAATAAACAGGATAAGGGATAAAAGAAAAAGATCAGTAGTGTAAATTTATTTAATTTATATCTCATATACATTACATATAAATTTTTTTAAAAAAAACGTACATTGCTTTATAAAGACATAGGGGCATATTTATAAACGAGTGAAAAGCCGCGTTAACTTTTCGCTTTCCTTACCACAATGTTTTTCGCAACCTTTATAAAGGTTGCGTTAATGGGTCCCGAAACAGTTTTCGCGTCATATCGCTAAACGGCTTTTCGCTATACATCACAGAGATAAAAAGTGCGAAAAGCGAAAACATTAAATGGAGCCTATTCTTATCGCGAACTTGAAGATGGCGGAAAGTCCTCTTTTTCCAATGTGACTTTGTACATTGGATTCTTTCATTAATTTTACTGCACAATAACTGTCAATCAATGCACAAAAAAGCACGAATACTATTTTTACCTTTTTTTTAGGACATATTATGAAGGTATATAATGGCACATTTGTCATATTTGAGGATAATTTCCCACAATACCTTATTTCATGTAAACTTGTTTGGCATGTTTTTAACCTTTAACAAGTGTTACTTTAGGCTGAGGCCACACTGCAATGCCAATGCATTGTTTGTTGTGCTGTTCGCAATTGCGCATGCAATTTTTCTTAAAATGTAAATCGCCCTTGTACCACCTAAAGAGAGAATGGAATTGTATCTTAACAGAAAATACTTCCATTCTCTAAGCATGGTACACACAAGCAACTTTTCCTAGTCATTTGGCTCTTCCGACTGGTTGGCCAGGAGGAAGGACAGTTGGTCAAGGCAATAGTGGCTGTCGGCCAACAGTTTACCATGACCGAACATGTGGTCCATAGAGGACCACGCGATCGGACTTAGTTTTCCACTGTGCCGATCATCCTTTTGTCGGTGGGAAACTGGTGAAAACCCATGCGATTATTTCGTTCTGATCGACCGATACACTGAACTATTGGTTGATTAGACTGAAATAGTGCATGGTGTGTACCAACCTTTAAATATCATGAAGGGAAAAAAAAGAAGAGTTTGTGAATAATAAAGAGATAGGCAACTTTCCATTTGGCTTTAAATTTATAAATATTAGTGTTTAATAATTATATATATATATTTTTAATTTAACTTGTGAAGAAATATTAACTTTGTTTTACAAAATAACGGAAAAATACATAAAAAAATGTACTACTTTTTGCGGCAACACAATGCGACTCTCTCTCTGACCTTTTTGTGTGGCCTAGCCCTTAATGCGTTCGCTTTTCTAATGCATTCACACTTCCTAATGTGCATTCGCCTTTTATAACGTGTTTGCTTTTCTATGTACATTCCCCTTCCTAATGCGCATCGCCTTTGTAATGTGCGTTCGCCTTCCTAATGCGCGGTCGTATTTATAACGCCCGTCGCTTTTATAATTGATTGCAGCAAGCACTATTTAAGCAGGTTAAGCTAATCATTGTGTGTAGAGAAAATGTCGGAGGAGCAAGTGGTTTGCTGGTGGCATTGAAAAAACCTTGCAGCGGCAGCAGCAATGCTGCATGTGTAAAGGCCACATGACAGAGAGCATGGAGGACAGACAAGTCAGTTAGGATCAGACAGCCTCGGTATGGAGATTGGTCAGTTCGTGCTGTCATACACGTAACGATCGTATCAGCTTCCTTTGCTACAATCATTCGTTCATATGTATGGCCACCTTTGTCTAAAGTGACGCACAAGCTCGTCATCAGACAGCTCGTCCAGATGACTAAGGGCATATTTATAAAAACGAAAAATTACTGCCGCACATCGCGGCCACGAAAATATTGCTATCACCGTATATAACGCAGAGCGACATTGCCACGATATGTATCGCGACCGCGATGTCCTGCGGTAATTTTAAGTCCTTTGCGACGATACTGCACTTAGCGCAATGCGCAATGCGCTAAGTACAGTATTGCCTTGAAGGGACTTAAAATCCCTTCCCGACGACTCTGCTAGGGGCGTGGCATACGCCCACCCCGCCCTCGACCCCCCGCGACAGCGGGGACCACCCGCTGCCGCTTCCCAGCAGCCCCTCCCAACCCCTTTCCCGCTCGCGGCAATCTTGGAACTGGAGGCTAGGAGGGGCTGCTGGGAAGGGGCCGCAGTGGGTGGTCACGACCACCCACCGCACAGCCCCTCCAAGCCCCCTGCCCTGCCGCTGGCAGGGAGGGGAAGGGAAGGGCCCGCTGGGAGGGCCGGACCCTCCAGCGGGACTGGCCCTGAGAAGGGCCTTTTGGGGCTTAAGGGATACCGCAGCTTGAACCGGGACCCCCCTCCCGGCCCTATCAGGGCCTTTGCGCACTTACAAGTGCCCTTTGGGGCTTAGGGGTCCCATAGCTCGAACCGGACCCCCCTCCCCGGCGCCCTTGTAAGGGCCCTTGGCGGCGTCTTCTTATTTCTGCGGCTGCTAGGGACCCCCGGCGGGCGCCAGCGACCTCAACGAGGCCGATGCTGCCGGCATCTTGATCCGACGCACGTCTTCGGCTGGCGACACCAACCCCACTCAGGTCGCCGATGCCAGACAGGCTCACTGATGCCAGGCAGGCTCACTGCGCCGCCAGTGAGCCCACTGGCACTGCCGGCCTCATCGGAGCTGATGTTGCCAGACGCTTCTTTCTTCTTCTATCTTCAGCCATCTACTGCGATGGCATCTGAGTTCCGCAGCGGAGTGCACCTCTTAATAGGTTTGCAGAAAACCCTAATCCATTTCTGATTGGTAATTTTTTAATGCTTGGTTTACATGCTTTACATTAACCAATCAGATTTCAGAAATCTGATTGGGTTTGTCTGCCCATCTCCTCCGCAGCGCGGCTAGTATCGGCTGCTTTCGCCACCTTGAAGGTGGTGAAGCAAAACGGCCGATACTAGCAATGCGAACAGTTACCGCCGCTTTAATAAATAATTGGCGGTAACAGGTAAGTATCGGCGCAGAGTTAACGCCACCTCCTTAGACATATTCTACTCACATTGAGAAGCTTGTTTAAATAGTGTTTCTATTCAATTAAACTTAAAGGACAATATACTCACCTCCCCTTGTTCCTTTCCCCGATCCATTCCTCTGGGTACTTTACAAAAGTCTTGCACTACTTACTTGTAATCTCCCTCGTCGCTCCGGTATGATCCTCCCCATTGGCACTTTGAGTGACAGGCCACGAGGCAGCCAATGGAAGGACGCGCTCTGCAAGGAGGCGTGTCTTCCCATTGGCTGCCTCCCGGACTGTCACTGACAGTGCCAGTGGGGAGGATCCAACCGGAGGCGAATGTGCATTGAAAAGGCGACCGCGCATTAGGAAGGTTGCATTGGAAAAGCGATCACGCTTAGAAAGGCGAACATACACTAGTAAGTGATTGCATTAGAAAAGCGATCGCGCATTAGAAAGGCGAACACGCACTAGGAAGGTATTGCATTAGAAACGCGATCACGCATTAGAAAGGCGAACACGCACTAGAAGGTGATTGCATTAGAAAAGCGATCTCGCATTAGAAAGGCGCGACCGGCACGGAGGTGAATCGCGTTAGAAAAGCGATCGCGCATTAGGAGGCGAACACGCACTAGGAAGGTAATTGCATTAGAAAAGTGATTGCGGCATTAGAAAGGCGAACACGCACTAGGAAGGTGATTGCATAGAAAAGCGATCGCCATTAGAAAGGCGAACACGCACTAGGAAGTGATTGCATTAGAAACGCGATCACGCATTAGAAAGGCGAACACGCACTAAGAAGGTGATTGCATTAGAAAAGCGATCTCGCATTAGAAAGCGACCGCGCACGGAGGTGAATGCGCGTTAGAAAACGATCGCGCATTAGGAAGGCAAACACGCACTAGGAAGGTAATTGCATTAGAAAAGTGATTGCGCATTAGAAAGGCTACCGCACACGGAGGTGATGTGCGTTAGAAAAGCAAACGCGCATTAGGAAGGCGAACACGCACTAGGAAGGTGATTGCTTAGAAAAGCGATCTCGCATTAGAAAGGCGACCGCGCCGGAGGTGAATGCGCGTTAGAAAAGCAAACGCCATTAGGAAGGCGAACACGCACTAGGAAGGTAATTGCATTAGAAAAGTGATTGCGAATTAGAAATATGTTGGCTCTCATTTTTGAATGTGAGAGACATTTCTGTGGTTATTCTTGTGTTATATTGCCATTTCCGCCTTTTCAAAAACACGCACTAGGAAGGTAATTGCATTAGAAAAGTGATTGCGCATTAGAAAGGCTACCGCACACGGAGGTGAATGTGCGTTAGAAAAGCAAACGCGCATTAGGAAGGCGAACACGCACTAGGAAGGTGATTGCATTAGAAAAGCGATCTCGCATTAGAAAGGCGACCGCGCACGGAGGTGAATGCGCGTTAGAAAAGCGATCGCGCATTAGGAAGGCAAACACGCACTAGGAAGGTAATTGCATTAGAAAAGTGATTGCGCATTAGAAAGGCTACCGCACACGGAGGTGAATGTGCGTTAGAAAAGCAAACGCGCATTAGGAAGGCGAACACGCACTAGGAAGGTGATTGCATTAGAAAGGCGACCGCGCACGGAGGTGAATGCGCGTTAGAAAAGCAAACGCGCATTAGGAAGGCGAACACGCACTAGGAAGGTAATTGCATTAGAAAAGTGATTGCGAATTAGAAATATGTTGGCTTCTCATTTTTGAATGTGAGAGACATTTCTGTGGTTATTCTTGTGTTATATTGCCATTTCCGCCTTTTCAAATAATTTTCGCAATGCTCTAATCTTATCTAATCTCTAGTCGCGTTAAGTTTTTGCCACAATACTTTACGCTCTTTATCGCGCCATTTGCCCATCGTGTTTGCTTTTTTATAAATATTGCGAAAGGTTTAACAAAAGGCGTTATTTTCGCTGCTATGTGTCACGTTATTAGCTCTGCAAAAATTTCAGACTTTTATAAATATGCCCCATAGTCTATAAAGCGATTTTCCAGAAATGCGCTAGGTCGGGTGGCTTCTACTTGCTATCTCAAATAGAGATGGCCGAAACTCACCAGTTTTGTTCCGTTTTCGGATTCCCGGGTCTCGGTAAAATCCCGAAAATCTGAAAACGGAACAAATTTTCGATTATTATTTTCGATAATCCTCGAACGTTCGATAATTATAGAAAATAAGCTCTGAAATCCCAAAATCCAGACAATCCATCCTGATTTGGATGGATCATTTAGGAACCGAGGAGTTCCGTGTCGGATCCAGGTCCGAGACGGAACCGGATCCCATCTCTATATTAACTAAATCCACACTCCTAATCTTTTTCTTTTAACCCTTACTGTTTATTTATTTCAACCAATACACATGGGGGAGGAGAATCATGCAGCCAGTAACAAAAGGAATAATATGGACAAGTATAAATGGAACACTGAGCTTCACAGTGAATCGTAAATACCCCTATACGAAAGTTACCCATAGGCACAGAAGATAAACATATTGTATACTAAATACCAAATGGAATATTCATCTTTATCGATGGAGGACCTGGAATTATATCAGTATGGGATTGCATAGATCAGGGAACGTTTGACACTTTTATCCGTGTAATGGCTATTGGGGAGACGGAATCTATATGACTTTTTTATCATTCTGGATTATCTGTGACAATTCCAACTCTGCCCCAGCGAGATGGAATATGTCTGTGAACTGGTTACTTACCTTCATCAATGCCGTTTCTCTCTCCTTACATGTTGTTAAGTGCTTGTTGTGTCTGTAAATACGTATATATATTTGAAGGGCTTTAACATTTGTATACTTTGAATTGATACTTAAAGTATCAAAGCACTTTGTTTTGCTTTAATAAGACTTAGCTGACTGTAACCTTTTGTGGATTATCAGGCCATGCACTTTGCTGATTGGACGCTATAGACACATGACCTGTTTACGTCATAATCAGCTGATTGGTCACTATATTTAAAAGAGCGGCGGTGAGACGCCGTAATCAGAGCCAAGATCTTTTTGGAGCGAAACGCGTTTGGGGTGCTCTTCCCCCCGCTACCTCCCCAGATCTTTACCTGATCACTTGGCTTTTGTACTCTGCACTACGGCCCTGATACTCTGCAATTTTGACTGTCAATGCACGGACTGGACTGACAATAGTACTGACGAGCTTAGGGTTTAGAGAGGGGACATTGATACTAATGTGTGGGTGGGGAATAATTATCATGTTTAACTGATATGGTTCACTTATTGACCATGATATTTGCACACTGATTTGCTTAATTGTTTGCTTGCTACTTTTTAAAACTGATTTTAAGTGTTACTAATAAAGTGTAACTTTTAGACTAGCTATTTTTCCTCTGCCTTTTTCTCTTATTGCCTTGACTACGTTTCTTAGAGGTTGGCTATTTATACTCACTTGCGGTATCTCTTTTTGTGAACTAGGAATTTAACCCCAGCATGACTGTTAGCTGGTGTTAAAAAGTCACAGAAAAATGTTCGCAAAAGCTATATGGAATCGCTTGTGGCAGCTGCGTGGGTGTTTTTTGAGATACCTACACAGACACCACAAGCAAGGAGTTTAATCCCACTTCTTACACTGCTACCAGCAGTGATTTACCCGATAGTGTCCCATTAGCTCAATAGGGAGTTGTTACAGCACTAAACTCTATCAATAGGGCTCTGCTATGAAGTGGCTTATTAAAAAATAAATTCATTATTTTTATAGGAAATAGAGCATTAGAGTGCACATTTTTGCACGTAAAAATATTTTCTACTGTACTATACTATACTATACTAACAGAACCCAAGACATTGCCTGGGCTTAAGTCAGTAGATAGCAAAAGGTGCCTTGTCTTATTAGTGATATCATTGTCCTCAGAGGAAGGAAGAATAGTTGACTTGTTGGCACTTTAATTGCTGGACATTTTTTGTTATAAGCATCGTTTATGGTTTTCAAATCTGCATTTGGCTTCTAGAGATATTTTTGCTGTCAGGAAACTAAAAAATCTTAAATCAATATATAGAATATTTTGTGATAATAGGTTAGCATGTTTTTTACTTGTATCATCTGATCAAATAGTCTATAACTATATAATCTATAAACAGTCTCAAACAGTTTATAAATCACAAAATGTCAGCACAGGTAATAACTCATTTTTAGGAGGAGTCTTGGTAGTTGAATGTTGGCATGGAGGTGTGGATACCAAAACTGGATACTCGCTTGGTCTGGCCTGGAGCTGGATTCTTGTATGGAGGTATGGAGCTGGATACTAGTGGGGAGAGAAAAGCTGGAGATTGGAATGGAGGTATGGAGACTGAAACTGAATATTAGCATGAAGGTATGGAGCTGGATACTGGAAAAGAGCTGAATACTGGAAACTAGAAAGGAGATGGGCACTGGATGGAAGCTGGATATTGGAAAGGGGTTGGTTACTGGAAAGGAGCTGGATACTGGAAACTAGAAAGGAGCTGGATTCTGGATGAAAGCTGGATATTGGAAAGGGACTGGATGCTGGAAACTGAAAGGAGTTGGATACTGAATAGAAGCTGGATATTAAAGGGGGCTGGAAACTGGAAACATGCTGGACGGTGGATACTGGAGCAAGGCATTAAACAAAAACTCAGGTAAAGGCACAGGGAGCCAGGATTAATGGTTCTACAGACACTGGCAGGAAGAGACCAGGCAAATTTAAATATTTATGCCAGTACAGCGCACTGACGTCATTACGGCGACTTACTCATATGAAGTCACTGCACCGGACCAGGACCCCTGCACCGGACCAGGACCCCTGGTCAAGCTGTTTCATAGGATGGTTCCTATGAAACAGCTTGACCAGTCTAGGAGCATGTCTAGGAGCAAGAGAGTGTCTACAGATTCTAGAGAAAAGGATGTTTTTAATCTCGAATTGGCCTTCAATACAAACTGGAGCTGGTGGTTGAGATGTGGAGATTACAGACCACATCTGGTTTAATACAGAACAGGTGGAAAATATTAGGAATGTGCATTTTAAGGTTGTAACTAAAGGTGTAGTGCGACAATACCTACAAGTTCCAGAATGAAGAAGCCCCGCACAAATTTTGGTCCCAATTTAGGGAAGATTAATATTTGTAGATGAGACGCCTTGTCCCCTACTGTGTATGTATTATTATGGACTATAGTCCATAAAAAGGGGGAAGGGAAGAGGTACAATAAAATCCATAGATAAGTGTGTCCAGGGATGAGAGGAAATAGGCAGGGGTTGAAGAAGCCCACAGGGAAGAGTATGGGAGTACTTGGATTTGGCACAAGAAGAACAGGCAGCAATAAAATCTTTAATGTCCCTTCTAATGGAAGGCCACCATATAGAACAATCTAGTAGATCATATGTTTTTGTATGTCCAGCCTGTTTATAACTATGAGTTTGTAATTGGATAGTTTTTCAGAGAGCAGGAGAAATGAAAATCCTTTTGGGTGGGGGCCTACCGGAGAAGAATTCTGAGCAGTCTGGATCTGAAGGCTAAGTTGAGGAGTTATAGAATCTAGAATCTTAGTGACAGGAATAAAATCCTTTGTCAGATTCAGAAGTGTCTTCCGCTAAAAAAGATCACTTTCTTGTTGTTGGATCCTAGTAGAAACGTTTTGATGAAATTGAAGCAGGGAAAGAATAAGGCCCAGCAAGCTTGGCAAGAATTGAGTCCTTTTAAATTTTTAATGCTTTAAGAGCAACAGTCTATGAATTTGTAGGTCTTTGGAGTAAATTAAAATATGGCCAAGGAAGACTACTACAGAGGCCCCCAAATGATCTTGAAAGATGTCATTGGCAAATTCTTGGAAGTCCAAAAGAGCAAAGGCCAAAAAGGATAATGCCTATTATGTGGGTTAAAGGCAGTTTTCCATTCTTTACATTTATAAATGCAGATTAAGTTATAGGCACCTCTGAGATCTAACTTGCTTAAGATTTTTTGCCCCTTTAAGGTGATCAAAAAGTTGGGAAGCAATTCTTGATAGTAATTTTATTAAATCTCCTATAATCGATGCATGGTCATAAGCCACAGTTCTTCTTTTCTACAAAGAAGAAGCCCGCTCCAACAGGTTAAAAGGAAGGTCTTATAAACCTATGAGATAGATTCTCCTGAATAAACTCTTGCATGGCAGAAGCTTCAGCAGGGAAAAGTGGAGAAGTGTTGCCTCTGGAATGCATATTTCTAGACAGGAGATCAATGAGACAGTGGTGGTAAAATTTCTGCAGATATGTTTCTGAAAACGTCTTTGAACTACTGATATTGCACAGGGAGGGTGGTCTCAATCTTCTTCTTGTCACAAGAAATGGAGTAACAATATATGGTAGGAGAGGGTAGACTATTAGTAAGACGATAGGAGCTCCAAGAGACCAGTACATACTTAGCCCAGTCTAGGATGAGACAGTGTAAACAGAGCCAGGAATTCCCAAAATTAAAGGAAGAGGAGGGCTTTGTATGACCAGGATGGGTACCACAAATCTGCATGGGATCCACCAGTTAAAGGGGGAATTGGATTAGGAGACCTAGGCCATGATATGGGATGGTAGGGTTGTATCAATGATTTCTCAGCTTCTAGTTGTGAGGGCAGATCTTCGGAAAATATTATTATTACTATTATTGTGAATTTATATAGCACCAACATCTTCCGCAGCACTTTACAATTACACTTATACATTCACATCAGGCCCTGCCCCAAGAGCTTACAATCTACGCACATTAATTCGACACATACACCCTATCAGTATTACTTTATGATTGTGAGGAAAAACCGCAGTGCCTGGAGGAAACCCATGCAAGCACAGGGAGAACAAATTCTTTTGCAAATAGGTCCAATGATGGATTCGAACTCAGGACTTCTGCACTGCAAGGCATCAGTGCTAACAACTAAGATAATGTGTTGCCCAAAAATCAAGTTATCTTTTATATGATCAGAGAGACCTTGCCAAAAGGTTGTGACCAGAGCTGCTAGAGAGTCCATGTATTGTGCCATACAGGTCTCTTGATGTTCAAAATAGTCCAAACCGGTGGAGAAACTCAGTAGGGCCTTGCCTAGATCTACCAAAGCATCCTGCAAAGAATTTGGGACAGAGGGGTCCTAGGTACTCGCTCCCTTTTAAGAGGAGGCTTGGTAGTTGAATGTTGGCGTGGAGATCGAAACTAAATACTGGCCTAGAGGTCTGGGTCTGGATACTAGTATGGAGGTATGAAGCTGGATATTGGTGGATACTGGAGAGGAGCTGGATACTGGAAACTGAAAAGGAGCTGGATACTGAAACAAGGCACTAAACAAAGACTCTGGTAAAGGCACAGGGGAGCAAGGGGGTAGCGGTGCTACAACCAGGAAGTTTGAGGAAGAGACCAGGCAAATTTAAATCTTTGTGCCGGCCTGGCGTGCTGACATCATGATGTGACTGGCAACTTCCGTGTATGACATCATCCCAATGGACTGAAATCTTATATACAAAGGATAGTAAATGGGTTGCAGGACCCTTAATTGAGTATAAGTGTGAAGGAAATTTAATGTACGGGAAATCCACTGGTGATGATGTCCTGCCATTAGAACTGGGGCAACAGGAATGAGAATGGAGAAAGAATAGCATAGCTGTTCATGAGGACCTGCTGTTACAAGAAATAGGTGAAACTGCAGAGACTAATGTGAAGAAAGGAGTAAATATGGGTAACTCGTCTCTCGCAAACTGAGAATGATGATTTTATTGATATTATAACAAAACAATGAGAGTGCAGATGATACCTATAGTTGGCTAACTAAATATATTAACGCACACATTCAAGAAAACTTCCTGGGTACAAAAGGAACACAAATTGTAGCAGCCATCATTTCACTGACAGTTCAGAATTGGACAATAGAACAACTGGTTGGCGGTAGCAGAAAAAATACCATTAATATTTTGGGTCGGAGGACCAAACTTTAGATTGGACGTTCCTGACGGGCTTGCAGCTGTTTGGGAAAGATTGAAAATTACCCTTGGAGGCAGTAGTCTCCCTACAGGGGAGTTGGCCACGGTCGAGGGAAACACACATAGTCCAGAGCGTTCTCCCTATACTGTGCATAGGGAAAGCGCTCAGGACTACGTGTATCCTGATCTTTGAAAAATGACAGACAGTATTTAGCAGATCCTGTCTATTATCTGTGTATGACAGACAGGACCTGCCATGTGTGTACCCAGCTTTAGCGTAGGAAAGGTTTCTTTACGGCAAGAACAGTGAAACTGTGGAATGGTCTTCCAGCAGATGTGGTAATGGCAAGTTCACTGAAAAGCGGACTGGATACTGTGTTTCTAAAAATAAAAATATTGTAAATTACTGATATTAATACATATAGGGGGAGATACAATATGCCCTTTTCTGTCTAAAACCCACGTTAACCCGAAAAAAAATCGTTTTAACGTGGGTTTTAGACAGAATTTAGAGCACAGCGCCATTTCCGAATGTTTTTGGAAATAGCGCTGTGCTAACGATCCAAAACCCCTGCTGTTAAGTTTTGCGCTACCTCGTAGCGCGAAACATAACGGTAAAGGTTGTGGAGTGTTATGGTCACGCTCCTTACCTTAGCCCGATTCTGCGATGCAATAACTGACGTAATCCCGTTTACGTCAGTTATTGTATTGTGGGATCGGGCTAAGGTAAGTAACGCGTTCGGAGGTATTGAATCTCCCCGATAGTTCTGATTAATCTAGGGAAAATATGGGGGTTTTTTTGCCTTCCAATGAATCAACTGTTAGGGTTAATGAGTAGGCAATACATGATGGTCTAGATGGATGTATGCCATCCATTACGTCATCTTTTTTGGCATCCAGCGTCTTCACGCGCGTGCACATCTTACCGTGCTCGCGCCCCAGCTCGTCAGTCTTCTTGTGCCTCACAGGCACCTCCTCTTATCTCCCTGTAAGCTCTATATTGGACGGAGGAGATCCAATTAATTCAAATTTTCCAATCCCTGCATCAGACTCTTGTCCTCCACCTCCCATTTGTTCCTTGCTTGTTTCAGTTAGTCATTCCTTGCCTGTTTTGGTTGCCAAACTAGTGGTCCCTGCTTTTTTTCATAGTAGGTATCATTTTGATTCTTATTGTTCATTTTTTTCCTTGTTCTCGTCTTGTCTTCTAGTTCCTGTGTAGATCTATTGGTGTTCTGGTTTTCCTGAGTATACCCAGCCTCAGCGTCCATACCTTGCACTCTAAGAGCTGGGGGTAACGGTGTACAGCATATCGGCCACTGGATATTAATAGTATGGAGGTGGAGAGGGTGGATGGGATTAAATTTCTGGGTACGCATCTTAGTTCTGATCTATCTTGGAGGGGGGAATACTAAGGAGTGTGTTAAGAAGGCACAACAGAGACTCTTCTTTCTTAAGCTGCTTAAAAAGGAGCATTTGCCTCGGGCTCTACTAATTAACTTTTATAAATGTACTATTGAAAGTATCTTAACGTATAACATTCTTGTTTGGCATGGGAATTGCACTAAAGCAGAGCTACAGTGCCTCCAGCGAATTGTCAAATATGCACAGTACGTTGTGGGCACTGAGCTCCCTTCAGTTGAGGCTATATTCCTTAAACGCAGATCCACAATACTTAACAAGATTATTACAGACCCTTCTCATCCAAATCATGAACTTTTTGCCTTATTACCCTCTGGGAGATGGTTTTGAAATCTTTTTAGTAAAACATGTAGATTCAGAAACAGTTTTTATCCATCATCTGTTGCCTTTTTAAATTCTTAGCCTGTTACATTGTTATTGTTGTGTAACTTTGTATCTTTGAATCTTTTACATTGTTAGTATTTATACTGTAACTTTTAATATTTATGTATACGGCTACTGTTTGTTGCTGCACTCAAACTGTTCAACCTGTACTTATTTTGCGAAGTTAACTTTTCACGGACTCTATGAGTACTGTGACAATAAATAGTATCAATCAATCAATCAATCAATAATATACGGATCTGTAAATAATATTTGTAAATAATTTACTATTGTTAAATAATAACAGTCATTTACTGTCTATAAACACGGACCATCAAGAGGAGTACTGTGAACATTTACAATTGGCTTTAGAAATATGCCCCAATGTACTGAATGTGTTTAAAGGGGAACTGTGGTCCAAAAATTACTTTAGGTAAATTGATAGGAATTGCTCTCCTGAGAATTTTTGCAATTTATTTTCATTGTTTATTTTGCATAGTTTTGAACATATTTACATTTTTGTGTGTAATATGGCAGCAACATCACCAGGTCCCCTGCACTTCCTGCTTCCTGCTCTGAAACCATGTCAGTCAATCTGCCCTGTGTCTCCTCCTCCCCTTTGCAGCCCCCCTGGTCCCTCCCACTCATGGACCCCATGGTCCCTTCAGTTGCAGGCCCCACCTTGGCCCATTCTCTTACAGCCCCATGTGGGCCCGCCCACTCATGAGTGCCTAAGCCCCACCCACTCACGGGTACCTATGCCCCACCCACTCACGGGTGCCTAAGCCCTGCCCACTCGCAGGTGCCGTGGGCCACTCAGACACCCCCCCCTACAGAAAACTCTGTGGAAACAGCCTTTTCAGACAGAGTGAGAACTCATACTCACTCACATAATGGGAAAGAAGGGCTGTAGATTCCCTTACCTACTGTGTCAGGACTCTGTCACAGCAGAGAGGAGGAGGGACTTCCTGTCTCCCTCACACACTGAGGGAGTCTGAGGCTGTGCTAGCCGGTGGCACTGTGCAGGAGAAGCCTTAGGAATGTCACATGTCAGCCTCCCAGCCATTAACTTTCTGGTCAGTCATTTCTTTATATATTGGGCTGTGGAGCAGGTAGAGAGATGGTTGACGGCTCATTTTAAAGGTAGGAAACTTGCCTTTAATTTAAACTTGTTTGGAGACCACAGTTCCCCTTTAAGCAGAAAGGAGATGCAGCTCCAAGCATCTGGGGAATTGAGCGTCCTCTCTAAAATCATCAGAACATCTGTGCATCATTATTTCTGTGTCAGAATAAGATACTACAAATCACCTTAGATTTCCATGAACTTAATAAAAAGCACTCGCTTGTGCGTTTATATTGCCACGACTCTGAGGTAACTTCTAATATCCTTATGATTTACAATAAGGGTTATATTATCCACTCTATAATGGAGAGACCCCCTCAGTGTCCCAAGGCCAGAACCCCCCTCTGTCCTAAAAGGATGAATCCCCCCCCCTCTGTCCCAAAAGGCAGAGTCTGCCCCTCTGTGCCAAAAGGCAGAGTACCCCCCTCTGCCCCCCCTCTGTTCTAGAGCCCCCTCTGTCCTAGAGCCCCCCCCTCTGTCCTAGACCCTCCCCGTCCCAGAGTCCCCTCCCTCTATTCCTAAAGGCAAGTCCCCCCCTCTGTCCCAAAAGGCAGAGTCTCCCATTGTCCCTGGGCCCCTCCTGTCGCAGAGTCCCCCCTCTGTCACAGAGTCCCCTTCTCTGTCTCAGAGACCCCTTCTGTTGCAGAGTCCCCTTCTCTATCCCAGAGACTCACCTCTGTCCCAAAGTCCCTCTCTGTCCCAGAGCCCCACCTCTGTCCCAGACTCCCCATTCTGTCCCAGAGACCCCCTCAGTGTCCCAAGCCCAGAGACCCCCCTCAGTGTCCCAGGGCTGAACCCACCCTCTGCCCCAAAAGGCAGAGTCTGCCCCTCTGTGCCAAAAGGCAATGTCCCCCCTCTGTCCTAGAGCCCCCATGTCCCAGACTTCCCCCTCTGTTGCTGAGTCCCCTCCCTCTGTCTCAAAAGGCAGAGCCCCCCCTCTGCCCCAAAAGGCAGAGCCCCCCCTCTGCCCCAAAAGGCAGAGCCCCCCATTGTCCCAGGGCCCCTCCTGTCATGGAGTCACCCCTCTGTTGCGGAGTCCCCTTCTCTATCCCAGTGCCCCACCTCTGTCCCAAAGTCCCTCTCTGTCCCAGAGCCCCTCTCTGTCCCAGACTCCCCCTTCTTTCCCAGAGCCCCCCATCTTCCCCTAGGCCCCCCTCTGTCTCAGAGCCCCCCTGTCCCAGACTCCCCCTTCTGTCCCAGAGTCCCCCTTCTTCCCAGAGTCACCCCCTCTGTCCTGGAGTCCCCCCATTGTCCCAGGGTCCCCCCTCTGCCCCTGTCCCAGAGTCCCCTCCTCTGTCCTGGAGGCCCCCCTCTGTCCCAGACTTCCCCCTCTATGTCCCAGAGTCCCCCCATTGTCCCAGAGCCCCCCTCTGTCCCAGATTCCCTCCTGTCCAGAGCCCCCCTTCTTCCCATAGTCACCCCCTCTGTCCCTGTCCCAGAGTCCCTTCCTCCTCTGTCCCAGAGCCCCCCCATCCCAAAGCCCCCCTTCTTCCCAGAAGCCTTCCCTCTGCCCCTGTCCCAGAGTCCGCTCCTCATTTCCAGAGCCCCACCTCTGTCCCAGAGTCCCCCCTCTGTCCCAGAGTCCCCACATTGTCCCAGAGACCCCTCTGTCCCAGATTCTCTTCTTTTGTCCCAGAGCCCCCCCTCTTCCCCCAGCTGCCCCTTCTGTCCGAGGCCCCCCCCCGCCCCCGTCCCGGGAACCCCCCCCCTTTCCCAGACTTCACCCTCTCAGTCCCAGAGCCCCCCTTTCCCAGAGTCCCCATCTCTGTCCCAGTTCCCCCTTCTGTCCCAGAGTCCCCCCTCTGTCCAGGAGCCTCCCCACTGTCTCAGAGACCCCCTCTCTGTCCCAGAGCCACCTTGTCCCAGAGTCCTTCCCTCTGTTCCAGAGTCCCCCTCTCTGTCCCAGTACCCACTTCTGTCCCAGTACCCCCTCTTCTGTCCCAGAGACCCCTCTTCTGTCCCAGAGTCCCCCCTCTGTCCCAGAGCCCCCCCTATCCCAGACTCCCCCTCTCTGTTGCAGAGCCCACCCTCTGTCTCAGAGTACCCCCTCTGTGGAAGAGTCCCCCTCTGTGACAGAGGCCTCCCCTCTACCTTATCTGCTTATCTACTGTTGGTCTCCATGCCACCGTGTGTGTTTCTTACTTCTCCCTCTAGTGGTGAATGAATTGAAATTGCAGGGAATCCCCCCCTCTAGTGGTGAGTTCATAGGAACTGAAGTGAGACACAAACAGCAGTACATAGTCAGCAGTTAGGCTTTTATTATATAGGATTAAACAAGTGACACAGATGAAGTAGATAAACATTTGTAATAACTAGAGATGGTCAAACTTCATAGTTCGGTCCGTTTTTGAACTTTCGAACTTCTGTAAAAGTTCGAATTCGGACCCATTAAAGTCAATGGGGGAGTGATAGTTTGAATAGTCCGGATGATTTACAGCTAAACTAACAATGGTAACTTGCTGTAAATTGCTGTGACACCTGGGAAATGGTCTGGGGAACATGTTACTATCACCAAAACTTGTTAAAACACGTCTTAAACATGAGTGGGCAATTGTCGGGTTTTGCACAAGCTACATTCAAGGGTTACGGCCAATTTGAGGGTTACAGAACAATACTTTCGAGGGTTACCAAAAAGAAAACCATTAATTCGAGAGTTACCGAAAATAGAACCATTAATTCGAGGATTAACGAAAACGAACAATACTTTCGAGGGTTAGCAAACGATACATTCTAGGGTTATCATAAATTATCCATACATTCAAGGGTTACCAAAAACGAATGATACTTTCGATGGTTACCTGAAATTGAAGGCTACATTTGAAGGTTAGCAAACGATACATTCTAGGGTTAGCAAACGGCCCATAAATTTGTATTTATCGCCCATAAAAAAAGTATCAAAAATACAGCCAAAGTATCAAAAATACAGCCACGAGTCCGTAAAGTCTGAGAAATCCGGGATACCGGGATAGTTCAAGAAGTCCGAGTCCGTTCAGAATTGTTAAGTTCGACTCAAACTCGGGTTCAAGTTTGGGTTCTAGTCCATCTCTAGTAATAACTGATAATTATAAAGCACTGTATATATATATATGGGGTAATGAGGTATCTGTAATCCTGATGACGGTCCCAGGTGGACTGAAACGCGTTGATGTGATTTAACTACAATAAACAATTGTTTTTTGTTTTGTTTTTTAAATCCTGTAGAGTGCTCCGTATTCCTTTAATATGTATTTTATCTTATTTTTATTTTGGCTTAGTTAAGACAATATGCAAATGTACAGTTTGCACTTGGTAAATCTGGCTTTCCTAACATCACAGACAGACCCAGAAGTAAATTCAAGTTATGAATTTCTTAATGCCAGAAGACTTCCAGAGATAAATTAGCCTTAGGGAGCCAAAATGGGCCTAGAAGCAATCTAGAAGCAAATGTACCACTAAAATCTACTCCCTCCTTCCAAATCACTGTCTGGGAGAAGACACATCCATTCATCAAATGCATTTAAATCTGCTGTAAATTCACCTCTTTTTATTCCAAGGACATTGAAATGTGTGTTTCTGCTTTTAGTACAACAATTTAACCCAAAAAGTAAAGCAAAGTAAGTGCTATAGATTTTGCAGAAAGTTGTGAATTTGTTTTAAAAAGGTGGAATGATGTTTTGTTTATATGTAGGATCATCTTAAATAATTCATGCTTACGCCAAGTAAAATGATATGAAACAATCCTTGAAATAAATTCAAAGGGACATTTTAGTTCAGGTGATTGGCTACACTAAGGGGAATGAATTGCTTAGGTAAAACTTTGTTTATAAAACCAAAATGTAATAGTGGATACTCTTTTCGTCATCTTTTACCTGGTCTGCTAGCATGGCTTTTGGCATCATCACTTTACACTGAAGACCCTGAGTGACCCATAATGTAACAAAAAAGACTAAATAGACATTCTTTCTCACGTAGGTGGATAAACTCTCTCTATGCCACCAATGCTCATAGAAAGCAATTATCTCAAGTTCTGTATAATTTACTGCCTTAGTTAAAAATAGCTAAAATATTTAGAATGCTCACGCCATATTCTAGCACTGTATGGAACTGATTCTTTCTGACTTGTTATTTTGTCTCTGTTCAAGCTAATTACTATCTCATTATATTTCCTTAACATCATACATTCTATTCACTTGTCATATCTATTTCTTTTTAATGTTACCCTTCTTTCTAAAAATGATTTTTTAAAAAAGGTGGACTGCCCAATTATGCAAACAATATTTTTATTAATTACACATATTTAGGAAGGTTAGTCATTTATTATAATTACATTCGACCGACATGCGATCGCAAAATCCCATTCATTTTGCGATCGCATGTCGGTCAAATGTAAGATCGGGAGAAGCAGTTCTGGCAGGATCGAAGGAACATCGCGTGAGCGCTCGGTCGGGTAAGTAAAATCTTATAGATGTATGGGCACCTTAACTCTATGTCAGTGGCTAAGGAGAAAAGTCTAAAAAAAATAACAAAAAACCCAGAACATTTTAAATCAAATTAAAAAACAAACAAACACTTAAAGGAGAACTAAACATATTTTTTTTTTAATCTTAATGTCAAAGCTTTTCTCTCCAGAACACCTATACATTGTAAGATTCTTATCAAGTAACTTGCATTTAATACATGTAAGTAATAGATTATGTAACTAGGAGGGCTTCCATGTTATTGCCCATACAACCCACAGCCCATGTAATAATCAAAGAGCCACATCTCCTGACCCTAGTATTCACTGTCTCTAAGCACAGTATGTTATTTGCATATGCAGTGGTCGCTATGTTTTAAAAACACACAGTCCAAATAGTAACAGGTTTAAATCAAGAAGAATTAGCAATTAAACAAGAATGTAAATAGTATCAAATACCTGCCTGGAGCAATACAAAAATATTTCTTTGAAGTAAGGATGTTAAAAGAGCTGTGGTTTACCACTGACAAATAGCTGGCAGGAAAATGAATCATTCAGTGTCCAATAAATTGCTGTTCAAAGAGCTACTGTATACTGTCTACACATTATCTACTGACCGTCTGCATGAAATGCTACAGCCAAAATATGTAAAATGTATAAAATATCCTTATGAAGCAACATGGTTAACTTGTCTTTATTTTAATTCTTTATAATGGTTACATTGAAATAATAAAAATCAATAGATTTGTCGCTTAAAAAAAGTTACATCTGTAATAAGTGTATTATTACAGATGTAACTAAAAATGGTACAAGCAAAATGTGGCTGCCGGGGGCGGGGTGAGACTGGGGTAGGGGTCCTGGAGTGGGATGCATAATCGTATTGCTGTTCATTCAATTCTGCAATACTGACCATTTCCTGCAAGGCACTAGAGATGGCCGAACTTCATAAAGTTCGAAAGTAAAAGTTCGAAAGTTCAAATTAGGACCCATTAAAGTCAATGGGGGAGTGATAGTTTGAAAAGTCTGGATGGTCTACAGCTAAACTAACAATGGTAACTTACTGTAAATGGCTGTGGCATCTGGGAAACGTTTGGGGAACATGTCACTATTCCCTTAAATTCGAGGGTCACCGAAATCGAACAATATTTTCGAGGATTACCAAAAATGAATAATACTTTCGAGGGTTAGCGAACACAATTCATACATTCGAGGGTTACCAAAAACGAACAATACTTTTGAGGGTTACCGAAAATCGAAGGCTACATTCGAGGGTTAGCGAACAATACATTTGAGAGTTAGCAAAAACGATCCGTACATGCGAGGGTTACCGAAAACGAATGATGCTTTTGAGAGTTAGCGAACAATACATTCTAGGGTTAGCGAACGGCCCGTAAATTGGATAATTATCGAATTTATGATAATTATCGAAAATACAGCCGCGAATCCGGAAAAACTAACTGATTCGAACCCAAACTTGTTCATCTCAAACTCAGGGTCGAGTTCAGTTTTGTGTCCATCTCTACAAGGCATATTATAGATATTTTGATATATGGAGCCCAGGAATGTGCATTGATCATCTCTTTTCTTGTTTGTTCTAATGTTTTGGTCAGATCAGTAGAACTTCCACTATTTGTTATAAAGTCATTTTGCCACAGGAGTACTCCCACAGACCCCCCTTTTATGTATATATTGTAGCAGAGTTTCTCTGCAGGAAGATTGACCAAGCTTCCATGTGGCAATAGCACCCCCAACATGTCCCTTTAATTGGAGGTCTTATGCCTTGAATACTAAGCATTGGATGAGAGGCCTCTTCCCTCCTTGTTAAAAGCCAGTAGGTGGGGGGAAGTGACAGCCTTTAATACTAATCCAATGCAAGGTCAGGGAGGCAACATTCCCAAGAAAATGTAACCTAGCAGGTAGTGTCAGCCCAGATAAATGACCCAAGGTAAACTGTTAGGACCTTCCATATTGGGGTTACCTTGACGTGGTTGGAAGGCTTTTCACTTTTATGCATAAAATTGGAACTAAAAAACCCCATGTTTTTACTGTTTGCACTAGCATAGATATTATTATATATGGGGCCCAGGAATGTGCATTGATCATCTCTTTTCTTGTTTGTTCTAATGTTTTGGTCAGATCAGTAGCACTTCCACTATTTGTTATAAAGTAATTTTGCCACAGGAGTGCTCCCACAGCCCCCTTTTTGTGTATATATTGTAGCAGAATTTGCAGGAAGATTGACCAAGTTTCCATGTGGCAGTAGCACCCTCAACATGTCCCTTTAATTGGAGGTTTTATGCCTTGAATATTAAGCATTGGATGAGATGCATTGATCATCTCTTTTCTTGTTTGTTCATCTCTACAAGGCACACACAAGGTTGAGTTGCTTGGCTTGGCTAGTCAGTTTTGCAGCATTTCTGATGATGATCATTCCATTATTCCAAGAAAGTGACTTTTTTGGTCCAAATCTTTAGAAATGCTGCTATTTTTCCTATTGTAGAAAATACAGTTTAATCGGGTAATCATTTTCTGTGTACCATAAGGGAGACAGCATTTCTAATAGGTTTTTTGGGTGTTTATACACCCTCTCTCATAGTTTGCAAGCTTTGTGCTGGCTGTCTATGGTTTTACTTCTACTTCCTAAACAAAAGTCTAAATATGTATACAGCAGTTGGAATTGAGTTGTTCAAGCATCATTTATAGTCATGTTGTTCTACAACTACGTATTCCCTAAATTCGCTTATTATGCACTAAGGTCATTGTGCATTGTGACTAAGGTCATTTCCCATTGCATACCCTATAGTAGCTGTTTAGGGTTTAACACCATAAGGCATATATGCTTGTGAAGGTTCTCATTCATCCAGGTCATGGTATATCTGTTGTATTCAATTAGATCAACTGGACTTGAAATGTAGTTCTTGAAGACGTTTCGCTAGTCATCCGACTGGCTTTCTCAATTCAGAATGACTTGTACAAGAATCTGTGGCAATTATGTACCCTGGAAAATCTCAATTAGCATATCACAGCCAGGTGTTAAGGGTGTGATAAGGCATACTAAGTCATGTGCTAATGAAAATAATCACCATGACAGGTATCAGTCTCATGTGTTGGCCTCCCAATATAACAAAAAAACTGAAATGCAACATTGAAAGAGTTGGGCAGTTTGCATGATATCTAATAAGTGACCACTGTTACTTTTTTGAAAAACAATTTCTGGTACATTCTGTTTGCCTGTGGAATTATTAACTTAATTCTTTCTGTTTGGGCATTTGATGAGTTCAGAAAGACAGCCCCAGCCTTATCAGGGAATCAATGCAATCTGTGTTGTATCCTTTAAAATGCATGCAGCATGTGACATAATGTGTGAAGTGCTAGGGTAACTGCCAGCTGTCATCCGTCTCTTAGCTTTTAAGAAATGCCTGTGTTGGTGCCGAGAAGATTTGTGGAGCTCCGAGGCTTTGCTGGAATAATTCCAAATTCACACTTTTTTTCCCTTAATGCAGCAGAAACGTGAGTTTTTTTCCTGAAAGGGATTAATGGAATATATTAATATCCTGACTATTGCCAGCATGAGGTGATAGCATTAATGGCTATGAGCCCTTCTATATCCATATTACATTTGCCATATTACATTATGCAAAAGTATCCCTTCTACTTAATGAACACATTGAGACAACAAGAACATCCTTATATGCACAACGTCTATTTTATTTCTGTCATTTTAACCAAGTGTTCACAGTGCTACAGATATCTGCTAAGAGATTGCAGGAGCTGGCATGTTTTGGAACCTCAAAAAGAAAAACACAAAGAAACATTTTAACATTATGTGAAATAACACTTGGAATATTGCTGTGCAAATAGAAATATATTGTCACTTCAGAGCAAATTAAATAAATTAGTAAATGGAGTAGGAATAAACAGTGTCGGACTGTCCCACAGGTTTAGACCCACAGACCATTCATCCAAGAAAACAGCTGATTTTTAAATTCAAAGCCAAAGGGACAGTAAGAATGCGGTTTAATAAACAATACGAGCCAATAGGAGTATTAATTAGGAGTATTGAGTGATAATAGGGATATGAAATTTTGTGGGTCCCTAAATTCATCCTGTTGGTCCCATAGAATGAATGTGTTTTTGTTTGTGCCAAAAAGGGTTAACAGGTATCTGCTTCATAAATACATACTGTATGCAATGGATTATCAGTTACCCCCTGATATCTGAAACACTCTGCTTGAGCACAGTATTCTTCCTAATCATATTTGCTGCTCTTTATGATGATTGGCTGGAAGACACTTGCAGGTGGCGACACTGGGGTCAAGTGTTAAATGCAGTTTACCATGAGGGGGGATGGGAATTCAAACACAAGAATCCTAGTTAGTGTAAGGCTTCGGTTCTTACCTGTGGCTGTGTTCCTGCGTTGCCGCACGGGCATGCGGGCACTCCATGCACACGCTCGTCTGGGGTGACGCGCAGAAGGCGTGGCGTCCGGATCAGACATCGGCAGTCCCTCTTCCTAGACGCGCGTGCGGACGCAGGATGATGACGTGGGGGGGCCTCTCCATGTGGTGTCTTCTTGCTGCCAGTTCAGAGTTAGTTTGTTCTGTTCTTCAGCTCTTTCCCTTGTGATTTGTTCTGCTCAAATCTGTTCCTGATTCTTGCCTTCAGTTCCACATAACTTCAGCCAGCACCTGTTTCCAGTTCAACTTCAGGTCTCCATATCATTTCAGCCAGCACCTGTCTCCGGCTCAACTTCAGGTCTCCATATCACTTCAGCCAGCACCTGTTTCCAGTTCAGCTTCAGGTCTCCATATCACTTCAGCCAGCACCTGTTTCCAGTTCAATTTCGGATCATAGCACTAGCCAGCACCTGTTCCAGTTCAACTTCAGGCATCCATATCATTCAGCCAGCACCTGTTTCCAGGTCAACTTCAGGTCTCCATATCATTCAGCCAGCACCTGTCCGGCTCAACTTCAGGTCTCCATATCACTTCAGCCAGCACCTGTTTCCAGTTCAGACTTCAGGTCCCATATACTTCAGCCAGCACCTGTTTCCGTTCAAATTCAGGCATCCATATCACTTCAGCCAGACACTGTTTCCAGTTCAGCTAAGGTCCATATCACTTCAGCCAGCACCTGTTTCCAGTTCAACTTCAGGCATCCATATCACTTCAGCCAGCACCTGTTTCCAGTTCAACTTCAGGCATCCATATCACTTCAGCCAGCACCTGTTTCCAGTTCAGCTTCAGGTCTCCATATCACTTCAGCCAGCACCTGTTTCCAGTTCAACTTCAGGCATCCATATCACTTCAGCCAGCACCTGTTTCCAGTTCAACTTCAGGCATCCATATCACTTCAGCCAGCACCTGTTTCCAGTTCAACTTCAGGCATCCATATCACTTCAGCCAGCACCTGTTTCCAGTTCAACTTCGGACATCCATATCACCTCAGCCAGCACCGTTTCCAGTTCCACTTCAGGTATCCATATCGGTTAAATGGGTGACATCCAGTGCTACTGCCTGTGCTTCTATCTGTCCCTTTTACCAGCTGTCTTCTTCACACTGCGGGTTGGTTTCTGTGAACCTTGATCTGGAGCCGCAACCTGGGTGTCTGTCTTGCCGCACAACATCCTCACCATCAGAGGCTCTGGAGAAGACCGACAGACACTTAGACTCTGCGTCCAGGTGAGTGTTTGCAGGGGCTCTCCCTGAAGATTTGTAACAGTTAGCATGTGCTAGCTGTTACAAATCTAGTTTTGCAATCTGGGACCACCAGCAAGAGACAACACTAGAAGCAGCAGTGATTCCACAGATTTCCAGTAACCTAAATATTCTGCAAATGATTTCTACATTAAGGCTAATTTCAGAGGTGAGAGTCAAATAGTTTTACTATTGACAATTATCGGGTCTGTGGAGCTGCTTTTGTATTTTAGATTTTGTAAAAAGAGAGAGTTAAATTAACAATAAACATAAAGGTGGGCTTTCTCTATTGAAATGTTTAAAACATTTATAATATATAAAGAGAGAAGTAATCTTTTTAACAGTTTTTGGGTAAGTAAATGTGGATCAGGCTGTGGATCTTCTTTACGGTTATAAGATATTTTATTATATAACTATCAGTAACAGTACATTGACTAAGCAAAACCCAGTATCTCACATATCTGCAGCTTTTTTTTCCAGCATTTTCAAAAGTACTCTGTCGATTGGAGTTTTATTTTGTCAAAGAACTGAAAACAAACCATGCCATTTTGTCATCTTCTAACTAGGTGTTTGTTCTGCTAATATGTTGAAATATATTACTATACCATTTGTAAGGTTTCGATTGACTTCACTTCTAAAAATCATTTAAAATCAAGATAAAGAAGGCACTGATGCTCTATTTCATTAGTCCACCCCCTGCAGCTTTGCAATATATTGTTTCTATAAGTGCCTATCCTCCATCATTCACCTTTAAATAGGTTCACTATTGAAAAATGCATTGCACAGAGCGGTGCTAAGATCAAGTTCATTATTCACCCCCTGTAGCACTGCATCATGTTGTTTCTGTAAGTTTACCAATTTAAGGGGGTACTGGAGAATATGGTGTATAGTGGTACAGAAAATTTTAAAGGACATTTATACTTCCCTCCCCCTCCCTCCCTCTTCCTCAATAGCTGCATAGTACGCAGGGTGAGAATCTTAATCCTCAAGTCCAAAGAGTGTAAATACTTGGTCACCGCACATCCCTTTAATAAATTCAAAATGCTGGTTGCCACTATTAGGCCATAGCCACTGGCCGCTCAGTCATATATAGTCACAAAAAATAGCGCACTCCAGTCTTTTGACAATTTCCAGTGTGTTTATTCACACGTGTAACGTTTCGGTACCCGTGTGGTACCTTCCTCAGACAATTCAATAGTGAACAAAAGTGCTTAGTGCATTTAAATAAAGTGATACAACAGGAAGTAACAATGACCTCTAGTGATATAATCAAACAATGCATCAGTCCCAATGATTCAATTAAGTAAGAACAGTTATCTAATATAAATGTTTAAAACAAATGAAAATGTATAAAACATTTTTGTAAAATAGTGAGAAAGTGCTAGTGCCATGATTGCAGTATGCTGTACTCAAACATTATTAATAGTGATAATAGTGTTAAAAGTATTATAAAAGTTAAAAAATCATTTACTCAAGGATACCTATGTGTACACTATACACTAAATATTAATTATTGATCATATATTAATGCAAAAACAGTTAGGAACATCTAGAAACCATTAAAAGTATATTAGAACAATTGTTAGCTTATCGGTCACTTAATAAACATTTTAACCCTAAATTTAGTCCCTGTGGTTGTAGTGCTCCTAGTGTGTAGATCCAATAGCACTCCTTCCTAAGAAGTCTGTTGTTTCTATTGCCACCTCTTCTTTGTTGAAGAACCTGATCTATCACCATCCCTTTTAGCTCATGTATTTGGTGTTTGTATTCTACAAAATGGGCCGCCACCGGCGGTATGTCTTTTTTGTGCTGTGTTTCCTGATCTTTCCGTTCCCATGCTAGTTTAATGTCGCTTCTGTGTTTTTGGAACCTTTTTTTGAAAGGTCCCGTGCTTTTTCCAATGTAAATTTTCGAACAGGGGCATCTAACTAAATAATTAATCCTCAAGTCCTCACCTCTTGATACTCAAAGTCTCCCTGTGTGCTTCATTCCGCTCCTCCTCTCTTCTCTTCCTATTAGCTGCACCAAACCGGGGATTATCACTGACAGTGAACAAGAGAAAGGACAAATGCGGAGCACCGAGGAAGACCATGGTAGAGTTAGCATTGCAGGAGTAACCCCTTGCTTGCGGCAGCAGCGCAAGTTTTGCAAGAGGCACCTACACAGCTGTCCCAAGCTATGCACCAGTGGCTGGCAGCTGGGCTTACATTAATCTTCACTGCCGGCTGATAGTTAGAGTTAAATTGTAGTGTAAATGTAAATTAGAGGTGATTTACGCAGAGATGCACAGCTGCTTGTGAATCGTACCCAGTAGGTTTTTTAGACTGGAGTTTTTCAAGAAAAAATAAAATAGTAATAGACCACTTTTTAGTGAGAAACCATGAGGATTTAGGCATGCAAACCATTTTAGTATAAGATATGTAATAACCAGGTGCTAATATATTTATAATCCACCCCTTCATGGATTCCTATGGGGCCAAACAGTAAATAATAATCTTATAATCGGCGCGCTACTACGTAGTAGCGCGCGATTATAACTTTCCGGAACTGCCTTAACCTCTTCTCTCCCCCTGCTCACTTCCCCCACCTCTGTTTCCTTTTCCATTTAGGTATAGTGTGTCGCTTCTGTTTCACGGACTTACGCGGCTTCGGCACCACCGTGTATGGCGCGGCTCCACCTTTTCCTTTTACATGCAAAAGGAAGAGTGGAGCCGCGCCATACACAGTGGTGCGGAAGCCGGTAAGTCCGTTGAAACAGAATGCGAACACACTAAACCTAAATGGAAAGAAACAGAGGTGGGGGAAGTGAGCAGAGTTGAATAAGATATTACGGCAGTGGAAGCCTAAATTACAGAAAGCAGGTGTTTGTGTGTGGTGTCAGTGAGACAGAGGGAGAGAAGAGGGTAAGGCAGTGGAAGCCTAAATGGAAAAGTAAATGGAGCTGGGGGAAGTGAGACAGGGGGAGAGGAGAGGACAAGGCAAGGCAAGGGCCTGGATGGTTCTCAAATGAGGGGGTGGATTATACTAAATAATGCACCCCCTACAGTAAAATATTCGGATATTAGAAGTCACCTTGGAGTTCCGCGCCCTGTATAAAAGGCACTCGGCCTGCGGCCTCGTGCTTTTATATGGTCACGGAACTCCTCGGTGACTTCTAATATCCTTATAATTTACAGTAGGGGGTGCATTATCCACTATATTATATTTATTATATTTTATTTATTATTATTAGAGATTGAGATTGAGTGAATCTCAGTTCATCCATTTTACCATACCTGATAGTTACCTAATAGTTGATTAAGAGGAAAGCATAAGAAGCCATCTCTGTATGCTTATCCAATATGCACCATAATAATAATGTGACATGATGGGTATTTTGGCCAAAACTGATCAACTGAAAAATAAACGTTTGTTTATTTTGTGTGTGCTGCTAATTTGCCGTCATACTAGTTAATATGAATAATATCTCACCACATTATGAATATCATTAAAACAATAATATAGTACAAATGGCAGTAAATCTTGTTTCAAGAAGACAATTGGTGGCGGACAGATTCCATTTATATTGTTGGCTGTGCTGTACCCCCCTTCCCCCCACATACTAATTATTGCTGTCAATATCACTAATAACACTCCATCACTCTGTGTTTCCATTTTGTTGCAAAGCATTTCTAGTTTTAACATTTTACATTTACCTCTTTTAGAAAATAGTAGATTTTTAAAAGAAAGGAAAAATGATGAACACAGCATGCATTGCCAGGCTAACTATTGTGTTAGATTTTGATTTTGAAAAGACTTTGGTAGAGATGACAGGTTTACTGAAGGCATGAACAATACGTCATTAAATAAAACTGTACCATTCTGGTCTTTTTTTTTTAAAGCCTTTTTTATGCAAACATATTTTATGCCGTGCTACTGCCCTCCAGTGACAAATAATTAAAGTGCAGTTCATTATCCTACAGGGAGTATTTTGGTACATTATAATTAAATGTAATAACAATAGTGTTGGGGCCATTGAAATTTCCAAGCTATATAAAAAAATAAAAAAAACAGAATAAATTGTAAACTATTTTGTATAAAATTATTTATCTAAATTCTTAAATCTGAATTATTTAGAGTCAGCCTTTTTTGTTTTGAGTAATTCCTGTTTTTATGGAATAAAAACTTTAAAAAGATTCATGTAAATTACCTACACTGTTTAGTTATTTAACAGACAGGATATTTAACAAATGATTAACATCTCTATGGACTACATGTGTAGAAGTGACAGCTATGTTTCAGTAAACCAAACAGACAGAATTTGCAGCTCCAGCTCTCCAGTTTATCAGAACCCAAGTTAGAAATAGAGGGATTACACCTTGCTTTGACCCACAACAATTTTGCTAGTTCGCCTCTTCCCTAGGACAAATACAGTTTTCAGGCCATATATTACTGCAAAGTCTTCATTATTCCACAGGAGGCAGCCAACTAGCAACAGCTGGTGGGAAGAGTAGCACACATCTGGTTGTTCTTCTCTCAAAGGCCAACCTCTCTGGCTCTGAAGGACGCCAGTAGTGCTTAACAAATGTTCTGTTGGATGACAATCTAACAACTTTAAGAATTGTGTGTAAAGATAGCACTTCTAAGCTGCTTTAGTAGATGGCAAAAGTTACAATTATGTAAGCTGGAGAAAAGGCACTTGCATGGGAATATGATTACTGTGTATAAATACACTAACGGGCCATACAATAAACTATCTGGGGCATTGTTCACCAATAGAACATGTCAGAGGACACGTGGACATCCCTTAAGACTTGAAGAAAAAAGGTTTAGGCTTCAAGTTCGGAAAGGGTTTTTCAATGTGAGAACGGTGAAACTATGGAACTGTCTTCCAGTGGACGTTGTTATGGCAGGTTCATTGGTCAGTTTAAAAAAAAAGCTGGATGAGTTAATGCAAACAAGGAATGTTGCAGGTTATTGGTATTGATACATAGGGCCCTATTTATAAAAGTTTATCGTTATCGAAAAAATAACGATCGGTATTGTACGATATTAATCGTAATCCTGCAATATCGCTATCGTAAATCTACGATGCAGATATCGTAAAATACTGATTGTTATCATAGAATAACGGTCGATATTGTCGAATACCAATCGTTATCGATGATATCGACCATTATTCTACGATAATGATCTGTATTTTACGATAGCGATCGTTATTTTACGATAGTGATTACATTGTCATCAATCTAAGACAATGTGCAGTGTGTATAGCACCTTACACTAAATCACACTATGGCAGATAAAGGGCAAATGTATCTAGATGCAAAAGTTTCTAGCCTCTTACTATGTTTTTTGGCTGGGTAAATATTGAGTTATCAACAGCTCTAATGTACTTATTACACAGGATGCCATTGTGGATAGGAATACAGACAGCTATGTTCAACTTTAACTCTTGTAGTGCCTGGGCAGGTTTTGCAGAGATCACTGGGTAAAAAAGCAATTAATGCTGGAGTGACTGGAAAGGCAGGGGTTAGACTTCTGACCTTGGTTTAACTAGCAGAGGTCAGAGCCAGCAAAGTAACAATCTTCCATGACAAGGTACAGTCAATTACGTGTCCCACCCTCACTAATTTCTTGACCCAATAATTACGCACCACACTTCTTGGAGAAAAAAGGCCGCAGCATATTTTACTCATATCCAACATTTAAACATAACATTACAAACTTTTAAATAACATATTATAACATTTTGCACCATAGAGCAAAGTAACAAACTTCTATCTGCACCTATGCATGAGACCAAAGCAAGTGTCTGCAATGGAACAGATGACATGTGATTTCATTGGTCTGTGTAAATCCTTCTGGCCATAATGATGTATGGGATGTGGATGATTTAAGTAATGATAATAATCTACCACTTGATGAGGTTCAGCTAGAACTACAGAAGGTATGTGGACCTAAAGATGATCGCCATTTTAAACTCCTAATCATTGTACAAAAGCAGAGTGCAGACAGGAAATGCTGGGAGTTGTAGTTTTCAAAAGAGAGCATAAATATCTACACCCATATAAAGGTGTAGATATTTCACTGCAGCTCCACCTGCTCCCTACCCACAATTCTCTGTTGTGGTACCTGCTTGTTGTAATGTTACTGTCTCCCATAATGGAAGTTAAGACAGTAGGTGGAGATTAAAATGTATATTCTGTAGGAAATACAGTAGTTATAAAATCATAGATAGGTAACCAGTAGATCTCCAGATGTTTGAAAACTCCCAGCATTCCTTGGCTATAGAGTGAATGATGCGAGTTGTAGTTTTTAAACCACCTGGATAACTACTGGTTACCTATCCCTGTCACAGATCAACAAGAACATAGTTGCAGATAAAGATTTAAAATGAGCTGAGGCCCATGGGTAGGTAGAAGTTGGGAACAGTAGAGGCCCATGGATAGGTAGTAGGGAACAGTAGAGGCCTATGGGTAGGTAGTTGGGAACAGTGGGGATATATTATATAAAGTGTACATTTTACTCTATACCAGGAATATCCTACCTGTGTGGGTATACATTTGTTTGAAAAATATAACTCCTAGCATTCCACTACAGCACGTACAATATCAGAAGGCTTTCAGGGATTGCTGGGAGTTGTAGTTTTCAGACATTTGGATGCCTGCAAGTTGAAGACCCCTGCTATATATTTAGTGGTATGGTTTGTTTCTATGAACATTTTTGGTTATGAATAAAACATTTATTTTAACTTCAGACTTTTTTTTAACTTACCTATACAAATTTTACGAAGAAAGACTAAAAGCGGGTCAGGTCAGTTTCGGGTCCGAAAGCTTGCGGGTCAGGTCACGGGTATGAAGCGGGTAGAAAAGCGGGTTGTACACTGAAAAAATTACTTTTTTTCAATCTATAAATGAATACATGTAAGCAGCACTTACTCTTATGTGTTTGTGTTGCTGCATGACTTCAATCCAGTACTTGTTTAGCTTAAGCTCAGTCCTTCAGTCCCCCAGTCCCCTGCCAGACTATCTGACTCTTTGTAAGGGCAAGCATGCTCAGTAATCCCTAGGAGGCAGCATTAGGAGAAGGAATTTCCCACCATGCAGTTCACATACCAACTATCACCATTCCAGCAACAGCAAAACTACACATTACAGAAAAGATTAAGATATGAAGGCACTTGGTTGACAGCTGAAATGAACGATAATTCAGACTTCCCAGTAATAATTGGGAAGAATTATAGTTTCCAATAATGGGCAATTTAAAAAAAACTAATTTCCCAGAGTACATGTCCTTTAAATATGCAAGTTTCCTACCAAAAAGTTGCTTTGTTTAGCTTACCTAGTACGAAAATATCTACAGTGATATATTATATACAGTATATGCAGTTTAAACTGGATTTAGCATATGGACTGTTTTTAGTTCACATGAAAATGCATTTCTCTCTCCCAAGCAGCTTACAGAGGGACTTCTTCAAGACCCAGTGGCATCGCCATGTTAAAACATTTGGGGCACGTGCCCTGGATCTTTGGAAAAGTGCCCCCGAATATTTTAACTTACTTGATAGAGGTGCCCCAAATCTCCTTTTCCCAGTAGTCCTTTGCGGCTGCGTGATGAAGTCAGAGCGCTGTGACCCATGGCTACCAGGATGTGATGAAATGCCCATGGCTACCAGTTTTGATAAAATACCCATGGCTACCGGTATGTAATAAAATGCCCATGGCTACCAGTATGTAATAAAATGCCCATGGCTACTAGTATGTGAAAAAATTCCCATGGCTACCAGTATGTGATGAAATGCCCATGGGTACCAGAATGTGATAAAATTCCCATGGCTACCAGTATGTAATAAAATGCCAATAACTGCCAGTATGTAATTAAATGCCCATGGCTACCAGTATGTAATAAAATGCCCATGACTACCAGTATGTTATAAAAAATGCCCATGGCTACCAGTATGTGATGAAATGCCCATGGGTACCCAGAATGTGATAAAATTCCCATGGCTACCAGTATGTAATAAAATGCCCATGGCTACCAGTATGTTATGAAATGCCCATGACTACCAGTATGTAAGGAAATGCCCATGACTACCAGTATGTAATGAAATGCCCATGACTACCAGCATGTAATGAAATGCCCATGACTACCAGCATGTAATGAAATGCCCATGGCTACTAGTATGTGATGAAATGCCCATGGGTACCAGAATGTGATAAAATGCCCATGGCTACGAGTATGTAATGAAATGCCCATGGCTTCTAGTATGTGATGACATGCCCATGGGTACCAGAATGTGATAAAATGCCCATGGCTACCAGTATGTAATAAAATGCCCATGGCTAGTAGTATGTGAAAAAATTCCCATAGCTACCAGTATGTAATAAAATGCCCATGGCTACCAGTATTTAATGAAATTCCCATAGCTACCAGTATGTGATATACTTCCCATGGCTACCAGTATGTTATGAAATGCCCATGGCTACCAGTATGTAATGAAATTCCCATGGCTTCTAGTATGTGATGAAATGTCCATGGCTTCTAGTATGTGATGAAATTTCCATGGCTACCAGTATGTGATAAAATTCCCATGGCTACCAGTATGTAATAAAATGCCCATAACTGCCAGTATGTAATTAAATGCCCATGGCTACCAGCATGTGATAAAATTCCCATGGCTACCAGTATGTAATAAAATGCCCATGACTACCAGTATGTTATCAAAAATGCCCATGGCTACCAGTATGTGATGAAATGCCCATGGCTACCAGAATGTGATAAAATTCCCATGGCTACCAGTATGTAATGAAATGCCCATGACTACTAGTATGTGATGAAATGCCCATGGGTACCAGAATGTGATAAAATGCCCATGGCTACGAGTATGTAATGAAATGCCCATGGCTTCTAGTATGTGATGAAATGCCCATGGGTACCAGAATGTGATAAAATGCCCATGGTACGAGTATGTAATGAAATGCCCATGGCTTCGTAGATGTTAATGTGAAATGCCCATGGGCACTTAGTATATAATGGATTGCCACCTTGGCACCAGTTTATGCTGAAATTGTCAATTTGCTACCGGTATATAATAAAAATGAGTTTGCTAGCGATATATACTGAAATTTTGAGTTTGCTATCAGTATATGCTGAAATATCCAGTTTACTTCCAGTATAATGGAATACCTAGTGGGTGTGGCTTAATTAAGATAGTGGCAGGGGGCCTCTTCTCTCTCTCTCTCTCTCTCTCTCTCTCTCTCTCTCTCTGTCAACAAAAGAGTATTTGCAAACAACATTACAAATGGATATTGTCAGTAGAGCTGTTTGGGAGTAAACGAGAACAATCCTTTCTAATTCCATGGTGTATGTTATTATTTTTATTGTGGATTTATATGGCACCATTCCAAAGCGCTTTACAATAACATGTATATATTCACGTCAGGTATGTTGTAATTTTTTGGGGATCCTTCGTCCCGACTGATCGATCGACACTTGCAACCGGTCAGCTAGGAAGAAGGACTGTCAGTCGTGGCAAAACTAGCTGAGGCCGAAAGTTCGCCGTGACCAAGCGTGTGATACATAGATGACCAAATGATCGTCCATGGTTTTAAGACCTGTCCAACCACCCATTTATCAGATTCGGACGAACAAACGGTCGGATGCCAGACATGGCCGGCCCAGGAAACCATCCATGACTGATCCATACACTGAAGTATTGGATGGTCTGTACCCAGCCTAAGGAGATTATTAAATAAAATATGCAACCAATTATATGTTAGGTTTTCACAAGGTTATTGCAGTTAGATAAATTCTGATTGGTTTCTGCAGATTAAAGGGGAACTGTGGTCTCCAAACAAGTTGAGTTTAAATGAAAGGCCAGTTTTCTACCTTTAAAAAGAACCATCAACTACCTCTCTACGTGCTCTACAGCCCAAGATATACAGAAATGACTAACCAGAAAGTTAATGGGTGGGAGGCTGACATGTGACATTCCTAAGGCTTCTCCTGCATAGTGCCGCCGGCGAGCACAGCCTCAGACTCCCTCAGTGTGTGAAGGAGACAGGAAGTCCCTCCTCCTCTCTGCTGTGTGAAGGACTTGCAGCTGCAGAGAAGGTAAGGGAAACTACAGCCCTTCTCTCTCACTATGTGAAAACAGCCTTTTCAGGCAGAGTTCACACTCTGCCTGAAAAGGCTGTTTCCACAGAGTTTTCAGGGGGGTAGGGGGGGTGTCAGAGTGGCCCACAGCAGCTGTGAGTGGGTTGGGCTTAGGCACCCGTGAGTGGGCGGGGCTTATGCATCCTCGAGTGGGCGGGATCACGGCACCCGCCAGTGGGCATGGCCACACGGGGCTGTAAGGGAATGGGCCAAGGGGGGCCTACAACTGGAGGGACAATGGGTGGGCAGGGTCACGGCACCCAGGAGTGGGCGGGGCCACACGGGGCTGTAAGGGGGCCTGCAACTAGTGGGACCATGGGGTCCATGAGTGGGATGGACCAGGGGGGCTGCAAAGGGGAGGAGACAGGGCAGATTGACTGACAGATTTCAAAGCAGGAAGTGCAGGGGACCTGGTGATGCTGCTGCCATATCACACGCAAAAATGTAAATATCTTCAAAACTATGTAAAATAAACAATGGAAATAAAATGCAAAAACTCTCAGGAGAGCAATTCCTATCAATTTACCTAAAGTCATTTTTGGACCACAGTTCCTCTTTAATAGCAAAGGCAAATATTTTTATTGCATCAGTCCCTGTTGCCTGTTTTCTTACTCTGCAGCAACCTATTAGATATTATTTAATGTTTTCTAACTGAAGTTGACAAGTGAACATGTGTCATCTAATTGGTTGAGGCAAGAGTTTGCACCTCTTAGTGAGTAAGCCTGTTGACATTAAATACTGGTAGCAATGGGCATTTTATTACATTCTGGTAGCCATGGGGATTTTTTCATATACTAGTAGCCATGGGCATTTTATTACATACTGGTAGCCATGGGAATTTTATCACACACTGGTAGCCATGGGCATTTTATTACATACTGGTAGCCATGGGAATTTTATCACATACTGGTAGCCATAGGCATTTTATCACATACTGGTAGCCATGGGAGTTTTATCACATCCTGGTAGCCATGGTCATTTTATTACATACAGGTAGCCATGGGAATTTTATCAAAACAGCTCCGGCAAATGTTTGCACCTCTTAGTGAATAAGCCTGTTGACTTTGACAACATTGTCCTGCTTGTATGCCAAATGTTACCAGGGCCCTTCTAGGGTTTTCCCTGATTACAATTTAATATTTGACATTTACGATATAAGATGTTTTATATTTCCACAGCCTGCTAAATGTTAAATTAATCACTGTATTTAGTATCTTTAAATGCCGTGACTTGCAAGTTAAATAAACGAAAATTCATGTAATAAATAACATCATACAGTATGTGACTTTTCATATTAAGCTTGCCTTAGTCATTTCTGAGTGTAGTAGCTAGGGTAAAGTACTAAAAGCGGGATTGCTCCTTTAACCAATACTGCATGGTGTTTTGTCAATTGCTTCTTTAGAAATATGGTCTAAAGAATGTATGAACACATATAATTTAGTCATATCACACACTTCATCTCAGTCTCTGGAAAAAAATGGTCTTAATAGAAATTAGGTAAGGAAGGTTTAAGTCAATAAGAAATCGTTGTGTTAATGTTGTGTTAACTTTTTGGCATTTAATAGCACCAGACTTTTACATTTCAGATTTATGATACCTGTCATACTTGTGATTAAATCTTGCTTTATTAGATAATCCATTACCTAAACATGACAGTACCTATTATGTTCATGCATGATATATAATCCAATAAACAGTGCTGGTATTCCAAGTTATCTATGCTTACCTACACAGCTTGGCCTCCTATGAGTTTATTCCATAATTCACATGCAATATTGCTTTTAACCTTTTAGTAAATTCCATGTTATACGATAACAGTGTTTGAAAGTTTTCTGTTTCCAGTTAATAAAATCTAATCTATACTTTAATCAGTAACCTGACTAAACACTATATTGGTGTATCCTAGATGTACAGCTACTTTATTCTGTTGTGTAACACCTATTGAATGGCGGTGCTCCAGGTGTATATCCACATATATACTATACCAACTAAAGGGACTCCAAAGTCCTCACAGTACACCTTAAAGAAGCACTAACACTGTTAAACAGCCAAAATGATAAATTTATTTAATTATTCATAATAATCTATGCAACATATGTAAATAGTGCAAAAAACTTTTACCTTTAAAATACAACACACTAAAATCAAGAGGCCTGAGATCCCTGTATTAGAGTTCAGCGTGTCAAGTAATGAGTAACTGACAGTTCACTTAAGCCACATATATCCCAATGCACCAAGGGTAATATTACATCCACTTATGTAGTAGGGTATTACTCACAGTCCCTGGGTTTGGCCTATGACCGACGGGGCTTTATGCTCCAGCGGCCTATGGTTCCAGCATCACTGCCCAGCAATCCTCAGCGCCGCTCTTCACCCATCCCAGTCACGGCTACCGTGCAGGGATTCCGGAGTTAATGTACGATTCTTTATCCTCCTCTGCCACACCGCTTGTAGATGGATTACGCTGACATCCGTCCTACACACTATACACATCTGACTAAAGTAGAAGTTAAGTATCTTGTCCTATAATACTTTTCCAGATATATGTTTAAGTTGGTTCCAAATATATATAAACATTTAGCCAGCTAGAGGTCATGCCCGACAGCAGGTGATCTCAGAATACTGGAACAAAGCAGCAGTACTATCGTAATATTTCTTATAATACATAAGGTTTATATATATTTATTTTATTTGTCTGAAGGCTGTGCACAGCTTTAAAAAATGGTTATGTCTTCTGTACCATTGCAATGTTATTTTAAAAGTAAATAAGTAGAAGAAAATGACCATGATTAATCCTCTGTAAATCAGTAATAGTTTTTACCCAGGAAGCAGAGAGACTAAATGCTTTTCGCATGTTTCATAGGAGCACGCTTTCTGCCATCTGCAGGCAAACTGCATCACAGGTAAAAACTATCACTGAGTTGCAGAGGATTAAATCTGGTTGACCTGAGGCTGGGAAAAGAACAAAACAAGTCAGCCCTCTAGTTTTCCAGTCATGGTTAAATCAGTACTCGCTGGTGATCTAACAGTGGCTAGTGAACTGGAGTGCTGACTAACAGTGGCTGGTGAACTGGAGGACTGTCATAAAAGTGGTTGCTGAACTAGAGGGCTGACCTAGCAGTGGTTGGTGTACTTACAGTGTCTAGTGAATTGGAGGGCTGACTTAACAGTGGCTGCTGAACTGGATGTCTGGCCTAATAATGGCTGCTATACTGAAGCACTGGAGGAATTAGCAGCAACTGTTAGGTTAACCCTCCAGTTCACCAGCCAGTATTAAGTTAACCCTCCACTTTACCAGCCAGTATCGACCCTTCAGTTAGATATGGCCGAAATTTTGAAAGTTCAGTCCATTTTCGAACTTTCGAACTATATGGAAAGTTCGGAAGTTCAAAGGTCGAAAACGAACCCATTAAAGTCAATGGGAGTCAAATAGTTTGAAAAGATTGAATGAAATACAATTAAAATATCAATGGTAACTTAATGTAAATGGCTGTGGGACCTGGGAAATGGTCTGGGGAACATGTTTGAATATCCAGGACTTTCGAAAAATCGATTTTACTTTCACACATGCTACTTTCGAGCTCTCGCGTTCAAACTTTTATTTTCATTTTAGTATAAAAATTAATTCGATATTTACTCGCATATTGGTATAATAAACATTTTACTTTCAGATTCGATAATTCGATATTTACTCACGTATTGGTATAATATACATTTTACTTGCATATTCGTTAATTCAATATTTACTCGCGTATTGGTATAATATACATTTTACTCGCATATTCGTTAATTCAATATTTACTCGCGTATTGGTATAATAGATATTTTACTTGCATATTCGCGCGCCTCGAAACTTCGAACATTCGATAATTATCGAAATTCCAGAAAATATCTAAAGTCCGAGTAATCCCTGTCTGGGATAGTTCGAGAAGTCCGAGTCCGTTCAAACTCGAATTGTTCGGCTTGAACTTGGGTTCGAGTTCGAGTTCTAGTCCATCCCTACCTCCAGTTCACCAGCCAGTGTTAGTTGGACCACCACCATACCCACCTCTACAAGCCATGCTCACCTCTACAAACCACGCCAGAAGAGGATATAGTGGGCAGATTTTAAAAGCTTTTCTTGTGTTCCAAAAGGTCTAGAAGCACCCCTGCCCACAGTCCTTATATTGCAAGCCTGTACATCTCAAAACATGCTGTGCAGTATGTGTCTTTATTAGAGAGGTACAAAGCCTTTAAGTTTCACACAAAAGTTGTATGCAATGTAAAACTTTTAATACAAAAAAAAATGATTTAAAATACACCAAAAATATAATCTTTTGGACAAAAAATATGGACTTTTTGACACAAAATATTGACATTTAAGCACTAAATTTTGAATTTTCAACACTGCATTCTTCTGGATGCCTCATGGAAACTGAACAATTTAGAAACCTGTACTGATCCTGGGCATGCTGATAAGAGGCAGACAGGGGATTAACATTCAGCCATTGGCTGTGATGTCTATTGTCAAATCCATAACTGACAGTTGCTAACTGGAAGAACCAGGAAGCAGAAACAGGGGAAACAGGACATTGTGCAGGATTTCAGGTTAGACTTACATATTTTAGATTTCAAACTATTACCGTTTAGGGTATTGGGGGGGGGATTTACCTGTATGTAAGTTTTCATTTTGGGGCTGGACTTGCCCTTTTAATAAAGAAGAATGTTCTTATAATGTGTTAACTTTTCAAGAAATATAAGCCCTACATTAGCTATCCACTTTTGGTAAAGAGTAAAGTTGTGGGACCATTTCACCAATGTCATGTAGTGATTACAAAATGAAACCACACTAAGGGCCTCATTTACCTATGCACAAGAATCCAAAATATAAGTTTAACTCTTTCTTTGTGCCGGCTGCGGGAGTTTGCGCTACTTTTAGCTCTACTTTTTAATGCCTGCTGATGGCTGGCGTTAAAGTGCCACTGAGTTTAAATCCCATTGGGGATTTACCCCCAGGCGCAAATCCGCAATTAAAAAATGATATCCACATTTGCCCAGGGCCATTGCAGCTCTTGGTAAATGAGGCCCTAAATGTTTGAATTTGTCTTGTTTTTGTCTGTTGTTTTGAACAGCATCTAGCTACATTTTTATAATGTATTTATTTCTTTAGTGAAAGGCAATTAAAAGCAAACAGGCAAATCAAAAAATGTCATGAATATATTTTTTAATGAAGCTCTCTGGGATGAATACCTGTCTTTGTAGGTAAATTTTTAGCCAGCTTGCTCTTTTAAACCTAGATTGTGAGCTCTTAGGGACAGGGATCTCTTACTTTGTGTTTTTAAGCACTTTCAGTTTATTCAGTATTTTATATTAGCATTTTCAGTTTTTTATTTCAAATACTTTGATATAAAAATTAAATAAATTGTTATTATTGTTGTTAATATTATTATTCCTTTACTTGGTTAATGTGATTTTTACTAATTTATTTTATCTTATTTTTCTTGTTCACATTTTATGTTTTACAATATCATACATCACTGCACCCTGAAGTGGCACTATATAAATATAATTATACATACATTGATTTATTACAAACGTGGTGTCATTACAGTTTGTATTAGGTGCCAGTGGAAGTATGTACAAAGGGTGATAATTTAAAATGTAATAAATGTTAGAACTAATCGAAATAATGTGAGGATGATACCAAAATAGAACCAAGGGGATACAGACCACAATATTAATTAGGTAAGACACCTGGTTTGCATTTAATAAGCTACATATTTTATCTTTGTAATGAATCTCTAAAGGAAATTAACACTGTTTGTTCTGTACACCTGAATAAAGTGAATATATGTCTTTTAACATGCTGACTTATAATTAGTCTTAATTAATACCTCAGAGTGCCAATTAGTGAATAGTTAAAGATGCAAAAGCTAGGAATCTTAACGTGGGCAAAATGATCATTAAACCAAAGGAGGAAGGATATTTTGTTTCTGGAGCTTATTTCATGTGTCTGCCAAAGAAACAAAACAGTTTCTAGAATTATTAACAACATTAGCAAAAAGGTGAAGCTGGCATATGGTTTTAATTTACAATTATGTTCCTTATCTACCGTTTTTATAATCATTTAATGTCCATCATGATAAATATGTAAAATACAGGGTAGAAGTGCAGAAACGAAGGAAAGGGACAGAATAATCTCAGAATTAATATAGATGACAATAAATCTATAATATCAGTCAATATTATCAAACATTACTGGGTTTTAAATAGTGAGTTATAAAATAATATAATACAATGCAACTGCAACAAAAGAAAACACAAAAGAATAATTCAGGTCACACCAACTTTATAAAGGACACAGTGCAGCAGCAAAGATGTTCGAAACTGTTGAGTTTCATTCCGTTTTCGAATTTTCGAAAATTTCGAACAATCAAAAATGAACCCATAGAAGTCTATGAGGGAATTTTTTTTTAAAGTTTCTCAAGATCGGGCTGTTTTCGAGCTTCCGCATTCTAATTTCGAGAGTTACTGAAATCGATCATTACTTTCGTTTCGCGGTTTCGGTTTTTTATTTCGATAATCATCTATTTTCGATTTCGATGATTATCGACATTTCACTAAAAATCGATATTCAGAAAATCTGGGTTCCGAAAGTTTCGGCGGGACTTCGAAATAGAGTCCTGTATCGGTTCGGGTACCGTGGTTTACCCGATTTGCGGGTAACAATTCCAGTCTTCAAAAAAAAAAAGTTTTTTTCCTGTCTATGAAGAGATATCTGTCTGTAATAACTGAAACTGAGAATACATTGTTATCAATCCAAGACAATGTGCAGTGAGTATAGCACCTTACATTAAAACACACCATGGCAGATAAAGGGCAAATGTATCTAGATGCAAAAGCTCCCAGCCTCTTTTTTTAGCTGGGTAAATATAAGCTCCAATGTGCTTAGAATCTTATACAGGATGCCATTGTGGATAGGAATACAGACAGCTATGTTCAACTTTAATTCTTGTAGTGCCTGGGTGGGTTTTGCATAGATCACTGGGTAAAAAAGTAATTAATTCTGGAGTGACAGGAAAGGCAGGGGTTAAACTTCTGACCTTGGTTTAACTAGCAGAGGTCAGAGCCAGCAAAGTAAAAATCTCCCATAGAACAAAGTAACACCTGCACCTATGCATGAGACCAGAGCTGCATGAGACCATATGTCTGCATGGGAACAGATGACATGTGATTCCATTGGTCTTTGTAAATCCTAGACATCCCACCCTGCACTTTCAGGCTTCCGGTCAGGGTGGAGAATGGGGCGTGGTGAGCGGGGTGTGATGTCATGTGGGGGTGGGACATGACATCACATGGAGGCGGGGTCACCATTCTAGGGGTGGTGGGAGGCGGGGTTAGGGAGGAGTTAGGGGTGTTCCCTGGGCATTCTGGGGGTGTGGCCATGGAAACAGGGCGCATCTTGGGAGGAGACTCAAGTCTCCTCTCAAGTCCGGGAGTCTGGAGTGGTCTTTCGGCTGTGTGGGAGACCACCCCAGAATGAGGGAGACTCCTGCGAGATGTGGGAGGGGTGGGATACCTGAAATCCTTCTGGCCATAATGATCTATGGGATATGGATGATTCTAGTGATGATAAGAATAATCTAACACTTGATGAGGTTCAGCTAGAACTACAGCAGGTATGTGGACTTCAAGATGATTGACATTTTAAACTCCCAATCATTGTACAACAAAACAGAGCATAAATATCTACACCCATATAAAGGTGTAGATAATTCACTGCAGCTACACCTGCTCCCTACCCATAATTCTCTGTTGTGGTACCTGCTCACTGTAACTTTACTGTCTCCCATAATGCAAGTTAAGACAGTAGGTGGAGATTAAAATGTATATTCTGTAGGACATAGTTATAAAATCATAAATAGGTAACAAGTAGCTCTCCAGATGTTTGAAAACTCTAACTCCCAGCATTACTTGGCTATAGAGTGAATGATGGGAGTTGTAGAAAGACTAAAAGCGGGTTGGGTCAGTTTCCGATCCAAAAGCTTGCGGGTCAGGTTGCGGGTATGAAGTGGGTAGAAAAGCGTGTTGCGGGATGAGTGCGGGTCTGGAAAATTAGACTCGCGCAGGACTCTACTTCAAAACCCTCAGATTCAGTTTGAAACCGGGTTCTATTCAAACCCACATTACATCTCTACACAGCAGTTAAGAGGTTCTCAGTGACCAAGGCATTATGGAGCTTTCTTACACTTTGGCTCCTTTAGTATCTTGGATTTTTTTAAGCTGATCTTTGGCCAGAGAAGTAATTTTATTTGAATTTGTAACACTAGATAGACATCAAGGTAGAGAATATATTCTATAATGATTTTTTTACCTTTTTAATTTATATTACTACAACAAAGTGACTAGTAGATTTTATAGTTTGTAACAATAAACATTCTCATACCTGTTTTCTACTAGAGTTACTGTTTATGTACATAATCTGGAAAACACCATTCTTGTAACTTGCAACAAACTGCATACTTTAAGATACCGGTCTTGTTTAGTTCATTCATACATACATGATCATTTCCTCATATTTGCTGTTTATTGAACTACCACCCTGAGAAATTGAAGCCTATTAGTTTGTAGCAGTAGTTGAAGTTAACCATTATAATCACCACAAAGTATGTTGGGTGGGGGTGTAAATGGCATAAAAACTTCATGGAGATCGCAAATGGTCAATTTGAACCTCGTAATATCTTATATCAATAATTTGATGCATGGTGTATATGAAAATACGGAGTTGTGGCTACTGTATGTACAGTACATTTATTTCACAACTTTATTAAAATATAGCTACTCATAAATGAAGCAAGGCCTATAAAAATCTACAAATGCACAGAGAGGTAATTATAATAAACAATAAAAAAAATAATAGCTGTTCTCATCAAATTGATTAAAGTTATTACATTTAAATCTCAACTGCGCTCAGAAGACTTTAACCTCTGCAAAAAAGGAGCAGGATATTAATTGAAGAACAAGAATTTACATCTATAAAAGACAAAGAAACAGAAACTAAAATTCCATGTTCATTTGTGATCTTATTTAATTTGATGTAATGAATATAAAAGATCTAGATCTGCAGGGAGATAACGTAAAGCATTAAAACTTCTGGGACAAAGAGGCCTCAGAACATATTTCACTGGAAACATTTAATTAACCCTCTGAGTAAGGGAGACAATTAAAATTCATGAGAATACGCCTGCTATATTTAAAATTGTTTCCTAGCTGCTAATTGAGGGATTGGATGTCAAAAGGTGTTTCTCAAGTGTCATTGAACAGAAAAGGCAGAACTTTCCAATCACAGGCCAGATCTTTTTCTGGTTCCAAAGAGGCAATTATTTTAATTAATATCTAATTAAAAAAGAAAAAAAACAATTAATGTGATTTCTTTATACACTACATTAAGGTGATACAGATTCATAAGAAGGAACTTTTCAAATCAGGAATATTCACATATTTTCATTGTTATTGATCATTGATTAATATGCATTTTGTTATGTATATACAGCTAATTAATTTTTATAAATTAATGTCTCAATTATACCCAAGAGCCATGAACATACAAATGTTAGTTTTGTACACATTTGTATTACATGTATGTATATACATTTAGGACTACCGGCTCTGTTCCTCCATAATCCCCTTTAATATCAGCGGGTACATTAAGTAATGGTGTGCAGACCCGCAGGACATCACTCCTGCATACATATCTGTCAAAAATAGTTACTGTTTCTGGCCGCACTGCTCAACACATGGAGTCTCTAGTTTCCAGGTAGGCTCATCCAAAAAGAAATGATAAGTGAGTATCATTTTTTACCAGTAACAACGTACTGGTAAAAAAGTATCTAAATCTTTATTATTAGTCCATAATAATTCACTTATGGTTCAGTACCATTACAAACATGGAGTCCCAAACAAGAGAGGAGCATGGTACTCGTGAGGCACCGCCTTACGTGTTTCGTGACACTATGTCACTTCCTCAGAGGCAAAGCACCACTCCCCCTTCCCTTCTTTAAATACACTGTTTGCGAGACCGAAGTAAAGAGGCGGGCCCCCAATAACTACAGGTCAAACCAATAGAAGAAATACAAAATATAAGATAAATGCAAAGTAATAAGAAAATCCTTAATGAATGAAAGAAAACAAGAAAAACAAGGGGAGACAGTACACAACGGGGGAAAAACAAAATAAAGAAAAAATAATTCACAATATAAAGAAACTTAATTAACAAACGAAGCTAAATAATGCTAGAAATTATTCCAAAAACTATACCAAGTAACATACAAATAAAGAGCCTGTATATGACACATAACATCGTAGCAGTTATAATATTTCATAACATCATAATAGTTCATAACTTCATAATAGTTCTCGTGTTTCATAATGTATATTTACACCTGAGACCATTCTAAAACTGAAATAACTCCGACCTCTAGAATAAGAATATTTAATGATACAATTATAAATAGACAAGATGAAATCTAAAGTATTAAACATTTCACACCTGGAACTATAACGAAAGCTGACCAACCAATAGGCATATTATATTATTGAGAATGGACAGTCCAATGAACATATTGTATTAGTGATGACATCAATAAAGATCAATAGGTTATAGATCCCTAGTACCTTATCCGAGGACCGTTATTCCTTTTCAATGTTTAGTATGGACTCTCAATTAAACAAAACGGCACTCTAGGTATTATCGATAGATCATTTAAATAAATAAATCATTCAGATAAATCGTTCCCCAGAGACCTAAACATCTATGAGAGATAACATATTCAACAAGAGGAGAGGAAAATCACACAGGTCCAAAAAGGGGGGGGAGCCCTAGTTAAAGGTCTAGAAAACAGGAAACCTCCCATTCCCTATTCAGTCCATGAGGGACTGTAGTAGCCAAACGATTTATCCAAAATGCTTCCTGTTTTAACAATAATTCGTGTCTATCATTATTGCGAGTATTCCTTAAAACCTCATTCAAGATTTAAAGATACAATATTACAAAAACTGATAAAAACATAAACATAAATTTTGAGACCCCATAGTAATATTATGTTTAATTCTTCCTTCATTATACATATAGATCATTTACATTTTCCTTATCTTATTCATCTTATCGGTTTTGTTTTATGTGTTTTCTCTGTTCCTATATGATTACTGATTCATGTCTTATATATAACCCACTGTTCTTTACAAATAGGGAACATTACAATGTAACAATATCCCAATGATTCTTTTTATTTTGGGTAGAAGTTTAGTAGCAAACTCCCCCCCCTCCCCCAAACAACAACATTTATATCCATTCTGTCTGGTGTTTGTTGTTGGACAGAACACAACTTACACAAATACTGTATTCACCTCCAGCATGCAGAACAGCTCTACCATTCTCCACACAGGGTATCTAGAAACAGAAATATCAGTGGTTGGCACTATAAGTTGAAATGGATTATTATTTATTAAAAAAAAGCAGTGTGTCGCTCCAGAAATTCCCAATTGCTGTATCTTCAGTACAGATACCCTTATAATCACTGCTTTCTATGCCTATGCCCAAGCATGTTTGCTGGTAAGCAAGTACTTGCCATAAATGGTTGCCCCCAGGTCTTATAGTGTAAAGTATCTGCACTGAGGTCTAAGATTAAAGATGGCCAAACTTAGTGAAGTTTGGTACATTTCCGAACTACTGAACTTCAATAAAAGTTCAGTAGTTCAGAAACGAACCCATTTTAGTCTATGGGAGACAGTTTGGGTGAATAACAGTTAAAATGAAAATGGCAACTTACTGTAAATGGCTGTAGCACTTGGGAAATGGTCTGGGGAACATGCACCTGTCACTAAAACTTGTTTAAACACTTCCTTCCCCACGATCGGGCAATTGTCAGGTTTTCCAACATTCAAGAGTTACGCCCAATTCGAAGGTTACCAAACGCTACATTCAAGGGTTACCGAAATCGGCAGATACATTTGTGAGTTACCGAAATCGACCACTACATTCGAGGGTTACCGAACAATACATACGAGGGTTACTGAAAATCGAACGCTACATTCGAGGGTTACCGAAAAGGAACGCAACATTCGAGTGTTACCGAAACTGAATGCTACATTTGAGGGTTACCAAAATCGACCGCTCAATGTTGAATTATAAGAGTGGTTTTCTTTTTTTGGAAAAAAACCCCCATTTATTAACTTATCATTTAAAAAATAATATGTTAATTAAAGAAATAAACCAATATAAGATTTAAATAATACAATTATTTTTTCCTCTCCCAGAGGATGTGCTCCTACTTATCCTCACAGGGTTTAAATCCTGCATGGAAATTATACTGTATAAATATCTCACATTTAATCTAACTTGTTTTATTTGTCTAACAAGGAACAAGCTCGGGTAAGTTTTTAATACTAGTGAGGTATGCTCTTCAAGTACACAAATATTTTGTATGCTTTCTTGTTTGAGTATTTTAACATTTTATTTAGGAAAAAAAATAGCTTTAGTGGCAAGTCTAGGAATAATGCAATCATTTCAACTTCTTAAAACATCTATCTCCTAACAAACTATCTCTAAAACATTCTTTGTTATTCTTTTAGCATTTCTATTTTCAAGTTATGTTCAACGAGTTACAAATACACAAATAAATTCTTACAAAAGTTTAGCCAAATACACAAATTGTTTCCATGTTAGCTTTCAGACAGAAGAGATAAAGATATAATTTTATTTGTATTAGGCATGAAAATTTGTTTCTAACCCCCCCCCCCCAAAAATACAGAGAAAACAATCTCACATGATTTAAGAGTTTGTTGAATGCTAAACCAAATTTTGGATCTGATGCATTATGCAAATTATAATATTTGTTTTTAAAAACAAACCAGGGCTATTCAATAAATGTTCTTATCGTTTAAAATGGTGCTAATTTTTCCCCAACCAATCAGATGTTAGCTTTCAAATGTTAAATAAGATCTGATTGGTTGGGGCAAAATTAGAACCATTTTAAACGATCAACAAAAGAACTTTTATTGAATAACCCTGAATATACCCATTTTTTTTTTTTCATTAATTGTTTAGCTTATTCAATATTTGAGCATATCTTTATCCAGTTTCTTGTTTTAAGAGTATAATATGAGATACTGTAGGACTTTGTCTAAGCAGATACCTTAGGTCTGATGTGGCAAAACGTGTCAAGGGACCAGAAAACTTTAAGGTAAGCTATCTTAACCAGGTAAAATATCTTAACTCAGCACAATGGAGAAGTATTGCAAAAATGGTGTTTGAGAGGATTCTAAGCATATATTTAAAATTTTGTTAAGGGGGTGAACATGCCTTTTAAGGGGTGGTTATGTATATTACAAATAGGGCAATATTTTAGCCCAATTGCAAACATGGGCCAAGATTTTGGTTGGATCGAATGGGTAATCAGAAAAAATGTATTGCATGACCAGTCCTTTTTGATTTTTAGTCACAATTATTTAAAAGCAATGATCCAAAGTGTCTGTTAATTAGAATAGGTCAACAGCATGATTGGTTGGGATAAAATAATTATCGGTAATTCTGTATATCTGTTGGGAAGATATCTCATAAGTCTTCCTTCCTGTGTGTTCCAGGTAAATCAGACCCTGTACACTCACTAAACAGTTGCTGGTGGGTCTTTCTAAAGAGATTAAGATGATTAATGTGAAATACAGTGTTAGATAGATGAGCCACTAATCTTGTGCACAGGTTTGTCTGACTGTGAATGACAATTATACAAAGACAATGGGGCATAATTATAAACGAGCGGTAACTTTTCGCGGCCGAGTTTCCCTAAAATCGCTAATAACGCAATTTACCAATGCGCGAAACCCGGCCGCAAAAAGTTGACACCTCGCTAACTTCGCATCAGTTACCGCTTGCTTCTATTTATAAAGCGGCAGTAACTGATGCGCCACGTTAATCTCGGCCATTTTACTTTGCCAACTTGAAGGTGGCAAAAATGGCCGAGATTGCAGGGGGCTGGGAGGGGATGCCGGGAAAGCATTACCACCGGTGGTCGCATTCTTCAGAGGAGGGGCGAGGGCCGGGTGGTACGCCCTACCTGCCCTTGCCCCCCGGGGCGACCCCCCACCGTGACCCCTTCCCTGCAGCCCCTCCCAGCCCCCCGCCCTGTACTCTCGTGGCAGCAGGGGTACCTCTCGGGGGTCAGCAGCCTCAGCGGAGCTGGTGTCTCCAGATGGAAGAAAGAAGACGCCCCCAAAGGGTTCTTTTAAGAGCCACTCACTGGGGGTCCCGGTTCGAGCTGCGGGACCCCGACAAAGGCACTTAGTGACACAAGGGCCCTTATAAGGGCCGGGGAGGGGGGTCCCAGTTCGAGCTGCGGGACCCCTTAAGCCCCAAAGGCCCTTCTCAGGGCCGCAAGGGCACTTGTAAGTGCTGCAAGGGCCCTGATAGGGACGGGGAAGGGGGTCCCGGTTTGAGCTGCGGGACCCCTTAAGCCCCAAAAGGCACTTTTCAGTGCCCCCGCTGGAGGGTCCCTCCACCCCTCCAGCGGGCCCTTCCCTCCCCCTTCCCACGAGAGTACGGGGTGGGGGGCTGGGAGGGGCTGCTGGGAAGGGGCCACGGCGGGTGGTCGCATGGTAACACCCCGCCGCACCCCTCTGAGGAATGCGACCACTCACGGTGATCCTTTCTCAGCATCCCCTCTCAGCCCATTGCTCTGGGATTCGCGCTAAGATAGTTCAAATTACCGCCGCACATTGTGGCCGCTAAACATTTATAAACATTTATAAATATGGTGATAGCTGCTGGATTTGCTGCACTGTGCGGCGGTAATTTTACGTCGCTATTATTGGCCGTTTATAAATATGGCCCAATGAATTAATTTTCTCTGAAAATAGTTGTTTTATTTTCTTTGCTGTTAGATTAGGAAAAGTCTTCCTTATGTCCTTTTATTGTTTTATTAAGAAGGCACATCCAGCCTAAGTAGTGTTCAATGAATAAGTTCAGTCATACGGAAAGCAGTACCATTTTGCCATAAAATTGCGTTTTCATCATTAAATTCGAGCGGCGACAAGAGCAATTTTGTTAACAAAAGGGGGGCTGTGGGAGCACTCCTTATAACATATAGTAGAAGTGCAATTTTGTGGTGTAATTTCTGGGCTATTCATAAAATTTCTGCTGCAAAAGTTACCATTGACATTTCAGCTGCAAAACTCGAATTCTGCCTTTAAATTAAGTTTCTGCCTTACTTGAGTTTCCGCATTTTCCACATTTCTTTAAAACAAAACAGCAAATCTGAGGCAAATTTTGTCATTTGGTGATAACATTTCATCAAAAGTTTGACATTAAAATTTTGGCACAAAAAGCAGTTTTGTGACAAAATGACAGACATCTCTACTAAAAGCGTGTTTACATATAAAAAATGGTTTACACATTTATAGTGATTTGAAATGACTAAATTGTTTTCAAAGGCACGTCCACCCCTTCTAGTACTGGTGTGTTCCTTTCTGGTAGCAGCCATTAGTCACGGTCATGGTTTTTGGCTACTTAAGCTTTTAAAATACCCATTGAGCTTACTGGAGAGCAACTGCCAGTGGAGTTTGGGAGGAATGACTTGCTTCAGGGACTCCTGAAAACTAAGGTTAGTATCATGGTCTAAGGGTTTTGAGGTCCTTAACATAATATTTGATTGGGTTGGAGGACGATCCTGTTCTTTAAGTAAAATCTTGCTAATGTGAAAGTATTCATACATAATGATATGTTTCTTTTGATTTTAGGAATGGCATTAGAACAGCGACTAATTTTTAAAGCAATTGGTTTCTTCTCCTTGATCGCAATTGGACTTCCAAGTAATATAATTGTTCTTAGCACATTTATTTATATAAAAGTTATTGAAAAGAAGTTGCTGTCCTCTAATTCTATTTTGACCATGCTGGCATTGGTAAACTTAATGGTAATATTTTCCAAAGGAATTCCCCAGGCTATTCATTCTGTAGGAGTCCGAAACATCTTCAATGACACAGAGTGTAAAATTGTATCATTCATGTACAGGATCTGCAGGGGAATGACCATCTGTATCACTTGCTTATTGAGCTGCAATCAATGTCTCATACTAGCCCCACCTTCCAAAATATGGCTTTATCTCAAACAAAGATTTTCTCAAAATTTGCCATGGATTATGCTGTTCCTCTGGTCCATCAATATAGCAATTTACCCATCTTGTTTAATTCATGTGCGTGCCATAGCCAACTATACTACATCTAAATATACCTTGCACTTAGAATTCTGTAAGCATGACTTTATGACTTTTGGCTCATATGTTGCCAACGGTATAGCTATTGCTCTACGGGATTTCTTTTTTGTAGGTACAATGGTGTTAGCCAGTTGTTATATAGTATTTCTTTTATACAAACATGGAAAACAAGTTCAAGGTATTCGCAGCTCAGACAGAATCCCTGGTAAAACGACTGAGTACAAAGCGACTAGATCAGTACTGCTATTAGTGACCATTTATGTCACACTGTTTGGGATAGACAGTTGCATTTGGATTTACACCCTAACAGTATCAAGTGTCTCTCCAGGGATCTCAGATGCTCGAGTATTTTTTGGTACTTTATATTCTGCTCTCAGCCCCATTGTTATTATAAAAACTAACAAGAAAATCAAAGCAACCCTAAAGTGTAACATTAATAAAAAACTGATAGAATCAACAGAAACATCCACAAAAAATTCACGGTAATTGAAATTTCTCATGAAAAATATAATAAAAGAAACAAAGACTGCAAAATACAATAGTGAAAAAGAGATTAGCAATTTGTCCATTGGTTAAATAGACAAAAGTTACAAAAAGAGATGCTACTTCACAGAAAAAAACTGGATGGATGAGGAATGCAGCTACAGTGAATACAAATAAATATGTGATCTCTGCTTTGTCTATAATGTAATATGCCTTTTGTGTAATGTGCCTTTTGTCTGTGTGATTGTTTCAGAACTTAGTCAAACATACACTAAAGGGACACATTATTTACAGAACAGGAAGAACTTTTTCACATGGCCTGATTGTTGGGACAAAACCATGTACAGTAATTTTGCACAATCAACAGAAATAGATTTGGAAATAGATCAGGGAAATTTCCAATTGCCACTTGGAGTCTGGAAGGAATTTTTCGCCCTTCATATCCCCCCCCCTCGCCTTCCTCTTGATCAACTGTTAGGCAGGAAATGTGGGTATTGCTGAGTAGGTTTGACTAGATGAACGAATGTCTTTATTAAAGCTCAAATACTATACTATACTATACTAAAACAAACAGGTAGGCCGCACTTCCGGTATATGGGGAAAAAAAACTTTATTCAGACCTTCTCGTCATAAAATCACATACGGTACCCAGCATCCAACGCGTTTCGGGGAAACATCCCCTTAGTCATGCATGAAGCTCTATGTACACTCCCCCCTATTATATATCATTGGGGGTGTGTCTAAAACAACATTAACCCATTAGGGTGTACTACAGAACAAATACATAAAAACAGACACACATTTGCAAAATGTCTGTGATATTTACACATAAAAACATCGTGAAATACATGCAGTTATAGTCAAGTAATTCAAATGAAATGGGTGACATCCCACCGGGAATTCAGCCCCTGTGGTTGTCTCGTCTGCAGTTGAAAAATCCAAAATACCTCTCTCTTCCCTATCAGTCTGAGAAAGTCACCCCCCCTGACAGGGGAGGAGACCCTCTCTATGGCCTTAACACTTAGGTATTTGTAATTTGAGGCTGCACAGGTCGCAAAATGTTTCCCTATTGGGGTTATTGGATTATCATTTTTAATAGACAAAATATTCTACACTTGAGGCTACGTGTAGTGTAGCCAACATATTGTATATTACAGACTTGGCATTCAAGCAGGTAAATCACTGATCTAGTGTTGCAGTTGACATAATGTTTATTAACATAGCTTTTACCTGTTACAGTAGATTTAAACGAGGAACCCCGCATGTTATACACCTTGAGCTGCCACACTTAAAGGTGCCAGAATGGCCCAACCAGTTGCCCCCATTTCTCATATTGCTCAATTTGGGGACCACACTGGGAGCTAAAATAGAGCCCAATGTATGGGGCCTTTTTAGACACAAATTGTAATGAACATTCATCAAGAACCTTCCCCGTACATTCATCCTCATATAAGATGGGTAAGTTTTTCTTTAATATGTTACAAATCTGTTGGAATTCACAGCTAAATTCTGTTGAGAAGTATATGTTGTTATCTTGTTGCAGCTTAGTTCTATTGTTATGTTGCATATGGGTACTTAAAAGGGTATGTCTATCCAGATCACTGGCTTTTTTCAAAGCTTGCTAAATAAGCTTATCTGGGTAACCCCTATCACTTAGTCTAGTCTTTAGTAATTGTGACTGGATCAGAAAATCAGAGTCGCTAGAACAATTCCTATGGATTCTGACAAATTGGCTGTAGGGAATACTGTTTATTGTTTGTTTAGGGTGACAACTACTTGCTTTTAAGATAGAATTCCCTGCTGTGTCCTTCCGATATAGTGTTGAATTAATCTGATATGTCAATGGTTCAACATATCATTTTAAATCTAGGAATTCAATCTGCCAGGGATTAGATTTTCCCACCAAGAAGATATTACAAGTATTGTCATTTAAATGGTTCACATATGATAGGAGACTTTCTTCTCCTCCCCTCCATATGAGCAATAGGTCATCAATGTATCGACCATAAAAGACAATATTGTCACAAAATACATGATCACCTCCAGAGACGTGGGACTCCTCCGACCATCTCATAAAAATATTAGCATAGGTGGGAGCAAATGAGGACCCATCGCTGTCCCAGTCTCTGGAGGTAGAAAACACCCTGAAACAAGAAATAATTATGATGAAGTAGGAAATCCAGAGCCCGAATGATAAAATTATCACATCTGAAGAGTATATAACAAGGCTCCTAGGACCTCCTTCACTGCCATAATGCCAAGTTCATGTGTTATAGAGGTATATAATGAGGAGACATCCAGTGTAACCCATCTGTCACCCTCCCTCCATACAATATTGTTCAATTCTGGAGGACATGTGTACATCCCTAATATAGGATTTAGTGCCCTTCACTATGGGTTGTAACATATAGTCAACCCAATCCGACAGTCCCTCGCTGAAAGCACCAATACTGGCCACAATTGGCCTGCCCTCTGGGTCAGTGATGGATTTGTGTATTTTGGGAAGGTGGTGAAAGATTGGTGTATACGGATGTCTCCCAGGAAGAACTTTTATGTTTTCTGTCAATATTCCCTGTTCAAACCATCCTCAATTAACATAGTTAATTCATCCTGAAAACATTTTAAAGGGTTAGACACAAGTGGGTGATATACATGATTATCACTTAGTTGGCGTAAAGCCTCTTTGGTATAGTATTCATGATTCAATATCACTACACACCCTCCTTTATCTGCATTACGAATCACAATTTCTCATATTCTTAAGTTGTTCCGTTGCTTTCCTCTCTTGTTTAGTTAATTATGATAAGTTTTAGATAGTTTACTACTTCAGATTAATTAATTCCTTTTCACCCTGTCCTGATAGACATCCATAACATCACTCCTATATGGACTGGATAAAAATCTGTTAGGTAGACCTCTAGGGGAAAAATCAATGTAGAAATACCATCTGGTACACTATTCTGTAACTCATATAAACAATTAACTCAAAAGATCAAGGGTATGAGTCATGTTAGGTTCGTCTCCTCCACCCCTCTAACTTCTGATAGATCGTCCATATTCACATTTTTGAAATATTTTTTCAAGGTAACCTTTCTTATAAATTTATTAACATCCATTAGGGTATTGAATATGTTGAAATGTCTAGTTGGTGAATAGGACAGGCCTTCGATAAAACGGAGGTCTGAGGTTCCGTAAGTGTCACATCTGATAGATTATTACATTCTGTACCTCGTGGGTCTCTCCTTTGAGGATTTCGGAGACCATACCCATGACTTCTGGTGTCTCTTTCCTCCTCTCTTGTCTTCCTCGGGGTGCTTGACTCCTTTGTACTGTCTCTTTTGATGCTCTTCTTTCTCTGTACTTTTGGTTTGTCCATACCTGAACGTAGAGGTGGGTTGTTTTCTATAGCATGTGGTGTCGCCATTTCCTCCTCTGATAAAAAAGATTCACGAAGGCGTCTCCTAGAGGCAGAGCCGGATGACATCGAACCTGCGGAGGACATATCATCAGATGTTTCACCATCTGTACTAGAAAAAGTCACATTTTTATTTTTATGGTTAGTACCCGGCAGTTCTGATCTATTCTTTTTATACCTTAGAATAGAGCGTGGTCGTCTCCATACATAGACTTGATCGTTTCGTACGGTCTAAATGTCCCTGACAAATTTCCGTTTTTTACAGTCACTTATTTCCTCCTCCAATTTATTCAGATATGTCTTTAACTCCTGGTCGAAAAGGACGGATCAGTAGTATAGATAGACATGTTATGTTCAGCTTCCTTTATTTCCTTCCCCACCTCTATTAGAGTTAACCTGTTTTGATCCACAATAAGGTTTATCAATTCAATTGAACATTTCGTTAATATCCCATTCCATTTGGTCATAAAAATTGGGTCATGTCTGCCCACATTGGGGATTTTCTTAATCCTTAAACCTCTTGGTATACGGTTTACATTGAGGTATTTTTCTAAGCCCGCTATGTCCCACCACAATGATAATTCCTGGGACAAAAGTTTCTCCAGGGCTTTAAAATCATCCCCCATAGTGTTCCCCCTAGGGGTATCTAGTGTCTCCTCCGAGAACACTACAGAAGCTCTGCTTTGTCTGGCCGCCATAGTTTCAGCGTCCAGAGTGGCAGACATGTTTGCTACGTATGTGCCGATTTCATTCAGTGAGAAAATATATATGTATGGATCTGTACAACATGTGATAAAGTCCCCTTCTACTATATATCTTCCCGCAGATAAAATACCTCAATGTAAACCGTATACCAAGAGGTTTAAGGATTAAGAAAATCCCCAATGTGGGCAGACATGACCCAAATTTTATGACCAAATGGAATGGGATATTAACGAAATGTTCAATTGAATTGATAAACCTTATTGTGGATCAAAACAGGTTAACCCTAATAGAGGTGGGAAGGGAAATAAAGGAAGCTGAACATAACATGTCTATCTATACTACTGATCCGTCCTTTTCGAAATTCGACCAGGAGTTAAAGACATATCTGAATAAATTGGAGGAGGAAATAAGTGACCGTAAAAAACGGAAATTTGTCAGGGACAAGTTAGACTACGAAAACGATCAAGTCTATGTATGGAGACGACCACGCTCTATTCTAAGGTATAAAAAGAATAGATCAGAACTGCCGGGTACTAACCATAAAAATAAAAATGTGACTTTTTCTAGTACAGATGGTGAAACATCTGATGATATGTCCTCCGCAGGTTCGATGTCATCCTGCTCTGCCTCTAGGAGACACCTTCGTGAATCTTTTTTATCAGAGGAGGAAATGGAGACACCACATGCTATAGAAAACAACCCACCTCTACGTTCAGGTATGGACAAACCAAAAGTACAGAGAAAGAAGGATCGTCAAAAGAGACAGTACAAGAGGAGTCAAGCACCCAGAGGAAGACAAGAAGAGGAGGAAAGAGACACCAGAAGTCATGGGTATGGTCTCCGAAATCCTCAAAAGGAGAGACCCACGAGGTACAGAATGTAATAAATCAGATGTGACACTTACGGAACCTCAGACCTCCGTTTTATCGAAAGGCCTGTCCTATTCACCAACTAGACATTTCAACATATTCAATACCCTAATGGATGTTAATAAATTTATAAGAAAGGTTACCTTGAAAAAATTTCAAAAATGTGAATATGGACGATCTATCAGAAGTTAGAGGGGTGGAGGAGACGGAACTGACTACATGACCATACCCTTGATCTTTTGAATGTTAATGTGTTATATGAGTTACAGGTAGTGTACCAGATGGTATTTCTACAATTGATTTTTCCCTAGAGGTCTACCTAACACGGATTTTTATCCAGTCCAATATAGGAGTGATGTTAGGATGTCATCAGGACAGGGTAGAAAAGGAATTAATTAATCTGAAGATAGTAAACTATCTAAAACTTATCTAATTAACTAAACAAGAGAGAGAAGCAACGGAACAACTTAAGAATAATGAGAAAATTGTGATTCGTAATGCAGATAAAGGAGGGTGTGTAGTGATATTAAATCAGAATACTATACCAAAGAGGTTTACGCCAACTAAGTGATAATCATGTATATTCACCACTTGTGTCTAACCCTTTAAAATGTTTTCAGGATGAATAAATATGTTAATTGATGATGGTGTGAGACAGGGAATATTGACAGAAAACATAAAAAAGTTCTTCCTGAGGAGACATCCGGTAACACCAATCTTTCACCACCTTCCCAAGATACACAAATCCATCACTGACCCAGAGGGCGCCAATTGTGGCCAGTATGGTGCTTTCAGCGAGGGACTGTCGGATTGGGTTGACTATATGTTACAACCCATAGTGAAGGGCACTAAATCCTATATTAGGGATAGTACACATGTCCTCCAGAAATTGAACAATATTGTATGGAGGGAGGGTGACAGATGGGTTACAATGGATGTCTCCTCATTATATACCTCAAACACATGAACTTGGCATTATGGCAGTGAAGGAGGTCCTAGGGAGCCTTGTTATATACTCTTCAGATGTGAATAATTTTATCATTCGGGCTCGGATTTCCTACTTCATCATAATTATTTCTTGTTTCAGGGTGTTTCTACCTCCAGAGACGTGGGACACGATGGGTGCCTCATTTGCTCCCACCTTGCTAATATTTTTATGAGATGGTCGGAGGAGTCCCACGTCTCTGGAGGTGATCATGTATTTGTGACAATATTGTCTTTTATGGTCGATACATTGATGACCTATTGCTATATGGAGGGGAGGAGAAGAAAGTCTCCTATCATATGTGAACCATTTAAATGACAAACTTGTAATATCTTCTTGGTGGGAAATCTAATCCCTGGCAGATTGAATTCCTAGATTAAAATGATATGTTGAACCATTGACATATCAGATTAATCAAACTATATCGGAAGGACACAGCAGGGAATTCTATCTTAAAAGCAAGTAGTTGTCACCCTAAACAAACAATAAACAGTATTTCCCTACAGCCAATTTGTCAGAATCCATAGGAATTGTTCTAGCGACTCTGATTTTCTGATCCGTCACAATTACTAAAGAATAGACTAAGTGATAGGGTTACCCAGATATAGCTTATTTAGCAAGCTTTGAAAAAAGCCAGTGATCGGATGACATACCCTTTAAGTACCCATATGCAACATAACAATAGAACAAGCTGCAACAAGATAACAACATATACTTCTCAACAGAATTTAGCTGTGAATTCCAACAGATTTGTAACATATTAAAGAAAAACTTACCCATCTTATATGAGGATGAATGTACGGGGAAGGTTCTGATGAATGTTCATTACAATTTGTGTCTAAAAAGGCCCCATACATTGGGCTCATTTTAGCTCCCAGTGTGGTCCCCAAATTGAGCAATATGAGAAATGGGGGCAACTGGTTGGGCCATTCTGGCACCTTTAAGTGTGGCAGCTCAAGGTGTATAACATGCGGGGTTCCTCGTTTAAATTCTTGTAACAGGTAAAAGCTATGTTAATAAACATTATGTCAACTGCAACACTGATCAGTGATTTACCGCTTGAATGCCAAGTCGTAATATACAATATGTTGGCTACACTACACGTAGCGCTCAAGTGTAGAATATTTTGTCTATTAAAAATGATAATCCAATAACCCAATAGGGAAACATTTGCGACCTGTGCAGCCTCAAATTACAAATACCTAAGTGTAAGGCCATAGAGAGGGTCTCCTCCCCTGTCAGGGGGGGGGGGGACTTTCTCAGACTGATAGGGAAGAGAGAGGTATTTTGGATTTTTCAACTGCAGACGAGACAACCACAGGGGCTGAATTCCCGGTGGGATGTCACCCATTTCATTTGAATTACTTGACTATAACTGCATGTATTTCACGATGTTTATGTGTAATATCACAGACATTTTGCAAATGTGTGTCTGTTTATGTATTTGTTCTGTAGTACACCCTAATGGGGTAATGTTGTTTAGACACACCCAATGATATATAATAGGGGGGAGTGTACATAGAGCTTCATGCATGACAAGGGGATGTTTCCCCGAAAGCGTGGATTGCGGGGTACCGTATGTGATTTTATGACGAGAAGGTCTGAATAAAGTTTTTTTCCACCATATACCGGAAGTGCGGCCTACCTGTTTGTTTTAGTATGTTACATAGATGGAGTTTGGAACCGTCAAGTCTGCACCCGGTTGGAGTGGAGTCCCTCTTCGTCTCTCCCCTGCTGAATGTACCAGGACTATACCTGGAGCGGCCACATTACTGTACGTGTGTACTATACTATACTTGTGTACCAGCCCTTTTATTTTATAGATATCCGCAGTAAGATTCAAACTTAGTTCAGTTCAGACCACATGGTGGAGCAGCAACACACAGAGATATGTATGTATACAACTAACGGATCCTGAAAATGGTGTTACAGAGGAACAGCAGCACAGAAAAAGCAGGAAAGGTGCACTGTTCTAAATAAGAGAGAGAGGGAAGACACAGGGGATAAGGAGAAGTGCAGTGCCCTGTAGAGGTGAAAGCCAAATTTATGTACACACAGATAATTGACCAGGCACTAACTCTCAAAATGAAAAAGGGGTAGGTGAATGGGGTGGTCCAACCGCTATAAATATATTATAGCAATGAGAGAACAGAAGTGGATTATGAAGGGCACACCAAAACAATAACCTTGCAAATAAAATATCCTTTATTGTTTGATTATGGGACAGTATATGAAGTGCACAAAAAGGTTAAAACACATCCCCAAACCCACAGTATCATAATAGTCAGTGTAATACATAGATATAAAAAGATAGTATACTGGTATACTCATTCAACCACATGCACACATATGTATAAAGCAGTATCAGAAACCATAGCAGTTCTAGCTCCTATAATATAAGCCCAACTTTTCGGGAAGAGACAAAAAAGAGCTACTATACCCAGTGGCAGAGTACTATGCATTTGAAACATGAGGGTCTCACCAACATACTTAACGTCTGGATACTTGGAGAGGATGCACATTAATAGAATGACGGACGCATTTTGTCCGAGTTTTCGGACTTTGTCAAACGGCCAAAGCCAAATTTATGGGTAGCCAAAGAAAAGAATGAGGAAATGAGAAGTATAATGGAACCTATTAAATGAAGAGGTTAAGTAAAATTTGATGAAAGTCAGACGGCTGCACTGAAACAAATGTTGTGAGAATATAATGACCCTCCAATTTCTCCACCTTTCCTCACTTTTAGAAGTCCCTAAGGTTAAGACCAAAAATTCTAGGTTTACGGTAGATCAATAAGAATACTAACTTACAATTTTCCCTCACCAGTCCAGGACTGCCCTTTCTTCACTTCTTGCAGAGTACTTTTTTCTATAGTGAAGGGGATGTAGCAGGATGGACCAGACAGAGAATATAAGTACAGGGAAGCGGACTTAGTGGTCAGTGGTTAGGACCTAGCAGTCAGAAGTGAGGATCTAGTGGTTTGGGCAGAGGCACGCCTACCATGAAGCAAACTGAAAAAGTTTGTTCCAGACACGCTCCTGTAATGCATTAGTAAAGGGGGGAATTGGTTTGTCCTGGAGGAAAAAAAACTGTAACAATGGGGCACAGATGATGACTGATTTGTTTCTTTTCTCTCTTTCTCCTACACGCACGCACTCCCACTTGAGTGTGTGCACGAACACGGGGTGCTTGGTGGTGGTCTTTGCAGCTGCGAATCGGCCTGGCTTCCAGTGACTCAGAGACAGAAAGTGCTTACTGTCTATGGGGGCTTTTTATATTTACAAGTCAGTCAGCAATATTCACCCAAAGCCACAGCTCAGGTTCCTGAAGATAAAGGAAATGTCCACACCCAAAAGTAAAATTGGCCCCACTGTGTAGTGTTAAAAAATCCTTACCTTTCTCCTCAGCTTCTTATGGTTGTCCTGTAGTGCTTTCTGAAAGTCCAGAAAAGTGAAGATTAGGAGCTGCTCTCTGTGAGTCATCCAGTGTCTGCTACTTCCTTGTCCTCCTGGAGGACAAGGGAGCTCTACCCCTCCAGCCCCACTCGCCAGATCCTTCGGCACTGCAGTAAACCAAAATAAACTTTTCTGTAGATTAGGGAACCCTCCTCCTACCCTTTAATGCTAGGGTTTTAGCTTTAAAAAGTTCCCAGAAATACATTCACACACCTTCTTTCCCTTGGCTCTCTAAATAGCCGGCAGCCGTGTCCAGACCCTACTGCTTCTTCCGGGAATGGAAGAGCAGTAGAGGCAGATTGAATAAATGAAAGTTGATTTCTGAGATTTTTTTAAAGTTAAAATCCTAGCATTTAAAAAAAAACTCCTTCTTGCCAGCTGCGCAGGTATTGCAAAAGGTAACATTTCAGCCTGAGCAATGTGACATTTTTTCCGTATAATTTTTAGCTGCAGTTAAAAGTCACGCATGTGGTGCTGACATTTCTGCATTCACTGGGAGGCAGCTCTGGGTAAATCTACTGATTACTGCATACTGCTTGGGCTTGACATGGGGGCATTTTATATTTACAAATTAGTGTGTGCTGCTGGGCATGAGAGCATTTTATATATGTGTGTGGCTGCCAACAGTTCACTTCACTTTACAAAAAGTTTGTAAACTTGCCAGTGGAGTAAACTTAAAGGAGAACTTAATTTTAATGTGAAAGCTTTTCTCCCAAAACACCTATACATTGTAAGATTCTTCTCTAGTAAGTTGCAATTAGTACATGTGAGTAATAGATTCTGTAATTTAAGAAAGCTTCTATTTTGTTGTCAGTACAACTCACAGCCCACATAGGATTCAAAGAGCCATTGACCCTGACCCCAGTTTTCACTGTCCCTGTGTTTTTAGCTTCTGTTTCCAGAGAAAGATAATGTTAAAAAAAGTACCAATACTCATTGCTGTATTTCTGGAGGTGGTACATATAAGTGCCTTCCTTTTAGAAACACACAGCCCAAGAAGTCACAGGTTCAATTACATTTAAAATAAAAATAATAATAATCTTTAATGAAAGTACATGAAACTGATTTTTTCATTATTTTTATGCTGGTCAGCCTGCCACCAATTTCAGTTACAAATGTTTTAACCTCATTAGAGCTGCACCATTGAATATGTCAAGCAACTTTGCAAAGTTATAAATAAAGTTATATCCAGGATGTAACCTAAAATATCTGACTTTCTCAAGCTATTTAAGTCCTTTTCTTAATTTCTTGACAAAAAAAGTAAATTATCGATCCAAAGCAGGTATCATTGTACTTAAGAGAATAAGGAATCAAAAATATCTTTGTGCAGAATAAACTTTTCTGCAAATAAAAGTTCCCAAAACTAATGGAATTTTTAAGTTTATATGGAAATCTGTAATATGAATCTTATATAAATAAATTATATACATCCGCCTGATCTCCCTATTCTCTGTATGGGGATCAATCATTCTAGTCAATATATATTACAACTACTATTAATTGTGTTTACTCAAAGAGAGAGGCCAGTCACAACCAATAAAAACTTTTGGCACTTTAGAAAACAAATTATAAATTCAACAAAAAGTGTAATCTGACCATCTGCTTATTATCAAAACAAAATATACACAGACACCCATTGTTTTAACAGTATAACATGTTATCACTCAGAGGGAAAAAAGCATATAAAACATGGCATGTTTTTGGAAACAGATTTTTGTCTCAGATAAAAAAAAAAAACACAATCCACACACCCCCCCAGTAAAAAAAAACTAAATTTCAACAATGTTGAGAGGTGAACAATAGCAAAGAATATGCACACATACTTTGTATTCATTCAAACATCTACAGTCACTGGCATTATTTAGTTTCTGCATATTAATTTTGAGTACAATATGATTTCTGAATTTATAAACTATGATTGAATAGACTATGACTAATGAGAACACTCGAAATAAGTATATGTACAGAAAGTGCTGTTCTGGAAACATTTGCCAGAGTCTTTGATCAAAATGATACCATTTTAGACCAAGAGTTAAATATGCTTGCTCTGAAAGGAAAAGATGATTCAACATAGTTGCAATTTGCACTACAAGAAACACATTCTTTTCATTAAAAAACAACTCTGAACTCTTTATAGCTGAAAACATTATCTTACAATGCCTTAGACTGGTGAAATGGATGGCAAGATAAAACCCATGGGACACATGACAAGCTGAGAGTGTTAAAACCTCTGGCAAGCTAACACTGGTAAAATATCCATAAAGCCCACACTGGTAAAATGGCTGGCAAGCTGATATTGGATGGCTAGTAAGCTGTGAATGGTGAACTGGGTGGCAAATTAAGCATGTTAACTAGAGATGGACTAGAACTCGAGTTCGAGCCGAACTATTCGAGTTGGAACGGACTCGGACTTCTCTATCTATCTATCCCGGATAGAACGTTCGAGGCGTTGTGCAAATATGCAAGTAAAATGTCTATTATACCCGTACGCGTGTAAATATTGAATTATCGAATCCGCGAGTAAAATGTCTATTATACCTATACGCGAGTAAATATCAAATATCGAATCCTCAAGTAAAATGTCTATTATACCTATACATGAGTAAATATCGAATTATCGAATCCGCAAATCATTCATGGGATGCTTGAAAGTAGCGTGTGTGAGTGAAAAATCGAGTTTTTGAAAGTCCTGGATATTCAAACATGTTCCCCAGACCATTTCCCAGGTCCCACAGCCATTTACATTAAGTTACCATTGATATTTTAATTGTATTTCATTCGAACTTTTCGAACTACAGTATTTGACTTCCATTGACTTTAATGGGTCCGTTTTCTAAATTTCCATATAGCTCGAAAGTTCAAAAACGGACTGAACTTTCGAAAGTTCGTCCATCTCTAATGTTAACCAAATTGGCAATATGAGACTGGTAAACTATTGCAAGGATTTGGAATGGTTTTCACATTCACCAAACTTTACTGAAAATATGTTTGTTTGGGCTTTTTTCTTTAACATTAAGTGCCAAAAATAAATTTAAAAAGAAGATGGCATAAGCTCAAACTCATTATGCAATGGAGTCCCAAATCACTAGTTCTCCCTTTTGTTTTTTATTTACCTTCTTTTATGATTTTTTTTTGTAGTTTTAGCAGTGAAAGAATAAAATGAAATGTAAGAGGGTTAAAGAGTAAACATGTAAATGTAAATGTCTGACTAATATTATTACTAGTCACAGATGGTTAATTAATCTCTGGTGAGATTATATCCATGTCACTGTCTGTTATAAATTCAGACAAATCCCATAACTCATATTCTTGCAGCTTCTCTGGAAACACTTCTCAGAGGTAAGATTTACTTTACTTGGAATATGCGGTGCAGTTTTGGAATCCCATATACAAAAGGGACATCTTGGAAATGGAAGCAGTTCAGAGAAGGGCAACTAAATTAATAAGGGGAATGGAGGGGCTTGACTATGCAGGCAGATTAGACAAGTTAGGGCTGTTTACATTGGAGAAACAACGTTTGCGTGGGGACATGATAACCTTATACAAATATATTAATGGGCCATACAATGAACTCTCTGGTGCATTGTTTACTAATCGGTCATATCAGAGGACACATGGACATCCTTTAAGGTTGGAAGAAAAGAAGTTTCATCTTCAGGTTAGGAAAGGTTTCTTTACAGTGAGAACGGTGAAAATGTGAAACTGTCTTCCAGCAGATGTAGTAATGGCAAGTTCATTGAATAGCTTTAAAAATGGCCTGGATAATTTTCTAAAACTAAAAAATATTGAGAGTTACTGGTATTAATACATACAGAGCTGGTTGATCCAGGGATACTTTCCAATTGCCGTTTGGAGTCAGGAATTGTTTCCCCCCTTTTTAGCTTGGTTTTTTGCCTTCCTCTGGATCAACTGTTAGGAAGGGTTTTAAAAAAAAAAAGTGAATAGGTTGGACTTGATGGAAGTATTTCTTTATTCGACCACAATTACTAGGTTACTATGTTGTATAACGTATGAAGTATTTTTAAATATTGGCTTCAATCCGTAAAGCAGAGTTTCCTTAACTGTTTCCTTAACTTAAATATACTATATAATTTCAATATACAATATACAAATTTAGAGCGGCAATCAACATTTTGGGGGTGCCATACTAGATAAATTACTGGTCCCCCTATACTATATACAGAACCTATACTTTATACAGCAATTACTTTCCCTCTACACTTGGAGCCCCCATTAACATTTTCTGGGCCCTATATGATATAAATTACTGGCCCCCTATACATTATAAAGCAATTACTGGCCCCCTATACTTTATACCCCAATTAATGCCCCCCTATATGTTACACAGCAATTTAATGACACTAATACTTTATACAGCAGTTACTGCCCCCCTATACTTTATACAGTGAATACTGGACCCTTTACTATATACTGCAGTTATTGGCTCTTATACTTTGTACAGCAATTGTTGACACCTATACTTTATATAGCAGTTACTGATACTTGTACTTTATACAGCAATTACTGCCCCCTATGCTTTATACAGCCGTTACTGGTCCCTATAATGTATACAGCAATTACTGACACCTATGCTTTATACAGCAGTTACTGATACCTATACTTTATACAGCAATTACTAGCCCCTATGTTTTATACAGCAGTTACTGGCCCCTATGTTTTATACAGCAGTTACTGGTCCCTATAATGTATACAGCAATTACTGACACCTATGCTTTATACAGCAGTTACGGATACCTATACTTTATATAGCAATTACTGGCCCCTATATTTTCTACAGCAATTACTGCCCCATTTATTTTATACAGCAATCACTAACCCCTATATGAAATTAACCTGTTTGTACTAGAGGTAAGCTGCAGCCTTGCTTCCTGGAAGTGGACAGACAACCATGTTGCAGCTCAGTGATCATCCCTTCCTCTGACACAGGACACAGATTTTAGAAGAAGTCTGAGGGAATCGAACCTGCAACATTCTATATTATGTCTAGTGAAAAAGAAAGCTTTCTACCTCTATCCCACAAGGTGTTATATAAGTGCAACCTTGGTACAGGTGGTATATAAACATGTAGTCTGTTAGTTTTTAAATACATAATTTTAGCAGTGAGCCACCACTGCACAAGTTGAATTAGCCAGTACATTTAGAATTTTTATCTTTTGCTAGTAACAGAATAGAAACAAAAAAAAACCTATGCCTGGGGACTTGAACCTGTGTTTCAATGTTCTGTTTGTTTCCAAATCAAGCATTTTAGCAGTGAGCAACCCCTCACGTGGTACATTTAGAATCTTTAGGAAAGATTGATGGTAAAATCAGTTGACTATTTTGTATTGCTGTCAAATAATAAAATAAAAAACAGAGCTGCTGTATATAATGTTTGTACATTTGTAGAAACTTTATATTTTTCTAGAAACATGATGGAAACAAAAAAAAACCCAATAAACTCAAGCTGCAAACTTTTTTGTACTGCACTGTGACTTCTTGGTCTGTGTGTTCCTAATAACATAGCATTTATATGTTTCACCACCAGCAACACAATCGTGAACGCAGGTATATTTAGAAATGTGGTCTTTCGCTAGAAACAAAAGCTAAAAACATAGACTATAAATCTTGGTTTCAGGGGTTGTGGCTCTTTGAAGCCTACATGAGCTGTGAGTTGTACTAGCAACAACATGGAAACCTTGTTTGTTACAGAATCTATTACTGTAATTAATGCAACTTACTACAGAAAAATGAACAAGTGTTATGGGGAGAAAAGGTTTCATATTAGAAAAAATGGGGGAGGTAAGCTTAGTTTACACCAACCTGACTGGCTGTGCTGACACACATATACCCCTCAACGAAAATTCTGGCCTGCAAAAAGCATGCTGTAAAAACATATGTATCGTCAAAATTGGCTGAATGGATTTTAATGGAGAATGGCTTGTTTAAAGCTAGAATCATGGCCAATAACATATCAAATTATAGTTTTGGGGACCCTTTAATACAGGCAGTGGAGAACATCTGCAGGATATTGCTGCTCTTTGGGCTCCTAGGATGCTTAGCCCCATACAGAAGTGCAACCTGGAACAATCTGTCATTAATCTTGATTGAACAATTTTTCTTTATACTGCTTTGTACTGAAATCAGACTTTACAGGCAGTAAATTGTGAACAGGAAGAGCAGGACATTCCAGAGGTAGCAATATTTTTGGTTCAATTCCAATCTGCATGTATGTCTGTATTCTGTAAGTCCCGGATTGAAAATAATATTTAGAAACAGTTTCCCTCTTTAAAGGGTAACTGTGGTCTCAAATTCTTCCAAACTAGTAAAAATGATATAAAAAGCCTTCCATGGTACCTTAAAAAAAAATCTAAATCACATCTCTAGATAAAATTTGTGAGAAGTTATTCATTATTATTATTATTTTAATTATTGTGGATTTATATAGCGCCAACATCTTCCGTAGCGCTTTAAAATTAGATGCATCAGCCCCTGCCCAAAGAGCTTACAATCTAAGCACATTTATTTGACACATACAACCTATCAGTATGTCTTTATGATTATGGGGGAAACCGGGGGTGCCCGGAGGAAACCCATGCAAACATGGGGAAAACATACAAACTCCTTGCAGATGTGTGCAAGGGTGGAAGCGAACTTCAGGACTTCTTCCCTGGGGCGGACAGGTGTGGCAGAGGTCAGGTGATGTTACTCAACCTACTGGAAGCAGGAAGTTTGAACATTCACCCCAATGTAATTTCCCACAGGCTCCAGCCAGAGATGTGATTGTCGGCTCATTTTAAAGGAAATACTTCAGGCTTTCAGTTAACCCTAACTTGTTTTGAGACCACAGTTGCCCTTTAACCACCAGGGAGCACACTTTGTTGGAGGGACATTTAAACATTTTACAGTTCAGTGATAGAAATAGATGAAACCACATCGTTTGTGAGATTATCCCAAATTTCACCCTTTTTTGGGAGGAGAAATTTTGTAATTAACATGCATTATTTTAAAGGCTAATAGCTATAATAATTATGTGTATATTGTATAAGCTGGGGAATGGCATGGTGAACATGCCCATGGACAATACATGAAAAAAAATTATTCAATAGTAATGTCTAAGGGAAACAGTATGATTGCTACCATATGCCACCCATATTTATAAACACAAATATATGGAGATAAGCAATATAGGACATTATATTGATATAGGACATTATATTGACACAATGTTTCTTTATGTCTTTCTAGAAACTTGCCACTAGCTCTGTTGAGAATGGTCCTTAATCTCCTAAAAGCTACTGGTTTTCTCCTTCTGATTATAATTGGAATTCCTGGAAATATGTTCATTTTGTTGCAGTTCACCATCTTCAGAATAACAGAGAAAAAACTCCTGCAAAACAACATCCTACATATGGTGTTAGCGTTTGTAAACATTCTTGTGATCCTCTCTCGTATCATCCCCCAGTCGCTCAATGCAATAGGATTTGAAGATTTGCTAAATGATACTGAATGCATATTTGTTATTCTAACCTATAGAGTAAACCGAGCCATGTCTATATGTATTACCAGTCTGATAACATGCTACCAGTGTATAATTATTTCTCCCAACACAAAGGTCTGGATTTATTTGAAACAACAAGTAACCAAACATTTGGTGGCTATTATTTTTGTTTTATGGATAATGAACTTTTCTATATACACATACACCTTTGTCAGCACTCGTGCAAGGAGAAATCAAACAACGTCTCCTTATACACTACATTTAGTATACTGTGATTCTGATTTCTTAACTTATATGGCATATATAGTCAATGGGACATGTTATTCACTCCGGGATTTCATTTTTGTCGGACTGATGGCTTTGGCGAGTGGTTATATTGTATTTACTTTGCTGAAACATAAAAGAGCAGTTAAAGGCATTCGAAGTTCAGACAGGCTCCAACAAAGGTCTGTTGAATACAGAGCTTCCAAAGCTGTTATCTTGTTAGTTGCCCTGTATGTATTACTTTATGGCCTAGATAATTCTATGTGGATCTACACTTTGACTTTATCAAATATGAGCCCTGATATAAATGAAATTCGAATATTTTTAGCATCTTCCTATTCAAGTCTGAGTCCAATAGTGATCATATTTACAAACCCTAAACTTCAGCAGAATTTTCTCTGTTATACAAAAAGACATTTGTTTTCTAGGAATCTACCAGATAACTCAGAAAAAATGAAGAATCTGCATGCAATAAGCAAATGACTCAAAACATTTGTGAATGCATAATATAATGTAGAAGATTGATTGAATGTGGATAGATGTACAGCACCTAGTCTTCATTTTAACATGTATTTAAGGTGTAGGCTTGATACTGTTTATTAACAATTTAGTATATCAAGCCACCATCCACAGAGCCACCATTCTCCTACAAATTTGTAAATCAAATAATGTGGTGGGAAGAAACTAATACTCTCACAGGCTCAGCTGTGAACAAAAGTTGTTTATTAAAGGGCATGTCCACCTCCAAAACAAATTTTTTTAACCCACTACTGGCCACACTTTAATCAAACACAGTGGCTGGGGGTGGGCAGGGGTGCCCTACATTATATAAAAAAAACTGTTTAGAGGGTGGAGATACCCTTTAACACTATTACTCACACAACATTTTTCCGGTGGCATGTGCCACCTGAAACATGTTGTGTGAGTTGCAGTGTTAATAAACACCTTTTGGTCACAGCTGAGCATGTGAGAGTGTTAGTTTCTCCCCACCACATTATTGTATTAATTTAAACATGTTATAGGATACTATTGCACTGTATGTAAAATGTATATTTTAAGCAGGACAATTTATGTTTGTCATTTAAAATAAAATTAAGGAATCCATTGCCTAATACATTTATTTAAAATACAATATATTATTAAAAGTGTATTGAGTGTGGATTTTACAATAAATAAAATCGGAGGCACTCCTTTGGCATGTAGATTTTCTGGCAAAGCCTTTCTGGGGGCCATTAATGTTGCCATTAAAATATAAACAAAAATATTGTGTCACCTAGTCACCTAAGTTAATAGTAATGTATTAATATTGCATTTCAATTAAAATTGTAAAATAATTATGACTTATCTGCATTGATTTTAATTATTTTCACAAACAAAATATTAATTGAATGCTAAACAGGACTGCAGGTGAGACAGCAGTAATTAATACCCCATTTGTTAAAGACAAGTGAAATAAAATATACACAATGTGGGTGGGGAGACTTCACCACAAGTCAACACTAACCCTTCATGATTAATAGTGAATACAAAACTTTTAAAAACACTTACAAACTACAAAGATCAAATTATAGAAATAACTTGTTCATGTACAGCATGCCATTTATTTAAATATTTTACAGAATATAGACTTACTGTGCAACCTAAAAGTTATACCTTCTGTCTTGCTAGACATTCTTTTTCACTTTCTCTCTATAAAATAAAAAGAGGAACATCAGAAACACAAAAACGTTCATAAACAACTTTTCAAAACAAATTCATAGGTCTTTGGGTTTGAGTGTTCAAAGTGTCCATATCCAATACCACTCTGTTACAGTTTAGTTCACATTACCCCTGCTTCTTATTTAAAACATTTTCAAAGACACCTTAATAACTAGATATTATGTCTACATGTATTACAATGGGTGGCTATGTGAATATTACTTTTATGTTCATCTAGTCTAGATTTGACTTTAGGCCGTAGTGACACTAAATGGTATATATTACATTTTTACTATTGCATGTAGCAAATCATTTTAATGGTATAATATATTGATAGTAAGGTTGAGTAACAATTTTCCTTTTATGATATCCATACAATGCAAGCAGTTACTAAAGTGCCCTTATTTATAACCCCCCCAAAATGAATCCTTTTCTTTTATTTTAAGGTCTCACTAACCTGCAAAATGAACCTCGGTTTATACTCGGTTCACTTACTTACTTTCTCAGTAATCCTAGAACCACAGGGTAGAATTCACTTTCTTAAACTCATGCTAAACAATTAATAAACACTAGCTTGTTAAAAGATTTGCAGTGGCTGTGGTGGTTTCCTAGAGTCAATCACAAAATGATATATTAAGGCATTTCTTTAAAAATATAGCATCAGCCACATAGTTAGTGTTAAACTTTGCAAACTGTTAGACTGTTTACTTAGAGGTACAATCATAATATTAATCCACTTACGGTATTGCTGTTCACTGCAATGGCCTCACTAAATGAAGATGGTAGATTTTGCAGGCACCTATAATAAATTTGTAGGTGATCAGCATATGTATAGAGAGCTCCAGATATTGTACTCATATTAGCTGTAATTACAAGAATGCTGAGACATCATTTAAATAATAATAATAACTTAAAGTCATATGCATGGCTGCATATGTTCATGTAATTGCACTGGCAACTGGCAGTCATAGTACCTTGAACAAATTTTTAGCTAAAAATATGCTTAAGATCTGTGGTTCATGATTATATAAGCAAGGTATAGAGTAGAGGAGCACACTACTTCAGGTGATGAACATTTTGAGACTCAAGGTCTCTTCCTCAGGTATGATACCCGAGGAAGGGGCCTTGAGTCTCGAAACGTTGTATGTCTTGTTTTTTGCACTAATAAATGAATTCATCACCTGAAGTAGTGTGCTCCTCTACTTTATACCTTGCTTGGATTGTGGGGGCTGAGAGGATCTGCACCTACACATTTGTCTGGCTAAACAGCCAATAGAGATGGCCGAATTTCTGAAAGTTCGGTCTGTTTTCTAACTTTCAAACTATATGGAAAGTTTGAAAATGGACCCATTAAAGTTAATGGCAGTCAAATAGTTTGAAAACTTCTCATGAAATCCAATTTAAATATCAATGGTAACTTAATGTAAATGGCTCTGGGACCTGGGAAATGGTCTGGGGAACACGTTTGAATATCCAGAACTTTCAAAAAATCTATTTTATTCTTGTGCGCGGTACTTTCGAGCTCCTGCGTTCGATTTTAGATAATTATCTCATAAACGATTTGAACATTCAATAATTATCCCATAAATGATTTGAAAATTGTTCGATTTTCGAATTCGATAATTATTAAATCTCTATCAGCCAACAACAGTGTGCCGAAGTACATCTGGAACTTTGTTGCAAGATAATATATCATAATACACACCGCCTTTACTGCAGCTAGAACAGAGTCCAGTAAAATGAAGACCCTTATTCTAGCAATAGAACAACACCCTAGGGGTACAAACCTCTATTCTGGCAGCATTAACAAGGTCCAAATAATACAATCTACTGGTTGGGAAGCCATAACATAGTCCAAAGGATACAGACCACTACAAAAGGCTTTGTTGGATTTTGGATGCTATAATGGGAATCTACATCATAGGTACCCCATTCTGAAAGCCAGTATATAGTCCTATGGATGTAGACCCATTTCAGCAGCAAGTTCCAATGGTTTAGAACCTCGTCCCCTTGCAAATTCTATAGCCACAGTGTTTTGAACTTAAAAGGAAGGAGTTCTGTTGTGCTAGTATGGAGTAGGAGGAGACCTCAAAAAAAGGCCCAGATAATGTATCATTAGGGAGAAAAAAGAGGTAGGGACCTAGGATTAGATTTGGGACAATTGAAAGAAGAAGGGTCTAAAGCGGGGTACACACAAAAAATCTTGCATTTTGCATTCTGACAGTCCCTCAGCCATAGCCGACTCCCTATTACAGGGAGACGACTGCGGGCAAGGGAATTTTTCTGGCATTTTCAAAGGACCATTAGGCCAATGGTGAACATTCTTTAGCCTTGGGAGTGTTTGGAAATGTGCTATACACACTAACGATAAATGGGCCAATACAATTGGATTCTACGGTATTGTCCCTTTATCGTTAGTGTGTGTACTGTGTGTGCCCACCTGGTTAGTTTTACTGTTATTAAAGCTGCATACACACAGTATACACATACCAAGATTAAGCCAAATCCATTTGATCAGCCTACTTTCAGCACATTTGTGTATGTGGCATGAAATTGCCTGGCTGTTTTTGATTTTGCTTGCTAGATTGTGTAATTTTTTTATTTAGTTTTATTGAAAAACTTTAGATGTAAAAAATAAGAGTACTGTGATACTTTTTCTACAGACTAACAGTTTATTTAGTAGACAAGCTTTCAAGGCTAAACCCTCTTCATCAGGTAAGAGCAGTACTGATTTTAACAATGGTTTAACAAAGAAAAAATCCAGTTCCAAAAGATACCGTATATACTCGAGTATAAGCCAAGGTTTTTAGGTGTGGGTTTTTAGGTGTGGGTAAGGATCTTCTGTTGGGTATTGAAGATGTTAGGATTTACATTGAACAAAAAATAACCATGTATGTAATTACTATAAGTAATAGATTCAGAAATTATTCAGATATCTTCAGCTTTTGGTTAAATTTTAACCTCATGCTAAATAATAAAATACAGAAACATGATTATAGAATTGTTAAAAAATGTAATAGGAGGCTGCAACATGGGTAAAATTGTGACATTCACAAGTATTGCTTATTTATAAAGTGTCTGTTCTATTTTGAGTCAACAGGCAAAGCATAGTTGGATGTTCACAGTTTAATAGAATAGATCTCATATTGAAATAAAATGAAATTACCAAAATAGGCATTTTTGACCAAAAAAAACATTTCCTGTAATGATGTTAGGGGCCATGATGTAGGGTTGTCCCTTTTGATTAGTAGAAATAACCATATGACTGCATGCTAGAGATGGCCGAACTTCCTAAAGTTCGCTTTGTTTCTGAACTATAGAGCTAATAGTTCTAAAGTTCAAAAACGAACCCATTAAATCCAATGGGGAAAAATAGCATGAAAAGTTCTAATTAAATACAGTTAAAATAGCAATAGCAATTTACTGTAAATGGCTCTGGGACCTGGGAAGAGGTCTACGGAACATGTCCATATCACCAAAACTTGTTTAAACACTAAATTGCCCAGCGATCAGGCAATTGTCTGGAATTTTTGCTACATTCGAGGGTTATTGACGAATTTGAGGGTTACCGAATGTTTCATTTGAAGGGGATATCACCAAAATGCTATATTCGAGGGTTATGGCTGAATTTGAGAGTTATCGAACGATACCTTTGAAGGTTACCACACACTACATTCGAGGGTTATTACCGAAGCGCTACATTTGAGGGCTATCAGCAAAATGCTACGTTTGAGGGTTATGGACAAAATCGAGTGTTAGCAAATGGTACATTCGTGGGTTATCGATTTGAGAATTCAATAAATATTGAATTTTCGCCAATTATCGAAAATATGTCCATGTCCGGAAAACCCAAATATTTGTAGTTTGGGAAGCTCAAGTTCATCCAAACTATTAAAGTTTTCATCTTTGATGTGTGATATCTAAGGGAGGGCAGCACGGTTGTAAATGTGAGTTCAGCTAAAGTTTCTTCTGTTCTCATTAAAGAGATTTACTTTATTATTACATTTTTTTTTTAGGGATAAAATATCTAGATAAGACATGGCTTTTCATCCCTAGGTCAAAGCCACAGGCTTTACATTTTTGATGGTGTTCAGTATACCAGGAAATATTTTTATTCTCATTCAGCTTGTGTGCCTAAAAAATGCTGAAAAGAAACTTCCTCTAATCAACCTCATCTTGGCAGATTTATCTTTTGTGAATCTTCTTGTTCTTCTCTCCCGTTTCATCCCACAATCTTTGGAGGCAATAGGGTTGGAAAACCTCCTTAATGATACTCAATGCCTATTCGTCATCTATATCTATAGAACAAGCATTTCAATTTGCGTCACTAGTTTGCTTAGCTGTCATCAGTATGTTGTCATTGCCCCCCCCCCCCCCCCCCAGTGGAGCCTTTGTCTATTTAAAGGAAATAATAAGGTATAATGTTTCAACCCTAATTTTGCTATTATATTTGATGAATCTTATAATGTATCCTTACAGCATGTCAATAGCGCGTGCCACTGGAAACTTTACACTACCCCCATTCACCATGCATCTAGTTTACTTTTCAGATTCACTTTGGTCTGGGGATGTGCCGCTGGATTGGAAAAAAGACAATGTAATGCCAATATTCAAAAAAGGTAGTCGTTCACAGCCTGGTAACTATAGACCTGTAAGCCTAACATCAGTGGTAGGGAAGGTGCTGAAAACTTTGTTACGGGATCATATCCTTGACTTTGTCTCCAGAGCTCATCTTATTAGTAGTAGTCAGCATGGATTTAAGAGAAATAGATCATGCCAGACAAATTTAATTGGTATTTATGAAGAAGAGAGTAAGAATTTAGATTCAGGCACAGCAGTAGATGTGGTATACTTGGATTTTGCGAAAGCTTTTGATACTGTGCCACATAGACGACTAATGTATAAACTGAGGACTGTTGGCCTAGAAGAAAACATTTGTTTATGGATAGAGAATTGGTAATTTGAATCACAAACAGAGAATGGTGGTAAATGGAGCTACATCTATGTGGGCTAAAGTTCTAAGCGGAGTGCCTCAGGGTTCTGTACTGGGGCCTTTTTAATCTGTTTATAAATGACTTAGAAGGGGGCATTGAGAGCAAGGTCTCTGTGTTTGCTGATGACACTAAACTATGCAGAGCTTTGGAAACTTCCAATGATGTGCAAGTGCTGCAAGCAGACCTAGATAGATTATCAAAATGGGCAGCTGAATGGCAAATGAGATTCAATGTTGATAAATGTAAGGTGATGCATTTGGGATTTAATAATCCCTGTGCCACCTACACCATAAATAAATCTGTGTTAAGTGAATCTGTAATGGAAATAGATTTGGGGGTTCTGGTAGATAACAGACTTAGCTATAGAAAACAATGCCAGACAGCCACAGCTAGAGCTAGCAAGATATTGTATTGTATAAAGAGAGGAATAGATTCAAGAGAGAAAAATATTATTTTCCCTCTTTACAAGGCACTGGTAAGGCCTCATTTGTAATATGCAGTATAGTTTTGGAATCCCATATACAAAAGGGACATCTTGAAAATGGAAGCAGTTCAGAGAAGGGAAACTAAAATAATAAAGGGAATGGAGGGGCTTGACTATGCAGGCAGATTAGACAAGTTAAGGCTGTTTGCGTGGGGATATGATCACCTTATACAAATATATTAATGGGCTATACAATAAACTCTCTGGTTTATTGTTCACGAATAGGTCATATCAGAGGACCCGTGGATATATTTTAAGGTTGGAAGAAAAGGATTTATAGCATCAGGAGATTTTTGTGGGAATGTTGACGCTGGTGTGTGTTTACATTGTATACGTTTTGCCTACATCACCAGAAAACAATAAAGAATGTCAGTAGCTCTGATAAAAGAAAATGTATTTCTATTAAACACAAGGCTTCAAGAGCTGTTATTTTATTGGTGGTTGTTTATGTGTTGCTGTTTGGAATGGATAACTGTATGTGGATTTACACCCTAACCATATCCAATGTAAGCCCAGATGGAAATGATGCCAGGAGAGTGTTTTCCTGTTCATGTGCTGCTCTAAGTCCTGTTGTCATTCTTGCTACCAACCAAAATCTGCAGCACAGAATTAAAAATTCACAAAAAAACAGGCTACTGTTCTTCACCTCACCAAACAGCTCTTCAAGCAGGGAACAAGTATACAGTATCAATAAAGATTAACACAAAGCTATCTCCTTTACTAGGCAATCAAACATTTTAGTGTTCTGCTTCATATCGTATAACTCTAACAACTAAAATATTAAAGATTATACTATTGTAATTTATAAATGTGATGCATTGGATTGTTCTAGGAGAATAAAAGGAGCCGAGATGATAAATATTTCCCCCAGATTGCTTTTAAATAGAATTGTAATTGTCAGTGCTAAATCAGACTGGAAAAGGGAAAAATTCAGCCAATGGAAGATGGACTGTGTTAACAGAAATAATTGAGATAATCTAACTGTCGCTGGCTCTGCATTTGGGACTTATTTTATAAATAAAGTTTCAAAATGGACATTAAAATCATTAATGTTTCCTGTCTTTTCCTTGTCTCTCTAAATTGAAAGAAAATATTGTAAAAAGCAAAATAACTAGTCAAAAGACAAAAGAAAAACATTATCCACACTCCAGATAGTATGGATGCTTCCAAATGTATATTTTGTTGGGCAAAATTATGCACACATCACATACATCAACATTAAGCCCCATTGCCCTTCCGCAGCAGTAGGGCCAGCTCTACTCCTTCATATAAACCGGAATTAAAACATCCAAACCTAAATCCGTTAAATGTACGCCATCGGGCCGAAAGTATTCTGCGCTCCCTTCAAACATGTGATGTCTAATGGTCAAACCTCCCCTTAAGCGCACAAATTTTGCAACGGCCTTGTTAATTTTTATGCGTGACCTCTCTATTGCTATGATTGATTTCGCATGGTACCAAAATAACAGTGGGGATAATCTCTGACCAAAGTACGATTACACTTGGACAGCAATCAATAATAAAGTTTATGTCTCTTTTAATTTTTAAAATGAGGTCACACATGGGCACCAAATCTAAATCATTCCCTACTGCATGCAAAATTACCATGTTCGGGTAACCTATCACCCTAAACTGAGCCTCAAGCAGCTGCCTAACCTTGTCTCAAACTAGGCCTCTACACCCAAACCAGAGTTTCACCTTCACCCATTCCTCTTGCTGGACGAATCGGATGCCTCGCAAGGGTATCCTTGCCCTCCATTCCGCCCAATATATGTATGAGTGTCCTATGACCCAAATCATACATGTGCCAGCACCTGTAAAACAAAGACATAACAGCGACCACCGGGACGAATAAACCACATAACAACTATCTTTTTTTTTTTTTGATATATAACAATGTAATATCATCACAATATTTAATCTGAAGTCTTCTACTTCCTACTTGGATGTCCTTCCATCTCCTTATTTACTAAGTGTGGTCTGACATATAAAGGAAAGCGTGTTGAATCCTATCTACCAATCTGTCTTATCTCCGTTTCACTTAAACCCCATCTGGCAGCTTCTGTCACGGCTCCAATTCTAAAAGAATGTGAGCTGTACGACATTGCAGGCAGGCCCGCGGCTTCCAAGGCATTCCTGAAAACTGCATTAAATTGGAATTTCGACAAGCTCGAACCATCTTCGTGGATCAACAAAGAAATACCAATTGACCTCTTTGCAATAAATTCCCTGTAGCAGGGTATTGGGCAAGTGGCATATTCTTGTACTTCTTGCAAATCTACCTGCCTTCCTTGACCAAACTAATCTGTCTTGGAGTTGAATATGTGTATTCTGAGCCTTGAACCTTTTAGACAAACGTTTGAAATTAACACACATTTCTGTAACTTGGTATTAGGACTAACTAGTTCCCCCAATCTAAAGGACCTGTAAAAAGCTAAAGCAAATGCCAGGCTAAAGAGTAAAGTCTCATACTGATTCTTACATATAGCTTCTAGACAATTAAACAGATTAGATAGCATTGTAAATGTCACTGCCCTCTCTTTATCCCTTTTAAAGCCTGCCTAACCAACTACTGCCCTGTGCTGCACTGCCTTTTCCCGGTGAATGCAATCACAATTTTTGCAGCAAATCGCATGCGCTGAGATAGGGCTACATCAAAGCAATTGTAGCGCACACACAGGGTGGCGCACATAAATCGCACGACATTGCGATTTCCCTGCACTGCCAGATCCTTGCATGCTGCCTAGTGGGGCCTAGCTCTAGCTCTTAGTGGTTTAAATTTGTTTTCTGCTTATTTATAAATACACATCACTTTATATAGTAGCTGCATTTTTAATGATTGAGACCTGAATATGAATGCTGGGAAAGTGTGAGTTGGATCACTGCTGCATCATCATTACCTAACAGAATTTTACATTATTTTCCACCAGATATCAACAAAGATTCATGGCACAAGGAGTGAGTAAATCTAGTGCTTAATGGCCATTACAAACAGGGGAATGTTAGCAGGTAGAGTTTATGGTTTCAGGAAACATTGTGTGCAGAGGGAGAAATGGATGCTACTAAGGGTCAAGTAATCCTAGAGACTAACAGGGCAATGCACCAACGGGCACACCGTTCCTGTTTTGGAGTTGAAGTCACATTAACCGCAGCGGCGTCTTTGTGGCTAACGCGAAAGATAAAAGTGCAGCCGCGCAAGCGATGTTATATGCCGAAATCGGCATTTATTGCAGCACTTTCAATGCCAGCTAATAGATGGCATTGAAAGTGCCGGAATAGAACAGCACCAGGTAGCGATGTTCCGAGTGCCCCTATTGGCATATAAAATCGCCAGGCAGTATGCACCGGGTTGCTGATAGCAGCACTTGGTGCATTTCCCTGTAATATTCTACAGTCAGTGATGACACAAAAATGGAACATTTGAAAAATCAGAACTGAACTCACATATTATTGAAAGTCTGTTTGTGTGGTTTTTTTTATCTGTAATTTTTATTAATACACAGGGAGATTCAATAATAGTTTTTATCGTTTAAAATGGTGCTAATTTTGCCCCAACCAATCAGATCTTATTTAACATTTGTAAGCTAATATCTGATTGGTTGGGGCAAAATTAGCACCATTTTAAACAATAAGAACTTTTATTGAATAACCCTGACAGTATATAACAAATAGTCAGCCTTCATGGTTATAAATCCCAAAATTAACTAGTTAGAAATCTGAAATAGCTCCACAGCTACTCAAATACTTTTTTTGTGTGTAATGTTCTGTTGATACACTTGGGAGGGTTAAGAAGTCAACTGTTTACCTGGAGACCATTTTCAGTCACTAATGGTTAATTAATCTCTGGTGAGATTATTTCTATGTCACCTTGGTTTATAAATCCAGCCAAATCCCATAATTAATATTTCTGCAGAGTCTCTGGAAACACCTCAAAGAGGTAAGTTTTACTTGAACTTAAATAATAGCTGCAATCCATCCAATTAATGGTAAATTGGGGGCAAAATGACTAATCCCTTCAGTGACAAAGATGGGTTGAGACTGTTCATACCTGTGTATGGACAGTTAAGGATTTTAAAACATAATTATGAAAATTAGACTAGGCTATATAGCACATCAATCTTTCCCTAAGTTTAAAATAAATATTGGGGAAATTAACTGTAACAAGAGGTGCATTGCTCTCTTTTAAAGTTGTGCTAGCCCATTTACAAAGGAAAATATGAGTATAATACTGGAAATATTGTGGCTGCCTTCATTACTTACCCAAAATGCGTGCAGCCAAATTTATTTCCAGTCACTCGTTGTAATCATTTGTTAAAGGGCATCTATAGTGGGAAAATGAACTTTTTTCCCTTTCTTTCCATGTGTTCTATAGTTCCCCACAACCCCCAGAGTGTCTTCAATTTTTTTCACATTCCCTCTCTGTCCTGAGATACAACCAGTTAGAAGAATACGTGATTGCATTCCTCTACTCCTACTTGGACTGTCAATCAAATCCCTGTGACGTGATTCCCCCTCCTTGCTCTGTAATAAACATAGAGATAAGAGCATTAGCAGGGGGAGAGAGGTAGCTTTGATGGTAGATATAAGGCTGCACTTGACCCCCCTTCTTAATAGCTTTCACTGATTAATGATGGGTCACAAAGTGAGAGATCGGAAACTGTACTGTTCTCCTTCTTCCTTGTCTCCAGGACAGCTTGCTTTCTATTGGCCACTGTGCGTGGGTGTGTTTTTCAGGATGTTGAACTTTTAACTCCTACTGCACATGATAAGCTTGTCGGTTAGCCGGAGTTGAGACATGGAGGAGGTAACAGAGGGGAGGGGGAAGGAGGAGTGCTGCACACAGATCTGACACCATGGTTAAACAAAGTCACTGACAGAGATAGGATTAAGGCAGCACAGAGTACATGAATTTAACTTTGCAAACGGGCAATGTGTTTTTTTCACTATAGATGCCCTTAAATGCACAGCCCATATACACTTCAAAGAACCTTTATGAGTATGGAGGTTTTTTTAGCTGACAAGCTTTTTATAGTAGAAACTTTAAAACTAAAACTGTTATTCCAACTCCTTCCTTGGGAAACCACAAAAGGGAAGTTTAAATTAGACAATAATGATTGGCATCAATATGCTCAAATTTGTCACTACATTACTACAGTCTCCTCCTCTCATCGGGGAACATCACCCAATAGGATGGAACATCTGATTTCTTTACCACAAAAAAAGGGAGAATATTAGAACTATACAATCTCCTGTGGCATGACAAACAACCAGTTAAAATAAAACCGATACTAAAATGAGAGGAAATATGCAATGACTATAGAGGAAGACCAATAGACAACTGTATTTTTCAATTTGAGCAGATGCTGAGCAAACATAATAGACAAAGAAACTTATAAGATTCTACACAGAATGAATCCTTTACTCCCTTTATTTGTTTAGGGGATGAATTATAGAGGCAGACTGCTGGTGGCCCTGTGAAAAGGCATGTAATTTGGCAATGGTGCAAGGGTATACTTGTTGAGATCTTTTCTAGGGAGATAGAGCTTTCCCAACTCACAGACCTATTTAACTACCTAATCGAGGGATGAATAAAAATGTTAGCCGATTAGATTATCACATATGCACGGCTGCAAGAAGCCTCCTTGGTAGAAACTGGAAACATCTGCATTCCAGCAAAGAGAATTAAATAAAAAAAGGAAATGGTGGACTTATGGAATATCTATTGAAAAAAAACTTTAAAAAATGGATCATAATTATGGATCCGACTCATATGTACCATCACAAATGGTATCCATATCCGCACTTAATTCAGACAAACCCCTTAGCTTTCTCTACACCGGCCTCACAAACCTACTCGCTCAGAAGCTTCTGTCTCCCATAGAACTTATTAACCGGTAAAAGAAAAAAAGACTTGCATGTACATATAAACTTTTATTTGTGTATGATTTGATAAAACAAAATTAATAAAAATTGATTGAACAAAAAAAGTTAGTCCTTACTAAAAGTATCACACTACTGGTTTTTTGTTGTTTGTTTTTTTTACTATGCATACAGCTTTTATTGAAACAGATCAATCCCATTGAATATATAGAATTTATGTTTGGTTAAAAGTCTCTATGGTTAAAACTTACTTAGAATAAGATCTGATGTGATAATGTGTTTTGTTTTTTTTAGAAATTTGGCAGAAACAAACTGTTGAGAATGGACATTGATCTTCTTCTAAAAGCTATTGGCTTTCTCTCACAGGTAATTATTGGGATTCCTGGAAATATGTTCATTTTGTTGCAGTTCACCATCTTAAGAATAACAGAGAAAAAACTCCTGCCAAACAACCTCTTACTAATGGTTTTAGCGTTAGTAAATCTTCTTGTGATCCTCTCTCGTATTATTCCTCAATCACTCAATGCATTAGGTGTGGAAAATTTATTGGATGACACAGAATGCAAATTTGTTATTTTCACCTACAGAGTAAACAGAGCCATGTCTATATGTGTTACCAGTCTGCTTAGCTGCTACCAGTGTATAGTTATTGCTCCAAACACAAAATTCTGGGTTTATTTAAAACAGCAAATTACAAAAAATATTGTGACTATTATTTTTGTTTTCTGGATAATTAACTTTTCTATATACCCATACAGCATTCTTAATGCCCGTGCAAGAAGAAATCTAACAACGTCTCCTTATACACTACATTTAGTATACTGTGATGCAGATTTCTTAACTTATATGGCATATATAGTCAATGGGACATGTTATGCACTGCGGGACTTCATTTTTGTCGGACTGATGGCTTTGGCGAGTGGTTATATTGTATTTACTTTGCTTAAGCATGAAAGATCAGTCAAAGGCATTCGAAGTTCAGACAGACTCAAACAAAGGTCTGTTGAATACAGAGCTTCCAAAGCTGTTATCTTGTTAGTTGCCCTGTATGTATTACTTTATGGTCTAGATAATTCTATGTGGATCTACACTTTGACTTTATCAAATGTGAGCCCTGATATGAATGAAATTCGAATATTTTTAGCATCTTCCTATTCAAGTCTGAGTCCAATAGTAATCATATTTACAAACCCTAAACTTCAGCAGAATGTTCTCTTTTGCAAAAAAGGAGGCATATTTTCTAGGAATCTACCAGACAGTAATGGAAAAAAGAAGACTGTGTATACAATAAACAAATAAGTCTACACTTACATATATGTGCAAAATCTTAAAATATTAAATGCAGATATATGTACTGAAACTATCTTCCATTCAACATTGAAACATGTCATAGACATGTTAAAAATGCTAAAAATATTGTATAATATATGTACCTACACATTCTCAACCAAATAATATTTTTTAAGGCATCTAAATGGATCCTGAAACTTTTTATGTTTCAAAAGAAGCAATATGTTAATTTGATACTGTTTCCAGATATGTTTAGATGAACTGTTTAGAACTTGCATTACAAGTAATACAATATTATGGATGGATCGAGGTTTGCAAAATGTTGACGTTTGCTCTTTGCATGAACCAGCGGTAAAGATGAAGGTGGCATTCTAATGAATAAAATGTTGTGTTAATATGCTCCTGGTGATGATAACCGAGTATGACCTAATGGTATCTACCTAGAATCAATGGATACACCTTAAGCATTTTGTGTCCAATTTCCTTACCAAACAGACCTATCGTCTGATATTCCAGTTGGTTGCCAGTCACATTTTAATATGTATCAAATGTTTTCTATGAAACTTATTATGATTGGACATAATTTACCACCACCTTTAATAGCTGAAAAATTTATTGAGAATGATTGGCTATGTATAGTATATTAGTCATGTAAATATTGTTCCATGCGTTTTGGGTCTTTAATATTTGCATGTGAGGTTTTTGGTAATGCTTTTCAATGGCACTATAATAACACAGTGTTTTCATTAAATTAGACAAATGTATAGCATCAACTAGTGTAAAGTATATAATAATGTGTTAATGTTTTGGTTCACTAAAAAATGTAATCAACATATACCAATATTATTTTATTTATTCTCTTTAGCAAACAAAAATAAAAAAATAACATTTAACTAAAGTAAAAAAGAAAAATTGCAGAATTGGTTTAAAACCATGGAGCGAGGTAAAATCTGCTGGAAAATCGGGATGATTTCTAAATATACTTACTTGATTAATCTTACTCTGTACAGGAATTGATGGATCCCTATACTATAAAGTTAGAGGCTGCTAACAACCAATAATTATTATCCAGCAGAAACAACCAATCCAGATACAGAATTTTCTCTTTTCCTTATTTTCCAGTTTTGGAGCATAATGGCTGTCTGGTATTCACATAAAGGCCTTTTTTATGTAAAGAGAGCTGGAATTACTCAACAGAAAGAAATACAAATACCGTAAACAAAATTACCGTAAACCCAAAATACAAAGGCAGCTCCACAGACTCTATAACTGTCAATTAGTAAAACCATTTGTCTTTCACCTGTGAATTCAGCCTCTAAAAATCATTTATAGAACATTTCAGGATACTGACATCTATGATGTCATGGATGGCTTCTAGTGTTGCCTCTTCTTGGTGATCCTGGACCCAAAACTCCTTCTACACATGCTAACTAGGTACCTTGTGTTTGTTTTCCACTCCCCTTATGCTAAGCTGCTTGTAACAGTTGACCTCAGAGCCCCTTCCTGCCTGTGTCTCCCAGCCAATCATCAGAGCTAGCAATGAATATTATTAGCTGATTTTCATGCTTAAACAGAGTGGGGGAAGATGTTAACCCTTTTCATATGTATTTATGAAGCAAGCTGTTAATGTTAACCCTTTATATTTGTGAGCATTTTTGTGCGACTGTCTTTTTATATTAGTGTGTGTATCGATGTACAATTAGAAGAGTAATGCAAGCTGTATGAGTGTAGCCTTACAGCATGTATTAAATGCAATGGCAGGAGGTCAATTTCATGAGGTTGTGGCCCCACTTGAGCGCATGGAAGAATGCACAATCGCAATGATGCTCTTCCGTGCTCAAACATTGTGCTTCCACAATTGGAGCTTATCAGCCAAAAAGGCAAGTACCAGTAGGTTAGGACCCAGTTAAATAAAGCAACCTTGATGTGGTGACTGGGCTTAAAATAATTTGGCCAACTTATTGAACTAATTGCTTTTATATATCCAGGGTTTAGCAGGCAGTTTGCAGTGGCAACCTTATGGAGATATACGGTAGCCAATATGCAATTAGAATTGTTTGTGCACTAGAATTCTATTTTTTGTGTGTATTATATTTTTGGTCTCTAGTTGCACTTTAATATGGATGTACAACAGCCCAATTTTTTATATATTGTGTGGAGCTTATCAGAGTGCATGCAATACAGACCAAAAATGGTGAAGCACAGCACATGTAGGGGGGCTGGTCCCATAAGCTATTACATGCCTGCTCCTTCACTAGCCCAGTCAGATCGAAAATCCGACCTAAAACGCACTAGTGGGACCTAGCAAGAGTTTGAGTCTTAAAGGGAAAGGTGGCAATCCCAGTATAATTGTACTGATCACTTTACAAGGACACTTAGGCTGAGGCCCCACTAGAGCGTATCTAAGTGCTCCAGAAACGTGGATTGCATGCACAGCATCATATTAATGTGGTCATATCAATTGAGCCACAGTAGTGTACACTTTTAAAAACACGATCATATCACGCTTAAAAGCGCATTAGTGTAGCCTAGGCCTCATAAAAACAAAACAGGGCAGAGCTGTAGGTACAGCAGATTGAAGTGAACCTTATTAGAGATGGACTAGAACTCGAGCCCGAGTTCAAGCCAAACTATTCGTGTTCGACCTGACCCGGACTTTTCGAACCATGCCGGACCCAGATTTCTCGGGCTTTCGATATTTTCAGGATTTTCGATAATTATCAAATGTTCAAACGTCCGAGGAGCGCGAATATGCGAGTAAAATGTCTATTATACCAATACGCAAGTAAATAATAAATTATCGAATCTGCGAGTCATTCATGGGATAATTATCGAATGTTGGAAAAAGAGAGCTCGAAAGCGCGTGAGAGTAAAATCTATTTTTTTGAAAGTCCTGGATATTCTAACGTGTTCCCCAGACCATTTCCCAGGTCCCACAGCCATCTACATTAAGTTACCATTAATATTTTAATTCTATTTCATTAGAACTTTTCGAACTATTTGACTCCCATTGACTTTAATGGGTCCGTTTTCAAACTTTTGAACTTTCCATATAGTTCGAAAATTTGAAAACGGACCGAACTTTCGAAAGTTCGGCCATCTCTAAACCTGATCTTGGCACATCTCTGTGCAATGCATTTAAAGGGAATTGTTGGGCAGGGTTGCCAAATCAATGAAACATGTAGGGACACCCAATAAAACACATGAAGCATGGCTGAGTTGAAATTACTATTGTTTTATTGCAATCAGTGCAGCACTGGTAATTACATGTATTAAGTGTGTCCCTACTAAACCAAATGATCTGGCAACTCAGGTTGAAAGTAGTGTAAAGGCCAACTTTGCCTTTAAGACCGAAGCAGGTAAGAAATCTAGAAGACAAATAGCTGGTTTTAATTTCTACAAAAGCATGATGCAGGCTACATTGATTTCAGTGTAGCCATAGTGCATGTATTTAAAGCAATGGTACTTAGCACAGCAGCATCTAGATTTCATAAGTGTTTGGGTCTTAAAGGCAAAGCTGGCAACCCTAGTCTTGCACTGTATTGTATGATTACATGTTTCACTAATCAGGCAACCCTGACACTTTCAATAGGCACACTACTAAGAAATACAATACACAGAGCTGTGCTAAGTTCAGGTCCACTTCATTATCCTCCCCCTTCAGCTCTCTACTATGTTATTTTTAAATATACAGCATAAACCAAAACATACTCTTCCTACCCTCCAACATTCCCTTTAAAAAGGAATGCTGATGAGAAATGCATTGCACAGAGCTGTTCTATGATCAGGTTTACTTTACTATCCCAGTACATTTTTTATAAATGCAGCATAAACAAAAAAACACTCCTCCTGCCCTCCAACATTCCCCTTTAAGAAGGTACACTTTCCACTAATATTGCTGCAACTGACATGGAGAGCTAGAAACCTTCACACTACAACACTTAAACAGTTTATTGCAGGTGAAACATACAAAGACACAGATCTGTAGGTCTGTAGCTGTGAATAGTGCAGATTTATTTCAAATCATGCGTGCTACATGTTTCAGACCCACACTGCTTCTGAAACAAGTAGCACACGTTTTGCAATAAACCTGCACTATTGACAGCTACAGACCTGTGTATGGTGGCCAACTTTGCCTTTAAATCTTTAAGAATATGTATGAAATCGATATACTACTGTGCTAAGTGCCATTGCTTTAAATGCATGCTGTATGGCTACACAGAAATCAATGTAGCCTGCATCATGCTTCTTATAGAAATTATAACCAGCCATTTATCTTGTAGATTTCATATGTGTTCAGGTTTTAAAGGCAAAGGTGGCAACCCTAGACCTGTGTCTTTGAATGTTTCACCTGCAATATATGTTTATGCTTGGATTTGGTGGATTAGAAGCTGTAAGTGATACCCAGACCTATATACATCACACTACAACAATGCTACTAGGAAAGCGTTAATCAGTGTATCTCACTGCACCACCCAGACACTGCAGTTTGAATATTGATGATTTCCTATATACCTTCAACATAGGGGTTAAGCAGTGGGAGTGGAAATCACACAAGTGCAAAAAATATGATGAAGGCAAAAGTACTGGCAGGCAAGAGAAAATGTCAGCTCTAGATTTGGGGAACAAACAGAACTGAAAATGAGCTAATACAGGAAAAGGAAAGGCACCTGGGTGGGATCTTCCATGCTGATAAGGTTGATGAGGCAAGAAACTACAATTAGTAGTAAAATGGTGGTACTCACATATTTATTTGTGCTTGCTTTTTCATTAAATTATTAATGTTTAGTGAGTGTTCCTAATTGCCCCCACCCTCTATTACTCACTGCCTTCTTGTAGTGTCTGCTACACTTATAAGTTCTGTACAGCCTCAACATGGACACTGCCCTGCTTACACATCTCCCCCTCCCTCCCCTGCCTTCTTTTCTCTTATGATTCTCTTTATTGTTGCAGAAACTGTTCTGGCAGGCAGACAGAGTATAAGCCGAGTAGAAGCTGAGGTACTTATTTTTACCTGAAAATTAGTATATCTGATTGACTTGTATATAAGCAGAGGGTTGACTTTAGTCCATAGACAGCCCAATAGAGCCTCATACACAGCCCCATAGAAAGTCCCATACACAGCCCCATAGAAAGTCCAAATACACAGTCCCATAGAAAGTCCAAATACACAGTCCCATAAAAAAGTCCATACACAGCCTCATAGAAAGTCCAAACAACCCTGATAAAGTCCAAATAACAAACCCCATTGAAAGTTCATAACACGCCCAAAAGAAAGTCTAATACACAGCCCAATAGAAAGTCTCATACACAGCCCCATAGAAAGTTCCCTACACAGCCCCATAGAAAGTCCAAATACACAGTCCCATAGAAAGTCCAAATACACAGTCCCATAAAAAGTCCCATACACAGCCTCATAGAAAGTCCAATACACACCCTGATAGAAAGTCCAAATACACAACCCCATTGAAAGTCTCATACACAGCCCAAAAGAAAGTCTAATACACAGCCCCATAGAAAGTCTCATACACAACCCCATAGAAAGTCCCATACACAGCCCCATAGAAAGTCTCATACACAGCCCCATAAAAGTCCCATACACAGCCCATAGAAAGTCCAATACACACCCTGATAGAAAGTCCAAATACACAACCCCATTGAAAGTCTCATACACAGCCCAAAAGAAAGTCTAATACACAGCCCCATAGAAAGTCTCATACACAACCCCATAGAAAGTCCCATACACAGCCCCATAGAAAGTCCAATACACACCCTGATAGAAAGTCCCAATACACAAACCCATTGAAAGTCTCATACACAGCCCAAAAGAAAGTCTAATACACAGCCCCATAGAAAGGTATCATACACAACCCCATAGAAAGTCCCATACACAGCCCCATAGAAAGTCTCATACACAGCCCCATAGAAAGTCCCATACACAGCCCCATAGAAAGTCCAATACACACCCTGATAGAAAGTCCAAATACACAAACCCCATTGAAAGTCTCATACACAGCCCAAAAGAAAGTCTAATACACAGCCCCATAGAAAGTCTCATACACAACCCCATAGAAAGTCCATACACAGCCCATAGAAAGTCCAAACACAACCCATGAAAGTCCCATACACAGCCCCATAGAAAGTCCCATACACAGCCCCATACAAAGTCCAATACACAGCCCCATACAAAGTCCCATACGTAGCTCCATAGAAAGTCCAATATGCAGCCCCATAGAAAGTCCCATACACAATCCTATAGAAAGCCCAATACACAGCCCCATAGAAAGTCCCATACACAGTCCTATAGAAAGTCCCATACACAGTCCTATAGAAAGTCCCATACACAGTCCTATAGAAAGTCCAATACACAGCCCCATAGAAAATTCCATACACAGCCCCATAGAAAGTCCAATACGCAGCCCCATAGAAAGTCCTATACACAGTCCTATAGAAAGTCAAATACACAGCCCCATAGAAAGTCTCATACATAGTCCTGTAGAAAGCCCAATACATAGCCTCATACACAGCCCCATAGAATGTCCCTTTTACAGATGTGCCCTGCATACCTTTCTGTGCAGAATGTTTGTTTAAATTCTGTTACTTCTATCATATTTTTTTCCATTTTCTTTGCAATCTGGGCTGATCTGAGTGAGCAGTACAAAAATTGCCTAAACCACCGAAATCAAGATTCTTTGTATTACAGGGTACAGCTTTGATGATATTAAAGGTAAAAGTTCTTTTTTTTAAAAAAATTTTTAATAAGTTGAAAACACCCTTACTATAAACAAGGTGGGTCCTGCAGCATTCAATACAGATAGATGTAAACACCTATCCAGAGATTAAGGGTGAACAAAATTATTAAAAATGAGTGATGCTAAGGTGAATGTTTCTTTAATATAGACCCACAGACATTAACTGATATAAATCACACATACCTTATACACAGTGCTAAGGCATACAGGGGTGTTCCTTAAGTTTTTGACACCTGAAACAACTTTTAAATGCCGCCTATTGGCAGACGGGGGAGACACGTGATGCAGGCATGTCTGTATCATAGAACATAGGCGTGGCTTGTGGAGGTGGGTATGGTGGGCTGACCTACAATGACTGGTGAACTGGAGGGATGACTTAACACTGACTGGAGTGCTGACTTAACACTGATTGGTGGACTGGTGCTGAAATGCGGCATTGCAGGAAGGAGGATTTTTTTAACTGCAGCCTTTTAAGTGTTCCGGGGGGGCTGAGCAAATGTTTCAGTTTGCTTCATGGTAGGGGCACCCCTGAGGGCATAAGTAATAACTCCACTTATAAAACAGTATCAATCATAACCATTAAAGTGACCAATGTTATCCTATCAAAGTCCAAAAAAGATAGCATACATAGTCCGATGTATCAAAATGTAACAATAAAATGCTTGTGACCAGTAAACTGCATAAAAAGAGAGGTTTCCTTAGTAGAGATGTTCGAAACTGTTCAGTTTCATTTTCGAATTTTCAAAAACAAACCCATAGTAGTCTACGAGAGAAAATTTTTTGTAAGTTTCTGTCCATTTTGAGGGACAAATAGTAATAGTAGGTTACTGTAAATGACACAGAGACCAGGGAAATGGTCTGGGGAACCCGTAAATATAACCAAAACTTATTTTAAAACTATATTTCCTCACGTTCGGGCTGTTTTCGGGTTTCCGCATTCTATTTTCGAGAGTTACCAAAATCAAGCGCTACTTTGGAGGGTTACCGATATTACAAATTTGAGTGTTACCAAAATCGTTTCTTGCTTTTAAGGGTTACCGAAATCTATCATTACTTTCCAGGGTTACCGAAATCAATCATTACTTTCGTTTCGCGGGTTCAATTTTCGATAATCGTCTATTTTCAATTTCGATGATTATCGAAATTTCAATAAAAATCAAAAATTCGGAAAATCCAGGTTCTGTGAAATCCAGAAGTTCCGAAAGTTTCATTGGGACTTCGAAACCCTCAGGTTCGATTTCGAAACTGGGGTCTATTGGAAACCAAGCTGAACAAACAAATCAGATGCAGGTGTGGCGGCACTCCAACAGACTCTCCTCCAAGGTGCGTACTGTTAAGGCAGATAACCCCCCAGGTACGGGTATGGTACAATTTCAATATAAAACAGCAAGTCACAGCGCTACTCACGGAGATAATGTTGAATTCTAGTCAGTATTTTATTCACATCTTAAACAGCAAGGAGACAAAATGCTACTCCACCTGCCTGACGCGTTTCATGGGCGTGTCCCACTTCATCAGAGGCCAGGTGTAGCTCCAAACACACAGGTATAAATAGGTATAAGTGAGTACCACCCATTCAAAGGGTAAGTATCTCAAAAAGCTAAAAAACAACCAATACAAAACAAAAACCAAAATGTGCATTTAAAAACAATTTTTCAAATACTGGAGACTGTATGTCACCCATTGTACCAGATTGTCACTTATTACACATGGAATAGTTTAGCAAATAAGCTCTAATAATCCAGAGCAAAATATAGCGTTATAAAATCAATTTATCAAAATATAAATATATAAATATAAATATATGCATTAAACAGGAAATAGCTGGAAACCAATGAGGTGTCAAATTTTTTTTTTTTTTTGGGGAGGTAAGCAGATTTTCCGTGTTATATATAAACAAATATGAATATATAAATAAATAAGTCAATAACATCAGGTAAGTATATAAATATGTAAAATATGTCAAGGTAGATCACATTTGGTACATATAGATATAACTATACAGGTAAAAAAGACATTGGGTAAAGAATATCTAAAAATTTCTTGGTATAGTACCCTCAGTATGCTAGAACAAAATTACTAAATGTCCAACCTTTAGGTTGAAAAATGTGTTGAGGACAAGTTATGTATCCAAAAAACAATTTAGTTCCCATTCTCTATTTAACCCATCAGGGTGTACTGTATGTAACATAAACATCCACTGTGCCTCTAATCTTAAAAGGCCCTTATTTTTGTTACCACCTCTACGTTTCAGACTGACTTTATCTATAATACTAAAGTTGAATTCGAATATTCCATTATGAGCCTCTAAAGCATGTTTAGATATTGCAGAGGATTTGTCCTCTCTGTTAAAGGCATATATATGCTCCGATATTCGTTTATGTGCTAGTCTGATGGTCTTTCCTACGTATTGTAGGCCACAAATGCACGTTGCCAAATACACTACCCCAGATGTACGGCAATTGGCAAACATTTTAATGTTATAAGTTTTCTTAGTACAAGAACTCGTAATAATTTTGGTGGGTGCTACATATTTACCACATATAGTACCACACCTTGGTTTTTTACACGGATAGCTGCCAGTACTATTAAGCCACATGCTTAGATTCTTGTTTAGGCCTGTAATTTCTTTATTTTTGTTTCTAAACAAACTGGGTGATACCATGGCTGCAATTGTCTTTCCCCTCCTAAAGGAAAACTTAGGGGTATTACCCAGATGACACTTCAGGATGGGGTCAAGGCTCAATAAATGCCAATGTTTTTTTATAACCCGACAGATACTCTCTATATTGTCGGTGTATGTGAGGGTGAGAAACGGTGTATCATTATATTCCCCATATTTGTTTTTCTTCTGATAATTCTTATGGTCATGAGGCTTATATCGTAAAAGATCATACCGATTTCTGAGTACCGCACGTTCATAAGCTGTTTTTATAGTGTCGGTCTCATACCCCCTCTCAATTAGTCTGTCCCACAATTCCATGGCATTATGTTGGAAAAGTTGCCAGGACGAACAAATACGTCTCAGGCGTAAAAATTGGCCGTAAGGAATGGCCTTGATGGTTGATTTAGGGTGATTTGAAGTGGCCTTTAATAATGTGTTTCTGGTAATCGGTTTACGAAACTAATTGGTATGTATCACATTCTTCTCTATAAAGAACTTAACATCTAAATACTCAATTGAGTCACTATTGATGTTATAAGTAAAATGCAAACCCCATTTATTATTATTACAATGTTTTACAAAATTCTCGGCTGATGTGGTGTCACCATCCCAGATAATGATCAAATCATCAATGAATCTGTAGTATTTGATTATTTGATGTCGATAAATATTATTGGAAGAAAAAACATACATTTCTTCCCAAAGTCCCATGAGGAGGTTGGCATACGACGGAGCATATTTTGCCCCCATCGCAGCCCCCCTCCTCTGGGTATAGAATGTCTCATCAAAAAGAAATAGTATTTAACAAATGGAACAACATATCCACAATAAAGACATTCTGGTGTTCTGGATATAGATTGTGAAGCTTGAGCCAATAATTAATAGTTTTTATACATATGTCATGTCTAATAGACGTATACAGGGCACTCACATCCATGGTTAGCCATTTATATTCATAATTCCACTCCACCTCACACAACTTATTGATGATGTCCGTGGAATCTTTTATATACGAGGGTAAGGCCATAACCATGGGAATGAGTAATTTATCTATTTATTCTGCTGCATGTTCATTTAAAGATCCAATACCCGATACTATCGGTCTACACTGGACATTGTCTAAAGACTTATGTACCTTGGGGAACATGTGGAATATGGGAAGTATTGGGTTCGATACCTTCAGATATTCATGTTCTTTATCATTTAGGACCCCTAGTTCCCAACCTCATCCACAAGGTCAAAGAGACTAGAGGAATACTCTTTTGTTGGATCTTTGTCCAAACGAATATAAGACTCGACATCTGACAGCTGTCGTAAGGCCTCTGCATAGTAATAACTGGCATCCAAAACCACAACTGACCCTCCTTTATCCGAGGGGCGAATTACTATATCATGATTGTTAGTTAAACTCTTAATGGCTAGAGACATATCTCTGTCCTTATGCATGTGCTTATTATTAATACCCTGTGACTGTAACCTCATAATGTCACTATAAATCAACTTTTGAAACAAATCAATATATGTGCTTTTACTTTGTATCGGATAAAACTCTGATCTATTTCTCAGATCTGTATGAATAAAGTCCCTCTTTACTGGTGAATCATCCTGGTTTAATAAGTCTAATAAGGTAAAACACTTCTCTTATCTGTTTCGCTGTGTTCATCATCCAGTCCTCTATTGGTTACTCCATGCTCCACATTGGCTACAAAGGTGTTGTCATTTGTCAATAGTCTCTCCAACAGTATGGATATCTTCAATGGAAGGAACTGGCATATTAAAGTGTCTTATTAGAGTTAATTTCCGTATAAATCTATTAATATCAACAAGAACATCAAAAATTTTTACTTTGCTATGGGGAATATAATTCAAGCCCAGTTCCAGTAGATTCAATTCCTGTGGAGAAAGAACATGTTTAGACAGATTTATTACATTGGAAGCTATATGATCCTGTTGGTGATTTTGATGTTCCTCTAGTTGTATCTGCGTCTGTTGGTCTTGAATCTGTACATCGATGTTTCTTCTCCTTCTCCGTCTACCTCTTCTGGTTGGTCCCTTGATCTCATTCGGTCCCTTAAATGTAGGATTCCCGTAGGTCTCCCCCTTTGATGTGTTAATTCCCTGGTCATTCGTATCCGTTGCGTGCCAGTCCTTGATAAAAAACTTGAAGGTATATCATTATTATGTGTATGTTCCTCTTCTCTATGGAATTTCACTCTTTTTATTGGAAACCACATTACATTTCTATTGCAGGCTGGGTACAAGGGGGAGTGTCTTTCTGCACAAGCTCTCTAATTACGGGCTGGAATGTGGTAACACTAAACACACCTCTGTGAAGATAATATAAGATAAAATAGTACACAAAATATATAAATATTAACAATATTTTAAAGATAAAAGAAAACAATTGTCTCATTCTAGACTGGAATCACCAATATGCTACGCATTTCATTGTCATAGCCTTTTCAGGCCTTGTTTTAATTCAACACCCTTTAAAACAAGGAGGCTGCAGCAGTGGTGAAACTAGGAATTACTGTGCCCCCCCCCCCAGCAAACTATGATGGGACCCTTTATCTCCCTACTTTTTCTGAGGAAATGAACATTAACCTCATAGATTCTAAAAGTAGAACATTAGCCCACTAACCCACCTGAGATAACCCACAGATAGAGATGAATTAAACTGCTAAGTTTTGCTCCACCAACAGCTCTGTGGGATGTGGTTTTGATTTCAAAATCAATTGAAGCAGAAATCTTGCATTTTTTAAAAGCAGTTTTCAACTTCCAATTGTGTTTTCAACTTGATATTTAACTATTTGAATACCAGTATTCAAAAAAGGTAGTCATTCACAGCCTGGTAACTATAGACCTGTAAGCCTAACATCAGTGGTAGGGAAGGTGCTGGAAACTTTGTTATGGGATCATATCCTTGACTTTATCTCCAGAACTGATCTTATTAATAGTAGTCAGCATGGATTTATGAGAAATAGATCATGCCAGACAAATTTAATTGGTTTTTATGAAGCAGCGAGTAAGAATTTAGATTCAGGCACAGCAGTGGATGTGGTATACTTGGATTTTGCGAAAGCTTTTGATACTGTACCACATAGGTGACTAATGTATAAACTGAGGACTGTTGGCCTAGAAGAAAACATTTGTTCATGGATAGAGAATTTGTTATTGGATCGCAAACAGAGAGTGGTGGTAAATGGAGCTACATCTATGTGGGCTAAAGTTCTAAGCGGAGTGCCTCAGGGTTCTGTACTGGGGCCAATTCTTTTTAATATTTTTATAAATGACTTTGATGGGGGCATTGAGAGCAAGGTCTCTGTGTTTGTTGATGACACTAAACTATGCAGAGCGTTGGAAACTTCAAATGTTGTGCAAGTGCTGCAAGCAGACCAAGACAGATTATCAAAATGGGTAGCAGAATGGCAGATGAGATTCAATGTTGATAAATGTAAGGTGATGCATTTGGGATTTGATAATCCCTGTGCCATCTACACCATAAATAACTCTGTGCTAAGTGAATCTGCAATGGAAAAAGATTTGGGGGTTCTGGTAGATAACAGACTTAGCTGTAGCAAACAATGCTAGACAGCCACGGCTAAAGCTAGCAAGATATTGTCTTGTATAAAGAGAGGAATAGATTCAAGAGAGAAAAAATTCTCCCTCTTTACAAGGCACTGGTAAGGCCTCATTTGTAATATGCAGTGTAATTTTGGAATCCCATATACAAAAGGGACATCTTGGAAATGGAAGCAGTTCAGAGAAGGGAAACTAAATTAATAAGGGGAATAGAGAGGCTTAAATATGCAGGCAGATTAGACAAGTTAGGGCTGTTTACATTGGAGAAGCAACATTTGCATGGGAATATGATAACCTTATACAAATATATTAATGAGCCATACAATGAACTCTCTGGGGCATTGTTTACTAATAGGTCATATCAGAGGACTCGTGGACATCCTTTAAGGTTGGAACAAAAGAAGTTTCATCTTCAGGTTAGGAGAGGTTTCTTTACAGTGAGAGCGGTGAAACTGTGGAACTGTCTTCCAGCAGATGTGGTAATGGCAAGTTCATTGAATAGCTTTAAAAATGGCCTGGATAAGTTTCTAAAAATAAAAAATATTGAGAATTACTGGTGTTAATACATATTCTGTAGTTCTGGTTGATACAGGGATACTTTCCGATTGCCGTTTGGAGTCAGGAAGGAATCTCCGCCCCCTTTTTTTTAGCTGTTTTTTTTTTGCCTTCCTCTGGATCAAGTGTTAGGAAGGGTAAAAAAAAAAAGAAAAAAATGAATAGGTTGGACTTGATGGACATATGTCTTTATTCAACCTCAATTACTATGTTACTATGTTAGTTTCTTCAAGAAAATAAACTTAAAAGTTCAGTTAATCTAAACTATAGACTATCAACTTTAGCTTTCAATTCAAATCTGTTAAATCAGTTATGTATGTGACAAGGGAGATACAACTGATTCCTTGTAGTTTCTGCTGTAATTTTCATTGAGAATGAAACCCTAGATAACATTAGATAAAATGTATATCTCTCTTCCCACATACGTTAGATTAAGCAGATTTCATGTATTGCTTCATTGTTTTATTACACTCTATTCTGAAACACTATTATAATTCAATATAAAAAAATTACACAATTAAAATGGGCTTTACATGCTTTTAAAGTAAAAAATAAAACCAAAATATTAAATTAGGGGAATATGATTTTGCTAAAATATATGATTATTCTGATAACTGTTTAATATGCTGCTGCTTTATTATTCTCTAAAGGGAATTAATCTATGTCACAGAGAGTTATAAATACAGACAGAACTTACACCTAAAGTATCTGAGCAATCACTGCAAACACCCTGTGAAAGGTGAGATTTAAATACACGTTAAAATACTGTGTGCTCAGTTAATAGCCATAATCCTTAGAAAGTTCAATAGTTATAGTTAAGAAACGTTGCATTGACTGAACTACAAATATGTAATGAAACAAAGGAAACTACTGTAAGTGTTTTTTGCTTTTTTGAAAAGTTTGCATTGTTTTGTTATGTATTTATATGTTGTAGCATAATTGTAAGGAAGTAAATTGTTTATTTAACGCAACAAGAGAAAACAAATCATACAAAGAAAATAGGTCCTTTTAATAACGTATTTGTAACAAGCAAAAGAAAGGGGAATAGAGGTTAATAAAATGTATAGTTCATTCTAAAATGTATACAAAACAGTGCAATATTTGCTATAATTCCTGGCTTGGTGGTTACTAATTTGTTAAAAGTAGGAAATTGCTTGTCTAGGTAAACTATAATTTATAATAATTAGGAAAATATGATATTACTATTTCATATTACATATGCAATTAGGAATTAGGAATGCTTAGTAAGATTAGACCAGAGACTTCTGTATGTTTTCATCTTACTGCAGGTTTTTAGGAGAGATCAGTATATTTAATGACAACTTCACAGTAAAAATAAACTTTAAAGAAAATTGTAGCAAGATAGGGGAGGTAGGGTTGATTATTCCTACCTCCCAGCCTCACTTTGTTCGGAGCTACAGCACATGAAGCTTTCATCTGCCAGTTTTGTGTCCTTAGCCTGTATTAAACATAGTGCTGACGCCAGGAAAAAGACTAGCAGAAGCAATTTTCTTAGTGCTGGCACTCCTCAAAGAAACAATTTATGAAACAGCTACTTCCCCATTAAACTGTTTTTTTGTTTGTAACAATGAAGTCTTATCAACATTTGTACTGTATAATGCTCATTATATACAATGATTATCTCAATATGTAGTTTCAGGTAACATCTTCAGGAAAGATACAATCAAACCCCCCCAAAGGAACACAATTACAAATTTAAATTGCATCACAAATTATCCAAATACTACAAAATAAACATTGTAGCATTATATATTATATCTGGAACTGGAGTAATGTGTAACTATTTTGGGGAAACTTTACTTTTCTTACTGAGATCCTGTTTAGCATTTTGCCCAATTTATATGGATTTGTTCTATTGTTCTTTATAAACAGAAAAAGCCCTGTCCTTGTTAATTATAGGGATGGGGAGGCAAGTGTATTGCTTAATTTACACAGAAGTTTAGCCACAAATATGAAATTACATCACAATGTTCTGACGCTTCCTCAAAATAAAACAGTAAATACTGTAGATAAAGGTATCAGGAGTTTAATGGACCTATTGATTACAGTATGTAAAATGTTTTCTGTGACTGGATGATTTTGAATAAGAAATTTTAGAACATACTTTTTAAATTAAACAGAAAGATTGAATCGATGATAGAATCATTTTATAAATGATAAAACTAGCCGCAGTAAACAATTTAATGTCATATCTAGTTTGCGTCAAAAGCATCCATGTTTTTTCCTAAAAATATTTTTTTAACACTATTATCTTTAGTTGCCCTATTCTGTACCCTCTCAAGTTCTATAATATCCTTTTACATGCCTTTGTAAGAGACCTTTGTGTTTATCATCCCATTGGGGTTAATTTGCCTGGCAGACTCATGGAACTATTCTAGTTTGCTTCAAAAGCAAATTTGTATGCATGGGATTGGTCTGCAGGTAAGCCCTAATGTATGGCAACCATAAAGGATAACTGTATTGCCTCAATGCATTTTTTTTTAATTACTTAAAAAAGAGTAAAGGTATGTAGCCCTCCCCATACATTTTTTCCTGATTTCGAGCCTCTCTCTGCCTTTAATTAACCTTCAATTATCCATGCTGTGAAGGGGGCATAACAATTCTGTCTGCCACTAACTGTCACTCAAAACTAGCATGCGACAAAACACTCCTCCACCCATCCTTAATCAGCTTGATTATGTAGGCTGTATCCTAGCAACCGGACATTTCAAGTTTGTTTAACCAGCAGAGGAGGAGGAGAGAGGTTGTAACAGACATACCACTAGCGAATGAGCCATCTAGGAGGCGGGCTTTTAGCACTCATCTTTGCTGTGTGATATCTAAGGGAGGGCAGCACGGTTGTAAATGTGAGTAAGTGATTTCAGCTCGCTGGAAATAAGGACATGTAATGGGGGTGATTTTTTTTTATTGTTGTCCTTTAACAGACCATAGTTTAAACATTGGTTACCTATTAAAAGTCATTACCATAAATATTTACCACAAAGTCAAAGAAGATAAAAATAATGAAAGTAAAAGGGCTGGACCATTAGTTTACTCAAATCACCACTTTCTATAATGTCTGTCTTCCCCATTTGCATTGCGGTATTTCTCAAAACATTTTCCTAAAGAATGTATAAAATCATCCCTTTACTATAATCCATCTACTAAATCTAACACTAACTGAATCCTAGTATAGGTTAAACACAAGGGCTGTTCATGCTCTGTGTTCATGCCCACAGAGATGTGATCAATTTTCCCTGTTATAGGGATTCTAGGACCAAGCTTCTACAATAGGGAATTACTGTAAAGCCACAACTGTAAATTTCCATTTACACATGATATTGACATTAAAATAGGTACATTTATTTCACTTTTTAATTTTCAGGGGGCCGTCTGCATGTTGACTGCTTATCTCCATAGTCTTAAATAGGCATATACAGTAAGCCGGATTTTTATTAGTAACGAGAAAAATAGTGCTCATAACAGTAGACTGAAAATGAAGGCAATACTTTTATGAGTGCATTGCTGCTACTAGCAGAATTTTCTGGAAAGAGCTGTGATTTAACTGCACTGTGTTTTCTATTGAAAATGTGCATTGTATATATAATTATGATATTGAAGTTATAGAGGAAGCCCATCCCTAAAATCTATCTGCTTCTTCTGAGCATGCCCAGGCTCAGTACAGGTTTATAAATTGCTCAGTTTCCATAAGGCAACCAGAAGCATAGCAGGCATACAGTAATGAATTCATAGGACAAAGTATGATATATCAACATATTTTAAAGAGGTCATTCTTTCTAAAATATGTTCTTATGGGGGTGGAGTTGTCCTTTAACAAAACTTACAATAACAATGCTTGAGACAGAATGTGTGCAAAATATATTATTATTATTATTTTTCATTTTTTTATAGGTTCTGGCTTCAGGCTTTTCAGGGGACTTATGGATCTTCAGCTTCTTCCAAAAGCTTTAGGTTTTCTCATCCTTCTAATAATTGGGGTTACTGGAAATGTGTTTATTATAATCCGATTTTCCTACATAAGGATAAGCGAGAAGAAACTTCAGCCAATCAATCTTATACTAACAGTGTTAGCATTAGTAAATGTGCTTGTGATCATCTCCCGTGTCATTCCCCAATCACTAAGTGCATTAGGAGTTGAAAATCTGCTGGGTGACACAGCATGTAAACTTGTTATTTTTACATATAATGTAAACAGAGCCATGTCTATATGTGTTACCAGTCTGCTTAGCTGCTACCAGTGTGTAATAATTGCTCCAAAAACAAATGTCTGGATTTATTTTAAACATCGAATTACCCAAAATGCATCAAGATTTATACTATTTTTTTGGGTAATCAACCTTTCTATGTATTCGTACTTTTTTCTCAATGCCAGTGCAAGGAGAAATCAAACAACCTCCCCATATTCTCTACATCTAGTTTATTGTGATGTAGATTTCTTGAATTATATTTTATATATAGTTAATGGGACATGCCATGTACTTAGGGATTTTATATTTGTTGTGTTTATGGCAATGGCAAGTGGTTACATTGTATTTACCTTGATAAGGCATGAAAGATCAGTCAGATGCATACGAAGGTCTGATATGTTCCATAGCACTTCTGTTGAGTACAGAGCATCTAAAGCAGTCATAATGTTAGTTGTCTTATATGTATTACTTTATGGGATGGATAATGCTATGTGGATTTACATTTTCACTTTGTCAGATGTGAGTACAAGCATGAATGAAGTTAGAATATTCTTTGCATCTTCATATTCAAGTCTGAGTCCTATTGTCATCATAATTACAAACACTAAACTTAAGCAGAACTTGCTCTCATACAAGAGAAATAAGATATTATGTTCTGTTCATTGGAAGGATTATGGAAATCGTAAACATGTGTATTCCATAAGCAAATAGCCCTACACACTTTCAGGGTTATTCAATAAAAGTTCTTATCGTTTAAAATGGTGCTAATTTTGCCCCAACCAATCAGATGTTAGCTTTCAAATATTAAATAAGATCTGATTGGTTGGGGCAAAATTAGCACCATTTTAAATGATAAGAACTTTTATTGAATAACCCTGTTTATGTACAGAAGGTTAGTGGTTAAAATAATGCAGAGAGTGGTATTAAAACTTGCACTATTATGCAAAGGATGTTTTTAATTTTTAAGATATGTTATATGTCATCAAAATAAAAATAAAATGTTTACATTACAGTCAATTGTATGTATTTACGGAGAGCAAATCAATGAATACTAGAGATGGCCGGTTCGCGGACCCGAACCCGGATCCGCCGCGGATTTCTCCCGTCCGCGAACGGCGGATTATTCCGGACTTTCCGAACTTCCGAACTGCAGATTTTTTTTTTTTACGAAAATTTTCGAAAATACGAGTATCTCCGTAATTACGAGGATCTACGATACTTTCGGGATCCAGAAAAACCGAAGATCCTCGGATCCTCGTAATTACGAGGATTCACGTAAAACGAGTAATTCGTGTAAATTTTCAAGACGGAGCAAGCCACATGATCCAAATTAGCCAATGGCAGCTATCATAGTTACGGAAATCTTCGTTTTTACGGGAATCCTCGTATTTTCGAAAAATACCGTTTTTTTAAAGTCACGCTAGCGGACTGTACTTTTTAGGTATTGTTGGCATTTATACGTGCTTCTAAGGCCATTACCCAGGTCCCTGAGTGGTTAAGTGTACGTTACCAAGGCTATTTAGACCACTTTTAATGCGGATTTTGCCGAACTTTCATTTTAATACGTTTTAACGGGTCCGCTCGCGGATTTTCGAATTTTCGGATTTTTTCGAAAATCCGCGGATCCTCGCGCGGACCAGATTTTTCGAAGTTCGGACATCTCTAATGAATACATGTTGCATAAATTGTTTTCAATGCATAAATGTGTAGCAAAAAAATAAGTGAATATTTATTTAGAGAAAATTACTAGGTCAATGAGGTAGAATAAAACATAGATATTGATTGCAAGCCTGTAACTAGATTCAGAAAAGATCACATTTTGGGCATGGGGATTAAGACACAGTGGAAGAGAGACTTTTCAAGCCTATAACAGCCTTGTTTAAATGGTATAAGACTGGGCACTTTTAAAGTTAACTGGTGATTGCTTTTTTTTTATCCAATATATATATGATTAATCATTTTATAAAGAATTAAACATTCTAATGTATGCACATCTGTTTTGTTCACTTACAAAGTAGTAGTAGTTATTTTAGTGAATGAATGTCAGTAACATAAGTTGTGACCATTCATGGAATGCCACCATAGAGGTGGATCAGAGGTGACAAAGGATCAGTGGATCCAAAACTTTGCACATTGTCTCTGATACTGTATTTTATAGTGAGCCATGTGGTGTGGCTTGTTATTATTTTAAAGAATCCAAATAAAATATGATATATTTTAAACAGTGCTGTTCTCAGCAGCCAATCAGTAGAAATTACTGTTAGTAACATTCCATGTTAGTGTGCATTCTGGGAAGAATAAGGACTAGCAAAGGGTATAAATGCATATGCAGTTGGTAAAGGCTGCAGGTATGGGACAGGTCTTGGTTATGGGGGATTTCGAGTAAGGGAACTGCCAGCACCTCAAAAGACATTAAGTTCTTACATTTCTACAGTATATGAGTTTTTTGATTCACAGATTGTAGAAGTTCTTCCTAGAAAGGATGCATTCTTGGATCTGGTATCAAAATAACAAAAGTGCACTGGGCTATCAAAAACTTTCAACCTTAGGAAATTACATTTCTAAATTTATACCTTTAGGGAACAAGTGTAAAATAATTAGGTCCACTTCTTCATGGCTTAATTCTTAGGTATAAAGGGAAATGGGGGGAAAGAAAATGGCTTTTAAAATTTTTAAATCAGAGGAAACAGAACAAGCTTACAGCAGGTATAAAAGCTGTAATAAAGACTGAGAATAAGGAACCATAAAATAATGGGCCTCAGATTGATATATGATGTGGAAAAGGCTACGGAGCTAAACAGTTTTTCCTCACTCTGTATGAACTATAGTGAATCCCTGTCCTTAAGGCAGGAACTGTAATAATACGAAGGGTAAAAATTATGAATATTCACTCTGGCTGACATAGGGTATTGTATGGAAACAATTAGACAACGTTAATATCAATAAAGGTAGCCGTTCACAGTCTATCCTGGAATTTATCTCCTGAACTGGTCTTATATGTAGTCAGCATGGATTTATGAGAAATAGATTGTGTCAGACAAATTTACTTCTGTAAACATTTTTTTATAAAGAGGTGAGTGTGGAACCATGAACCAGCAGATGTTCATTGATTATATAGCTTTAAAAGTGGGTTGGATACGTTTCTAAAACTAAAAAATATTGAAAATTACAGGAAGTATCCCCACCTCCTTTTTTTCCCCCTTAGGTGTGTTTTTTTTTTTTTTTTGCCTGGATAAACTGTTATGTAGGGTAAAGAGGAGGATATAAAAGTTGGACTAGATAGACATACTGTATGACTTTATTCTACTGCCATTACAATGCTATTAAGTACTAGACATACAACATATGTCTGTCTGCACAAATTATATATATCAGTGCACATAGCCGATAAGAAATTATAGGGAATATTGGCCAGGCAAAAGTATGCATGTGTAATACATATCACAGGCAGATACTATTGGATATATTGTACAGCAATTCAAAGTTTCATTCACCTGATGCACCTTCCATTAAAGGGCATGTCCACCCCTTTTTTGAACTTTTGGGATACTGTATTTAGGGCTTCCTCCCCCAGTCCCAACCTCTATATTAATATGTGCAGGAACTCCCCCGATCATTACTTACCTTACCTCTTTCCTCCAGCGTACTGTCCCGGCCCTCTGCTTGCATGAAACTGCAAGCAGAGGGCCGGACCAGCAGCCACATCTGTGATTGGCAGTGGAGAACGTCAGGGGAGAGAGGTAAGGTAAGTAATGATCGGGGGAGTTTCTGCACATATTAATATAGCGGTTGTTGCTGTGGGAGGAAGCCCTACAGTACCCAAAAGGGGTTTTACACTAGGGGGAGGGAGAGGAAACCGGGAGGGGGAGGGGGGGGGGAAATCTGCTCTGAGCAAGCCAAAAACCTGTGAGAGGATGCCTCAGAGGCAGAAACAGTTTCCCTCCCTGCAGTGCTCCTGGTGGACAGTTTTTAGGACTTTACAGGGACATTACAGGAGAACCATTTGGAGCTGGGATATAAAGTAGTAGTGGGTTAAATTATAGTTTTGGGGGTGGACATGCCCTTTAATCTGGAACTGGCATTCAGGTGATATACACTGCCACAATAGTTTTTTTGGTTCCTTTTACTTTATGCGTTGTAGATCAAAAGGGTATAATGCTGCTTGTTCCCATCAATAAATAAACGGTGCTGTCAGCCTTGGTAAAACTACCAATCTTTATTACACTATCACAGCAAACATGAAGACAAACAAAAGTGTTTAAACCTTATGCGTTTTGGCACGTCCTTAGTCATAGGCATAATTCTAACGCCTGCTGCAACTTCCTTTTCTAGTCAGAAAGGGAGAATGATAGAGCTCTTAACCTGTATGCGTAACCCTTTAGGGTCTGACTAGAAAGTCGGCGGGATGTAAAAATTCTCCAGGGCTAAACCCCTTAATGCAAATGCAACTGTGTACAATTAAAAACCCTAAAATAGTATAGTATAGTATAGTATTTAAGCTTGAAGAAAGACATATGTCCATCTAGTCCAACCCATCTAGCAATATCCTCATTTCCTGCCTAACTGTTGATCCAGAGGAAGGCAAAAAAACCCCACCAAATTTATGAAGGGGGAAAAAATTCCTTCCTGACTCCAAGTGGCAGTCGGAAATTTCCCTGGATCATCTCTACTTTATGAATCAATACCAGTAACTTGCAACATTCCTTGTTTGCAGAAACTCGTCCAGATTTTATTTTAAACTGACCAATGAACCTGCCATAACAACGTCTACTGGAAGACCGTTTCATAGCTTTACCGCTCTCACAGTGAAAAACCCTTTCCGAACTTGAAGCTTAAACCTTTTTTTCTTTAAGTCTTATGGGATGTCCTCGTGTCCTTTGACATGTTCTATTGGTGAACAATGCCCCAAATAGTTTATTGTTTGGCCCATTAATGTATTTATACACAGTAATCATATCCCCACGCAAGCGCCTTTTCTCCAGCGTACATAATTGTAACTTTTCCAGTCTCTCTTCATATTCAAGCTCCCCCAATCCCCTTGTTAATTTAGTTGCCCTTCTCTGAACCCCTTCCATTTCAAAGATGTCCTTTTTGTACACAGGATTCCAAAATTGCACTGCATATTCCAAATGAGGCCTTACCAATGCTTTGTAAAGAGGGAGAATAACATTTTCACCCTTGAATCCATCAATACAAATCTCATCTAATAAATGTATACATCTTATTGAGAAATACTGTGAAACACCTCCTGCAATAAAAAGATATATATACATATGATGTACATATAGTTTTACTTTTTTACTTTATTACTGATTCTTGGGATTGATATTTATTTACCTTAAAGGGGAACTGTGGTCCAAAAATGACTTTAGGTAAATTGATAGGAATTGCTCTCCTGAGAATTTATTTTCATTGTTTATTTTGCATACTTTTGAAGATATTTAAATTTTTGTGTATGATATGGCAGCAGCAGCATCACCAGGTACCCTGCACTTCCTGCTTCCTGCTCTGAAACCATGTCAGTGGATGAAAGTCAATCTGCCCTGTGTCTCCTCCTCTTGCAAGCCCCCCTGGTCCCTCCCATTCATGGACCCCATGGCCCATCCATTTGCAGGCCCCCCATGGTCCCTTCCCTTACAGACCCATGTGGCCCTGCCCACTCGTGGGTGCCGTGGGCCACTCAGACACCCTCCCTACAGAAAACTGTGTGAAAACAGCCTTTTCAGGCAGAGTGAGAACAGAGTGAGAACTGTTTTCACAGTGGGAGAGTAGGGCTGTAGATTCCCTTACCTTCTCTGTAGAGATCCTTACACAGCAGGGAGGGACTTCCTGTTTCCTGTCCTGTCACTGAAGTCTGAGGCTGTGCTCACTAGCGGCGAGGTGGAAGAGCAGCCTCAGGAATGTCACATCACCCACCCATTAACTTTCTGGTCAGTAATTTCTTTATATCTTGGGCTGTGGAGCATCTTTTACCTTTAATTTAAACTCAACTTGTCAGTTCCCTTTAACTTGGAATATGACTAAAATCAATTCCTTGCAATTTGCCAATTCATAGACTTCAAAAGAAGTTTATAAATTAAAAGCATAATCCAGCAACATGGACCATTACTGGCAGGTGGGGGGCAGTGGCGGGGAAACAACAGATGCATACTTTGAAATGCGTCAATAGTTTCTTGATCAGATTTCTGCTAGGAAAATGTGAGAAATACAAGATGGTAAGAAGATATGGGAGTGGTTTATCGTTTGCCCTACAACTTCAAATCCTTTAGTTTTCTTCTGAATTCAATTTAGATTTTGAAATAACATTTTTATCCTCTTTGTCAAACTTCTTTCTGCAAAACATATGACGATACAAATGTAAATGCTAATGCTCCAGGTTACAGATGTTGATGCTAATTAGTCTCTTGTGGGATTTTGTCCATGTCACCATTGGTTATAAATACAACTAAATAAGATAACTATGATTGCTGGAAAGCACATATGCAATAAGGTAAGGTTTCAATGCATGGATCGGGTGGGTGGAGGAAGCTGTATAATTTTGTTGGATTGGGGATGCTGGGTTTTGCATGGACAGGTTGAACTTGATGAACTTTTGTCTTTTTCAACACAAACTAACTATATAACTCCTAATTATAAAGTTATATTTTGTAAATTCTTCCTTCCACTTACACAAAATAACTCAATAGATTCTAAAATGTGCTTTTTGTGCAATGCAATTATTACATTTATTTTGTCTGAATTTCATTCTTTTAGCATTGCTTAAATTAATGTGATGTAACACCTTTTTCCAGTTGTTTTACAATACTTCAACCACAGCTGGCTGCTATTGTTACACATTAAATCTATTTGTCTCTGTTTATACAGGATCTACAACATTCTGCATCTGCATTTTAAAATACAATGGTAAAAAAGGCAACTAATCAAAAATGCAAAGATTCCTGTATAACAAACTTCTCTTTTACCTTAATATGCTCATAAACTATAAGGAATGCTAATCATAACCATTATAGAAAGATGTGTGCTAGTACTAGTCAAAGTACATAGTAAAAAATTGCAGACATATTAATAAACACCAGCATATTTTAGAAATGCAGGTTATTTTACATATAAAGAAGCAAAGGTTTAAGCTATTGTATGTAAATGTATCTGTATATTCTCATATGATTTCTCTGTTTACCATACCAGATGATTTTCTTTGATTTCTCAGTGAAGAACTTTACCTGTCATTTCCACATTGTTATGAAAAACTGATAACATTAACAAAGTCATAATGAATATTAAGGCGTGTACACATGAGGTGCCAATATTTTGACCTGATCGACCTTTGCAATACAAATTTCGGTTGATCAGACCAAAATATGGCTTACATTTTTGCTGCATTTTTTTGACTGATTTTATCTTTTAAAATTAGATGGAAAATGGAACAGACTCTGTTGAAATGTTATTTCCCAATTGCCTGGTTTTGAATTAGCAATGCAATTAGCCAAAATACCTTAAGTACCTTTTTAACTACTGATCGGTAGAGATGGCCGAAACAGTTTTGTTCCATTTTCGGATTCCTGGATCTCGGGAAAATCCATAAGATCCAATGATCTGAAAACTGAATCAATTTTTGATTATCGAATGTTCAGGGCTATTTTCAAGGATAATCGAAAATAGCCCTGAACGTTCGACAATACTCGAAAATACAATCTGCGACTACTTTCGAGTCTCCGATTGTAGTTTTGAGGATTATCGAACATTCCTCAATACGTATGCTATCTCTACTGATCGGTAGCCTGTCCAAAAGGAACATTGGTCCTTGTTAATGTAGCATAAATAAAGTTATAGACTTAGCAGCATTGCTATTTTGGGTTAAAGCTGTTAAAAGAAGAATAAACAAACCGTTTGCAGACACCATTTTTAAATTTTCCACAATTTAAATGTTTCTCGTGTGCCACTGGCCTTAACAGCCCTTTGGCATTAACCATGAGTAAGGCCACACTATACTGGATGGTATCGCCCAAGAAATTGCACTGCATGTTCACGTTTTCACATGCGATGTCATCAGCTTGCGCTGCGATACGTGGAATGTTGAGCAATCAAAGCGTGCGCAATTTGCTAAATTTAATACTAATCAAGTCCACTTGATTATTACTTGATGTAAGAGAATGATGTGTTTATGAAGACATTGACTCTTTTTTTTGTGTGTGTGTAATTATAGATGCAGCCTTTGCTGGCAACTGATGGATCTTCACCTTCTTCCTAATGCCATTGGTTTCCTTCTTCTATTAATAATTGGGGTTCCGGGAAATATGTTCATTTTAATTCAATTCACTTACATTAGGATAACTGAAAAGAGACTCTTATCAGCCAATATTATACTAACAGTGTTAGCATTAGTAAATGTTCTTGTGATCATCTCCCGTATCATTCCCCAATCACTAAATGCATTAGGAGTTGACAATCTACTAGATGACACATCATGTAAATTTGTTATTTTCACTTACAGAGTAAACAGAGCCATGTCTATATGTGTTACCAGTCTGCTTAGCTGCTACCAGTGTATAGTTATTGCTCCAAACACAAAGGTCTGGATTTATGTTAAAAACCGAATTACACAAAATGTGGTGCCTATTATTCTGGTTTTGTGGATAATTAATATTTCTTTGTATCCATACTTTGTTCTTAATGCCACTACTAGGAAAAATCAAACAACCTCTCCTTATACATTACATTTGGTGTACTGTGATGCAGATTTTCTAAATTACATTGCATACATAGTCAATGGTGCATGTTATGCATTTCGTGATTTTATCTGTGTTGGGTTGATGGCATTTGCCAGCAGTTATATTGTATTTACCTTACATAAGCATAAAAAATTAGTCAAAGGTATTCGAAGCTCAGAGAAGGTCCAAGGGAGGTCGGTTGAGTACAGGGCATCTAAAGCTGTTATCCTGTTAGTTGCCCTGTATGTATTACTTTATGGTCTTGATAATTCTGTGTGGATCTACACTCTGACTCTCTCGGATGTAAGCCCAAGTATGAATGAGATTCGGATATTTTTAGCATCTTCATATTCAAGTCTAAGTCCTATACTTATAATAAGCACAAATCCTAAACTTCAAAACAACATATTACCTTACAAGAGAAGGACATTGTCTTGCAATAATCAAGGACATATACATTCTATAAGCAAATAAATCTAAAACTTAAGAGTTTGAAGCGTTTGTCCGAACTATTAAAGTTCAGGTCAAACTAGGGTTCGGTCTATCTCTACTAGAGACAAATAACATTTTGTAAAAGAAACTGAAAGACTTGTTAAACTATCACCCATACTTACCTGCCGTGAGGCTATGAGGCCAAGTGTCACCAGAGTCACTAAGTGTAGAATGTAATAGATAGATTTTCTCCAGTGGTAACAGGCTAAGGGGCAAATTTATAAAGGATTGCTATTTTCCCCATTTGGCTAATGCCAGAAACTGCAACTGCAAATAGCGCTATTACTGCCATAATTATAATCTGGATAGTTTTCTCTAACTCCAATATCTTGGCGAAACAGCAAAATAGCAATAGAAGTTCTACCAGACCAGGCCTATAACTGAGAATTAGAGAACTCAAAAATCTAAAAAATATTGGAATATCTATTTTTGCATATCATATTACAGTTTTTGCTCAAAAATAGTCTAACACCCCCATGAAGCATTATTTGTATTGGGACCACATGTACTGGCACCTTCCAGGGATCCATTTGCAGGCTAGATATACAGTACGGCCACTTATGCATTTTTGCCACCTCAGACTTGGCGATTTTAAAAGGCTTAATTTAATGCATACAAAACTTTTGGGCATTTTATAAATATTATCAAACATTTACCTCGACAATGGTATGGAGATGTATGGCGTTATGCGGTGTTAAGAAAAATGGCAATATGTTGTCTTAATGACTTTTTTCTACCATATCAGAATATCTGGGCACAAGGCTTCAATTAAATCCTAATGGATTGGAGGTGCACATGGTAAGAAATACTAACAATATTTATCCAAAAAAAAAGTTCCTGGAACTCTCACATAGCGTAAAAAGTGATACTAAAATCCTTTTATAAGGCAATTTGAACATGGGGAAAAACACAGAGTATACGCATTAAAAACATTTAAAAACAATAGTGACCAAACATCCTCCTACATACACATGATATACATTATGCAACATATCTATATCCTATAATAGGTGATAACCCTCAGTACTCATATGTCCTCAGTCACTGGAGGGATCTTTAACAAAGGTTTAGGAGCATCATGCTAAGTAGCCATGTGTAGAGGAGAAGGTAAAGTTCTCAGAGATGAACGCTTAATGACTTTTTGCCACCTGGTATTGCCCCTTTATAAATTTCCAGTCCAAATTTATGGAAAAAAGTGGGGATAAGGGGGGCCAAAAGTTAAGTATGCCTCTAAGCTTTAAACTATATCTATCCCTACTGCCTTGTGTTAAAGGAGAATTATACTTACTACTCCCTCTATCCTCTTCTCCCTCCTGTTATTAGAAACCAAATAGTTCTTTCAAAATATTTTTTTTCTACTTACATGAAGTCTCCTCTTCTCCAGTCCATTTTCTTCAGTCCGGGATGTGACCAATCAGTAGACAGGCTTTTTTTTTTTCAGATAGTGTGTTCCCATTCCTCTTATTGCCAACAGATGGGAAGGGCTAGAGAGGACCAGAGCAGCAAGGAAGACTTTAGGTAAGTACAATAGCCAATTGGGGAAGTAGTGATAGCCATGCATGAGTACTTAGAGGTTTAGGTCCTTACCCTGGGTAAAGGGGATATAATTCTCCTTCAATGATACAATGGGAAAAAAAGTCACTCTATAAGGTGCCCAGATATGCTTTGCTATGCTAATTGCTGTAATCTCTTCTAATCTACTAACTAGACAGAGTTCCAACCTTTACCTTGTTTTGTGTTTGGAACTCCCTTTTGGCTTTCAGAATTTGGCCATACGAAACTACTAATGGAATTTCAACATTTCAAAACCTATATTTTTTTACTGTAAGAATTAGGTTTAGTTGCAGAATTTAGGTTTCGATGGCCAGAGATTATGTCGCAGAAAGATTAGAAGGGTAAGGGCATGGCCACACTGCGCCGCAAACGCACACGGAATTGCATGCGATTTCATATGCGATTTTGTTGCATTTTCACATGCGTTTTTCATTAGGTATAGGAAAACGCATGTGATTGCGATTAAAAATGTGGAACGCAAATCGCAATCACACCCGAAATTGCAACGCACCCGCAACGCATTGACGCATTTTCAATGATCTGAAAAAAATGCAAGCGCATGCGCAAACACAGAAAAATCGCTGCAGTGTGGCCTAGCACTTAATGACCTCTGCTATGTGCATTTTTCGCCAATCTTTGTTTCTAAATAATAAATATAAGTCTGTTTCAGCCTGTAGAATCAAGCAATGGAGTTGGGGTTCCTGAGATGTATGGCTTAGAGATTCATAATATTTAAGGAGAACTATAGTCCATATAAAGTTTTTCTTTAAAAAGGTAAAATGAAAAGTAGCTGGGGCAGGGAGCAGTGGCATAACTACAGCCCCTGCAACGATGGGGGGGGGGTAAAATGGCCTGTCAACCGCAATCAGCAGTTTTTGAACAGCTGATCATGTGTACGTAAGTAAAAATGCTCTTGGACTGGACTATTGAGGCCCACCAGGAAAGTTTAGGGCCCACCTAACATTTCATATCTCTAATATCAGTGATTTAAATAACTATCTTACTCCTTCTGACTCTTATTGTTTATTAAAAATGCATTTATTACTGTCCCTTTGGTAGTGAACTATTCCTTTAAATTTAAATACAAAGCCAAAGTGAACGATTCCTTTAATGCATTGATTGAAGCACGGGAGGATAAGGAGCTATGCCTTACCTCCCATTCTTCAATCAATTCAAGTGGAGCCTGGAACGAACTTAGAGTAAACTTACCTGTTACGTGATCCTCCACAGCAGCACTAACAGGTCCCGACCGCTTCCGGGTTCTGTACAGCTATAGCCCTCATGCACAATAATGTGTGATATAGTTAAACATAACCCAGAAGCTGCTGCTGCGGAGGATCTCGTAACAGGTAAGTTTGCTCTAAGTTCGTTCCTGACTCCACTTGCATTAATTGAACTATTCCTTTAAACAGTTTTCTCTATTTCCTTGGGTGAGTGGGTGGTGAGCCGACCGGGGTTTCCCCTGTAACCCTGTGGGCCAATATGACACTGGGCACTCCTCAATGTAATGAGTTTGGATGGAAGGAATAACCAATCCTATATGGTTTGTTTTAACTGCACCAAACTGGTTTTTATGTGGGTGGAGTGGGGGCAATTAAAATCTTGTGTTTCCTAACTATCCCCCTGGGTGAAATTGAACATGCGAGTAAATAATGCATTTAGGTTTAAATGGTATAAGAACACTACCTATTGCATCTATAACTATTTTAAAATTATATTCAAATTACTAACATACATTGCAATACAACGTGAAGTAAAACGTACCTGCATATACCAGCAATGTTAAATCACACAACATGTTTATTTAAAAATGAAGCAAAAAGCTCTGGTCCTACAACTAGTATGATGTGTTTGTAATCTTTATGTGTATGTTCAGGCTGGAAAACTCCAATTAAAGCCACATCAGATAAGTACAATGTAGTATTTTTTGATTAGAATACAAAAGAAATAAACCCTGTTTGGAACTTGCGTGTTTTATTTTTTAACTTTCAATAATTTTTATTGCATTTAACATGTCAACATGTTTTCTTTTTAACAACGGTGTGGAAATAATGCAAGGTGCATTCTTAACCAATAGATCAGAGGACTCATGGAAATCCTTTAAGATTAGAAGTAAAAAAATCTTCGGGCTAGGAAGTGTTTCTTTACAGTGAGAATGGAGAAACTGTCTTCCAAGTTCCAACAGAAGTTCATTGGATGGGCTGGATAAGTTTCTAAAATAGAAAAATATTAGAAATATATAATTGTAATATTGGTCGCAAATGGCCGAAAATGAGGTAAACCCATGTAGCACGAAAATAAATGCCTTTAAATGCTGGCATCACCCTCCGTGCACCTTACCTGCCATGTTCCCACAATGCAGTAAATCACGCAGGTGATTTCATCGCAAGAATCTGCGTGGAACAGGTGCATGTAGGGTATTGTGGCTCTGGGTAAACCGCAAATTGAGGTTACCCTTTACGTGACTTTAATGCCAGCTGTTTGTTGGCATTCGAATTAACGCAAAAAAAGGCAGTGCAGCTGCCTGTGTAGGGGTGTCTTTTGCTATACCCACTCAGCCGGCGCAAATAAGGAGTAAAAGTCTTGGTAAATAGGCTAGCTTGACTTTAAGTCCGAAAAACAGCCCAGCGCCACAGGATAAATGAGCCCATTAGTTCTTTTAGATCTAGGAATCCTTTCTGATTGACATTTGGAGTCAGGGAATTTTTTTTCTCCCTTTTTTTCCCTTTGGTTAACTAGGTAGGGTTCAGGGGTAGGCTAAAAGGGTTGGACTAGATGGATACATGTCTTTATTCAACCTGCAATGCTATGTAACCATGTATATTTACCATATACATTTTCCAGAAGGTTCCTCTCATGTGTTTTATATGCCTTTTCCTGTGAATGAATTAGATTTTACCCTATTCAGCAGCATAGCTACAAATCTAAGGGCACAGGTGCAGAAATTGGACCTAGACCCCAAGCACATAAGGACCCAGACTTGGCAACTCTATGTATGTACTCTATTATAGCTGTTTATCAAACTGGCAGTTTTTTTCAAAAAATTTCCTTTATTTCCAACTAAAATATAAAATCAGGTCTAATAAAAAATCTTCAGAATATCACCTTCAGAAAATGAGATGCTTGGTGGACACAGAGACATGGCCAGTGCCTAGCCTCAAAGACAAGTAATGTATAAGGGTAATTACAGCAAACAATAATCAACCGGTAATGTACTAAAACACTACCTGTTTTTCAAAATAAACACCCTAATGTATACAAAGACGGATTTTTTCGAATCCACACACCTTAAGCTAAATAAAGTTTTTTTCATACACACCTACAAGCTAAGCAGAAGGCGGCAGGGGAACGAAGGCTGTTAAGTACATTTGGAGAAAGCTGTAAGTGCTATAAACCTCACAAGGTTGAGATTTATATCAATTCCCTGCAACATAGTTGCAGGGGGGGGGTAGACATACCCTTTAAAATTCTCTTTGGACTTCACGCTACTGCTTACACTCCTGTAAACCCAGATGTTCCAGCAACTTCTATTTGATCTACTGTTTATAAATATAAAATAACTTTATAATAAGAACTACTGCTTGTCACAAAATAGCATAGCACTTTTTTTATTTTTATTAGAGTAATCGGTTATTTTTGGATAAGATTCTAAATGATGGATACCGGTATCTGGAATTTTTGCCTTTAATTCATAGAAACATCAGGAGAAATTATGATGAATGTATGTGCACCATAAAGTCATTTGTCTTTCTAACCTATCCCACAACCCAGATATATAAAGGATACAACAGCTTGTTGGGCATCACGGTGGCTCAGTGATTATCGCTGAAGTCCTGAGTTTAAATCTGTAACATCTACATGTTTAGTTCATAGTTTAGTTCATATTCTTTAAGCATAGAGGCAAGCTGGTAAAGGGTGCAGTACCTGGAAGTAAGCTAAGGAATAGCATTGTATATATACCTATTGCTCTGTGTGAATAAATCAAGTTCCCTCTCCATTCCCAGTGTCTTCTTGCTCTTGAACAATATAACAAGGGAGACATAACAAAATCCCCCCTTGGACACATCTGCAAGGAGTTTGTATGTTCTTCCCCTGCTTGCATTGGTTTCCTTAAGGGACTCTGGTTTCCCTTACAACCATTGACACAAATAATAGGTTGTATGATTCAAATGGTTATAAGCTATTGTGAATGTATCCATGTAATTGAAAAGCGCTACGTAATCAAGAAATAGCAGTTAGAAAACAAATTGTTATACAATATTTAAGTTGCAGAAATCATTCAATGCCAAAAGTCTGCAATCATTATTCATGATTTCTCTACATTGAGGCTGATTTCAAAGATAATTGTTAAATTAAGAGATCTGTCTATCTTTATTTCCCCTTTAACAATAATAGTCATTAAAACAATATGCTACAATGCATATTGCAAATGTTTATTCACAAATCCCAAGAGTGATTACTTCATAAAAAATACATTTAAATAGAGTTGGGTTTACAAATGAGGAAACAAACACAACCTGAGAGGCTAACTGCTTAGCTAGGTATGTCTTTTTTCTCTAGTTTGATTATGTTATCGAGGAATGACCATGGGTAGAGGAATTACTGCACTAAACAATATTAGACTTAATTTACTTGAAAGGACAATTATACTCACCTTAGCCCCGTTCGGCTTTGGGTCAATTGTACCCAGGGAAAGGACCTAAAGAGCTAGGTTATCATCCTTGGGTTTATGCTGCTTAATATTAAAAAAGTTGTCAAACTTTGCTTTGTGCAGCCAACTCTCCAGCTGTTCAGTACCACGGCGTGACCAATTGAAGGACATGCAATGCAAGAAGTTGTGCAAGGAGGCCACATGAAGCAAAGTTTAATCGTTTCATTTAGATTAAGTAGGCTTAACCCAGCTTTAGTTCCTCACCGTGGGTACATTCATTGGGAGGGGGTTCTCCTTTAATTGAATTTAATTACTTAATATCTAAACTAACAGACAAATAAAATCCATGTTCCAATCATCCATGCAGGTGATGCTGTCTTGGTTTTCTTATAACTAGTTAGGCTGTTATTTTACATCTCTTCATTCCCTGTTTTAAAGTTTTAAATTTTAAGTGAAAAAGTGGTTACTAGCACTGATTTAACAATAGGATCTATTGGGGTAAAAATATGCATTTAGCTTCACATCAAAATTTTTACAGAAAGCTCACCACATTTGTTCTAAGGATCTCAATTTATCAATTATTCTTATAATAATAATAATTCCTATTTCACATAAGGCCTGGAATAGGGATCGTTTTATATCTAACTGGATTTACTTTGAAAACACATTTCTGTATGGTTTCTTCTTAAAACATAAAACACCGAAACTCCATGTGACTATTTACCGTAACATATCAAATGGTATCTTTACTTTAGGAAAATCAAATCTTCGAAATTTATACCTTTAGATACAGCAAGATCCCACTGTATTCAGTATTTACAGGGAAAGACTTGTCACACCAGAAGCAGACATTATAACATGTATATTGACCTCCCTGACCTCTTAACTAAGATTGTTGGCTGCCTGCCAGTACACTTTCTGCAACAATGAAGAGAATCAGCAGAGAAAAGAATGAAGGGGGTAGATGTGTAAGCAAAGCAGTGTCTATGGTGAGGCTTTGCAGAATGGGTGTCGCAGACACTACAAGAAGGCAATGAGTAAGGGAGGGTGGGGGCAATTAGGAGCACTCACTAAACATTAATAAATTAATGACAAAGCAAGCACAGAAAAGTATTTGAGTACCACCATTTTACTTCTCTCAAATTGTAGTTTCAGAAAATGTAAAGTTTTTTGAGTGAGTGTAGTGATCCTTTCTTACAATATCTTGTTATATGCAAGTTAAAGGGACATTATAGTCCCAAAACTGCCTTAAACAATCCCCCCAATATAGTAGAAACTTAGCCTGACCTAGCAATTGGTGGTGAACTGGAGGGCTGACCTAGCAGTGGGTGGTGAACTGGAGGGCTGACCTAGCAGTGGGTGGTGAACTGGATGGCTGACCTAGCAGTGGGTGGTGAACTGGATGGCTAACCTAGCAGTTCTGAAATTAATGCTGCCTTTCATGTGGACCACAGGGGTGCTCCATGAGCAAACTTTTCAGTTTGCTTCATGGGAGACACTCCCATGATTATAGGATCTGTGGAGCTGTCTTTGTACTTTAGGTTTTGTTCTCCTGAAGACACAAATAGAAAACCAAATGCAGTAAAACACTCTTTAAAGGAAAAGTTCAGTGGAAAAATTCTTTGTATTATGCATACCTAATTGTTCAACATATTCTCTTCCATTTTAAAAAATCTGTTGAATTTATACCCCTCGCTATTACGGGCTGTTGACCTTAGTGAGCTGCCATTTCAGGTTCTAATTGTCCTTTTTCTTCCCAGAATGCACCACTTCCTTGGAATATTCCTAAAAGTAATTTCTACTGATTGGCTGTTAGATGGATCAAACATGCTCAGATCTCTACTGAGCAACTGAATTAACCCAGGCATTGGGTCAAGGGCAAGACCTCAACGGTCTCTATTAGGGGTCCTGCAAACAGGAAGTCGGTATTTCAGAGGAATTTATATATACACAGGCAAAATGCTGAATACATAGTAACATAGTAATTAAGGTTAAATAAAGACATACGTCCATCAAGTCCAACCTATTCACCCTCTTTTTTCTCCTTTTTTTTATTTAACCCAACCTAACAGTTGATCCAGAGGAAAGCAAAAAACCCCAGCTAAAAAAAGGGGGGGAAATTCCTTCCTGACTCCAAACGGCAATTGGAAAGTATCCCTGGATCAACCAGATCTATATGCATTAATACCAGTAATTCTCAATATTTTTTAGTCTTAGAAACTTATCCAGGCCTTTTTTAAAGATGAACTTGCCATTACCACTTCTGCTGGAAGACAGTTCCACAGTTTCACCATTCTTACTGTAAAGAAACCTTTCCTAACCTGAAGATGAAATGGGCAGGGTAAGGTCATTGGGATGGAAAAATACTGCTCTTGTTTCATAAAAGCATATGTAATTGCACTGAACTTCCCTATTAACTTGTTATTGAAACAAACTTACAGATCCTATCTTTACAGGGAGAACGATGCCTTTGTCTGACAACTATTCAAATATCGGCATGTAATTCTCTAGGGTCTGAGAAGATCAAGGGCACTCTTGTGTACTCCATGTGGCGCACATAGTGCAGTGAAATTTTTTAGGTGACGTCCCTTCCCCACCCCAATTAAGCCACATCCACTAGGCACTTAATAGAGATAGACAGAGAGACAAACTGAGAGATAGATACATAGGCAGGAAATTATGAATAGAAAGACAGAGAAATAGACAGAGGTGTAGACAGAAATACACAGATTAGTGAAACAGAGGCACAGTATTCCATTATACTACTAGCAAACTGGAAATTTCAGTATATACTGATAGCAAACTCAAAATTTCAGTATATACTGATGGAAAACTGTCATTTTCTTTATATACTGGTAGCAAACAGGCAATTTCAGTATATACTGGTAGCAAACCGGCAATTTCAATATATACTGGCAGAAACTGGTATTTTCATTACATACTGGTAGCACACTGGCAATTTCATTATATACTGGTGGCAAACTGGCAATTTCATTATATACTAGTAGCCATGGGCATTTTATTACATACTGGTAGCCAAGGGCATTTCATCACCTATTGGTAGCCATGGGTATTTCATTACATACAGGTAGCCATGGGTATTTCATCACATACTGGTAGCCATGGGCATTTCATAACATAATGGTGGTAGCCATGGGTATTTCATTACATACAGGTAGCCATGGGAATTTTAACACATATTGGTAGCCATGTGTATTTTATTATACACAGTTAGGCATGGGTATTTTATCACATACTGGTAGCCATGGGCATTACATGACATAATGGTGGTAATCATGGGTATTTCATTACATACAGGTAGCAATGGGAATTTTAGCACATACTGGTAGCCATGAGTATTTCATTACATACAGCTAGCCATGGCTATTTTATTATATACTAGTAGCCATGGGTATTTCATTACATACTGGTAGCCATGGGAATTTTAGCACATACTAGAAGCCATGGGTATTTTATTACATACTGGTAGCCATGGGCATTTCATTACATAATGGTAGCCATGGGAATTTCACTACACACAGGAAGCCATAGGAATTTTATTACATACTGGTAGCCATGGGTATTTCATTACATACAGGTAGCCATTGGTATTTTATCACATACTGGTACCCAATGGCATTTCATAAAATAATGGTGGTAGCCATGGGTATTTCATTACATACAGGTAGCCATGAGAATTTTATCACATACTGGTAGCCATGGGTATTTTTTTACATACTGGTAGCCATGGGTATTTCATTACATACAGGTAGCCATGGGAATTTTATCACATACTGGTAGCCATTGGTATTTCAGTTTTGAGGTTTTTTTTTTTAGAAAAAATAAACATACAGTACTTGCATACTCCAAGGTGTGTGTCCATTAAAAGGTTGGTTTGTCCAGTTTTCACAGCAGCACTTTACTCTCTTGTACATCATATTTCAGATAAGAAGTTGGTAAACCTAAGTACTATGCTTTTCCATAAATGTTTCCATTTTTCTACACAGGTGCCACTTGAGCAGAGATAAATGGATATCCGACTCCTTATCAAAGCTGTTGGCTTTTTCCTTTTAGCAGCAATTGGAGTTCCAGGCAATGTTTATATTTTGTTGAGATTTGCCATTATCAAAATAAAAGAGAAGAAGTTATTGCCAACCAACACTCTCCTAATGGCTTTGGCATTCATGAACCTATTAATTGTTTTTTCTCGCATTATACTTCAGTTCCTTAATTCCATTGGCGTGGAAAACTTTTTGAATGATTCAAGGTGCAAACTCTTTGTATATGCATACAGAGTGAGTAGAGCGATGTCCATTTGTACTACTAGTTTGCTCAGCTCTTATCAATGCATAATTATTGCCCCAAAAACTATACTTTGGTCATTCTTAAAGCAAAAAGTTACCCATAATACATTGCCTATAATTGCAGCCATCTTAGTGTTAAACCTCATACTGTACCGCACCAGCATCATGTATGCCACTACAAAAAGGAATGCAACATCCTCACCATATACACTCCATTTAGTTTACTGTGATATGGACTTTTTGACTTATGACAGCTACATAATTAATGGTGCTATTTTTTCCTCTATGGACTTCCTTTTTGTGGGCCTTATGACAGTTGCAAGCATCTATATTGTTTACATTTTGCTTTGCCATGAGAAATCTATTAAAGGCAAAAGGAGCACAGATCGAGTCCAAAGCAAATCGGTTGAATACAGAGCTTCCCGGGCAGTCATTATGTTAGTTATTCTTTATGTAATGTTGTTTGGATTTGATAATTCCATGTGGATCTACACACTGACACTCTCCAATGTCTCTCCTGACATGAATGATGCCAGAATTGCTCTTGCTTGCTCCTATTCAGCACTGAGTCCTCTTGTTATAATTAATACTAACCCAAAATTACAGCAACGGTTTACATTTTTACTGAGGAAAAAAATTGTATTCAACACAGAAGAAAAAGACATTAAAGTTAACCATATAAGTTAATAAACAGGTTATTTATTTATGTCAAATGTATGAATGTATGCATTCTATTAATTATTAATTTGGCTTGAAAGAGACAATTTACTGTTCTTTCTATTTCTTCTTCTTTGCTTTTATTTTTCCTATTTTTTGAACTGTAACTTCCCCAATTTTATATCTACAGACAAGAAATTTGGTACACACGTGCAGGACACAAAGGGGAAGTGAGCTGTCTTCTAGCTAAGAAAAGCCATGGAAGCAACACCACACAGACACAGGTACACACACCCACTGGTACACTTCAACATCTAACCCACCTTTCTGTTTCCATGGCAACCATACACACAATAATAAAAAATTATATTTTTAGTCAGAATGAATTGTGAAATTTAAATCATAGCAAGAATATTGAGTTTTAAAACCTGCAGGACAAAGTCACACACATTCGATATTTGAAGCTAAATTTAAAGTTTATACTTAAAGGAGAACTAAACCCAAATTTTTACACTCCAGAATTTGAACTTATACACTCTAAAAACACCAATAAACTGTAAAATAGCAATACAGTAAATAGCATTAAAGTTACCACAGTAAATGCTACCACTTTAAGAACTGGATGAAATAACTGTACAGTGACTGGCCACACCCCCGATCTCAGTCACCTGCTCCCTTGCCTATTTTACATAGTAACATAGTAACATAGTAATTAAGGTTGAATAAAGACATTCGTCCATCAAGTCCAACCTATTCCCTTTTTTTTTTTTTTTTTAACCCTCTAACCTAACGTTGATCAGAGGAAGGCAAAAAAACCAGCTAAAAAAGGGGGGGAAAAATCCTTCCTGACTCCAAACGGCAATCGGAAAGTATCCTGGATCAACCAGATCTATATGCATTAATACCAGTAATTCTCAATATTTTTTAGTTTTAGAAACTTATCCAGGCCTTTTTAAAGTTATTCAATGAACTTGCCATTCCACCTCTGCTGGAAGACAGTTCCACTTTATCTCTCACCGTTCTCACTGTAAAGAAACCTCTCCTAACTTGAAGATGAAACTTCTTTCTTCCAACCTTAAAGGATGTCCACGAGTCCTCAGATATGACCTATTAGTGAACAATGCACCAGAGAGTTCACTGTATGGGCCATTAATATATTTGTTAAGGTTATCATGTCCCCACGCAACCGCCGCTTCTCCAATGTAAACAGCCCTAACTTGTCTAATCTTCCTGCATATTCAAGCCCCTCCATTCCCCTTATTAATTTAGTTGCCCTTCTCTGGACTGCTTCCATTTCCAAGATGTCCCTTTTGTATATGGGATTCCAAAACTGCACCGCATATTCCAAATGAGGCCTTACCAGTGCCTTGTAAAGAGGGAGAATATATTTTTTCTCTCTGAATCTATTCCCCTCTTTATCAGACAATATCTTGCTAGCTCTAGCTGTTGCTACCTGGCATTGTTTGCTACAAGCTATCTGTTATCTACCAGAACCCCCAAATCTTTTTCCATTTCAGATGCACCTAACACAGAGTTATTTATGGTGTAGGTGGCACAGGGATTATTAAATCCCAAATGCATCACCTTACATTTATCAACATTGAATCTCATCTGCCATTCTGCTGCCCATTTTGATAATCTATCTAGGTCTGCTTGCAGCACTTGCACATCATTGGAAGTTTCCAAAGCTCTGCATAATTTAGTGTCATCAGCAAACACAGAGACCTTGCTCTCAATGCCCCCTTCTAAGATTCATATAAACAGATTAAACAGAAGCGGCCCCAGTACAGAACCTGAGGAACTCCGCTTAGAACTTAGCCCACATAGATGTAGCTCCATTAAACACCACTCTCTGTTTGCGGTCCAATAACCAGTTCTCTATCCATGACAAATGTTTTTTCTTCAACCAACAGTCCTCAGTTTATACATTAGTCGCCTATGTGGCACAGTATCAAAGGCTTTTGCAAAATCCAAATATACCACATCCACATCACGACCACTGTTGCCTGAAATCAACTTCTTACTCACCTTCTTCATAAAAACCAACTAAATTGTCTGGCATGATCTTCCTCATAAATCCATGCTGACTACTACTAATAAGATGATCTCTGGAGATAAGTCAAGGATATGATCCCTTAACAAAGTTTCCATCACCTTCCCTACCACTGATGTTAGGCTTACAGGTCTATAGTTACCAGGCTGTGAACGACTACCTTTTTTGAATATTGGTATTACATTGGCTTTTTTCCAATCCACGGCACATCCCCGACAAAAGCGATCTGAAAAGATGAGACACAGTGGTCTTGCTAGAACTGACCTAAGCTCTTTTAAATCCTAGGATGCAATCCATCTGGTCCTGGCGCTTTAATTGATATTAACTTTGTCTAATTGATTCGTACCATATCCTCTGTTTCCAATGTGAAAACTCTTCATTTCCTCCCCTGCACATTGTTACAATCCCTACTGTAAGGATTCTCAAAAGTAAAAACCGATGTAAAAAACGGTTTAGCAGATTGCCTTTTCGGCATCCTCTACAACCACCTCAGCTCCATTATTTAATGGTCCCACATTCTCATGTCCTCATTTTTTTACCATTTATATACTTAAAAAACATCTTGGGTTTGACTTGCTTTGTTCGGCAATCCGTATTTCATTTTCTATTTTAGCTAGTTTATATTGCTTTCTTGCACTCTTTATTACAACTTTGAAGTCCCTGTAGCCTGTTCTGTGCCTTCTGCTTTCAAAATTTTAAAAGCCTTTTTCTTTTTTTCCATTTCCCTTTTTACCTGAGCATTAAGCCATGCAGGAGTGGACCTAATTTTTTTACACTTGTTTCCTAAAGGTACCGATTTGGAAATGTTATAGTTTAATATCCCTTTAAAAGTGGTCCACATCTTCTCAGTATCTTTACCTAGAAACAGCTCCCCCCAGTCTATGAGCAGGAGCGATTCCTTTAAAAGCATAAAATTAACTTTCCTAAAGTTAAAAGTTTTTGTTAAGCCAGTGCACTTTAGTTTTCTGCAACCTATATTAAATGACACTATATCATGGTCACTATTCCCTAAGCTTCCCATTACCTTCATCTCCAAAATGAGCTCTGGGTTATTAGATATCACCAGATCCAACAACGCATTCTTTCTAGTAGGAACTTCTACCATCTGTGAAAGAAAATGCTCATATAGGAAATTTAAGAACTTTATACCTTTTGAAGTGCTGGCAGTTCCATTACTCCAATCTATTTCAGGGTAGTTAAAATCCCCCATAACCAGAACATGCCCCATACCAGCAGCCTTCGCCAACTGCATATGGAGATTCATTTCCACCTCTTCCCCGGCATTTGGCGGCTTATAACACACTCCAACAATTAATTTACCTACCTTCTTGCTTCCTGTACACAGTTCCACCCATAATGTTTCTGCCGCATCGTTTGCTCCCCCATCTATTCCATCTTTTAAATTTTTGTTCAATTCCTGTTTAACATACATACATACTCCTCCTCCTTTCTTATTAACTCGGTCATGTCTAAATAAGGAGTACCCTTCAATATTTACTGTCCAGTCGTGTGAATCATTAAGCCATGATTCTGCTATACCAATTACATCATACCTTTCCTTTAGAGCTATTATTTCAAGTTCGCCGGTTTTTCCAGCCAGACTCCTTGCATTTGTAAACATACATTTTAGATTATCAATTGATTTACTTCCATACATGGTCGTACATGCCTCCTTATCCTCTATGCTCCCCCCTCCTCCTTCTCCTCCCTCCGTTGTGTTACTAGCCCCCAGATCCCTAACTTCTCTATCTACCCCTGTGTAGTTAAACGTTTCCTCCCCCCCCATACCTAGTTTAAAATCTCCTCCAACCCCCTAGCCATCTTCTCCCCCAAAACAGTTGCACCATCACCATTGAGGTGCAATCCGTCACTACTAAAGAGCCTGTAGCCAACAGAAAAGTCAGCCCAGTTCTCTAAAAACCCAAACCCCATCTCCTTACACCACTCTCTTAGCCACGCATTTATACTCCTGAGCTCCCGTTGCCTCCCTAGCGTAGCACGTGGCTGCGGTAGTATTTCTGAAATCACTACCCTGGAGGTCCTTGCTTTTAACTTGGCCCCTAATTCTCGGAAATCATTTTTAAGGACCTCACCTCCACCTCTAACTTTGTCATTGGCACCAATGTGAACCAAGACCGCCGGGTCACTCCCAGCCCCACCCAATAATCTGTCTACACAATCCACCACATGTCGAACCCTAGCACCAGGCAGACAACACACTGTTCGGCATGCAGGGTCCTGGCGACAGATTACCCTATCTACCCTTCTAATAATAGAATCCCCTACCACTACCACCTGTCTATCCTTCCTAGCCCCCAGTTCTCCCTCCCTTGTATTGGAGATGGCTGTCCCCTGGGTGCTCAAGGGAAAGGCCCGCTCCATACATGCTGCTTCCGAGCCATCGTCCTCCACATCTTCACCTAAAATGGCAAATCTGTTGGGATCGACCAGCTGGGAAGAAGCCCCCCTATCCTTCCGTCCCCTACTTCCCCTGGTGACCCTTACAAATCTATCTTCCTTCTCCACCTTATCTGCCCCATCTCCACCCACCAGTTTACTGGCCCCTGCCAGTACCTGCATTTCCCCCAGGTTTGCCAAGTCCTGCAATGCTGCAAGTTTACCCCTTAGACTCTGTACCTCAGATTCCAAATGGGCAACCCACTCACATCTGACACATACATAGGTCCCCTGGGGCGGCTGCTCCAAGATCCCATACATGCGGCAGGATGCACATTGCGCGGCCCCAACAAAACTGTCCATACTAAACAGCAATACACAGCAGAGACACAGCAGAGAAATAGTGTTGTTCTTAAACGCTTTCTTGTTTTAAACGCTTTAGTTTTTTAACGCTGTCAATTCTCTTAAAAACAGAAAAATCTCTTTAAAACAGGAAATCGCTCAGAGCTAATCGCTCATGGGAAGTGCCTTAAATGAGGTTCAAAACCAACCAGAGCCAACAGGCCTCAGACAATTTAAACCAATTAGTTACACCCCCATCCAATCCAATTTTGTCCTGTAAAAGGATTGGCTAGAGGCTACAAGTGGGTGTGATCAACTGTAACAAATTCCTGCAGTATCTTAGGACTGATCATGTGTAAAGAACATAATTGTCAGTGACCACACTGTGCGATACTGGAACACTGGGAAATAAGACACAAACCTCATGTTAGAAAGTTAAATTTCCCAACAACCATATTAAAATGAGAGGTGAGACACTGATTACTGCTTTTATATCAAATAGATTGCCCTTCTAATTCAATGTTCTTCTGAGGCTTTAGTTGTCTTTTAAAGTTTCCTGTTCTAGTTTATTATTTGTGTTTTTAAAGAAGATGATTCATAAAATGTTATAATGGGAGCAGCAGTGGAATATTTCCTTATAAAAACCACTTAGCTACATAGCTGAGTGATTTTTTTTTTATAAGAAAGTATATTCCACTGCTTCTCACCACACACAGTTGCCTACAGCGTATGCTGTCTATTTTAACTGAAAGAAGAATGCAAAGAGCAAAGAGCAAAGAAAAGAAAAAACACTGTAACTCACCTGACAGTTTATCTTTCTGATGCAGTTCCATGAAGCAAAACAAAAGAGCCTGCTCTCCTGCCAGCAGTGTTTGTGCCTGTATCGTAAAAAAAAAATAAAAATATTTGTGTGAGTACAAGGGGGGGGGGGGAGATGGTTGAATAAATAATGGTTAATGGAACAACCATTACACTGATAATTTAAAGTTCTGCTAAATACAGGAACACATTTCAAAATCCCCATATCTTCTGCCTGCAGTGTCCATATCAGGTAATTAAATTGTCAGGGGTGAGTTGGGACACTTTGGGAAATCTCAGGTTAACCATTTACTTTTTTAAAATAGATTTTCAGTAAAAGTACAACCCCCTCCCAAAAAGAATAGAAACTACATTAAAAAATAAAATCCCTACAAGTAATAATGTGCCCCTTAATTATAATATAAGGATATTACGTCATGCTGTTCCCTATCCTGTATAAAAGCATTTGGCCTTAGGCTTCGTGCTTATATATGGTCAGGGAACTTCTCTTTTATGTAATATCCTTACATTACATGAGGCTCTGGATTTAGAATGGGGAAGGGCAGAGGTATAAATCCTTATAAAAATCCTTTAGTGACCTCACTGAATGACTTCCTGTATACCACTGCACCTTCCCATGTCTCTTCCTCTCTCTTTATTACTCATTTATATAGGAAGCGCTATTTAGTGTATTAAAAGTTAATTACCCTTCCTATTCAAATGAGAAGGAATGACCGAACATAGTCTGTCAACCTCTCCCTCACTATTTGTTTCCCGCACTGACTGAGTTACGATATAGATAAGGAGGAGCAAACATTCTCACTGAAATGCATCCACTCCTCCTTATCTACATCATAACTTAGTCAGTGCAAGAAACGATCAGGAGAAACCGTAATGAACTCTTTATACACTAAACAGGGATTCTTACTTAAATATAAATATAAACTAATAAAGGGTGGGGGGGAGAGTATGTCTGTGGTTTTTTTTGTTTGTTTGTTTGTTTGGCTGACCTTATGTAATAGTAATAATAATAATTATTATTATTATTATTATACTCCTTTATGGTGTAATATACTTATAATACATAAGGCTCCTATACTATTAATGGGGAGGTGCAGTGGCGAGAATCCTTATTACAGTCACTCAGGTGCGTCACTGATGACGTGATAAGCATTCTGCCACTGCACCTCCCCACCTCTCTCCTTCCCTCTATACTCCATACAAGTGAAGCAGATTTCTGGATATAAAGGGTTAACCATGCTGTTTTGTATTAAAATGTAAAGGTACTGACCAGGTTACACTCCGGTCCTCTCCCCCCCCCCCCCCCATCTGGATCCTGTCACAGATTGAACTACAAGGAAGATAAGGAGCAGTTTCGCATTCCAATGAGTCATAAATTGACTCGGCTGGCGGCTAGACACTGCTCCTTATCTTCTGTGTAGTTCAATTAGTGACAGGATACGGATGGGGGGAGAGGACCAGAGTGTAACCTGGTCAGTACCTTTACATTTTAATAGAAAACAGAATGGTTAACCCTTTATATCCCGAAAATAAACTTCACTTGTATGGAGTATAGAGGGAGGGAGGGAGGGAGGAGTATATACAGGAAGGGGGAGAGAGGGAAAGGAGGGTAGATACAGGGAGGGGGGATAGATACTGGGGGGACAGGGAGGTGGGGGTAGATGGGAGATAGATACAGGAAGGTGGGAGGTAGATACAGGGAGGTGGGAGGTGGATACAGGGAGGTGGGGGTAGATACAGGGAGGGAATTTTAGATAGAAAGCTTCTTATTTGATAGTAATAAATCAGATGTTGGATTGGGAGTCTATCCATTAATGTTTGGAATGTAGAGAGTTTGTTGTCTGTGTAAAGGTCTGCTAAGTAAGTGAGTCCTGTGAGTTCCCATTATTTTATATTTAAGTTGGGGATGATTTGTGTTTAGGATGTTAGGGAGATGTAGGAGAGGTATGCTTTTTGTATTGTTTCTGTTTTAATGATCTGTTTCCAGATTTCATTGGTAGTTTGTATTGTTATATATTCTGTGTTTGATGGTTTAAATTGGAGTGTTAGGATGTCTAGGTTAGTTTTGAGATCAATTTTTTAGTTCCTGTATAGCTCTATGTCTGCCCATTTTTTGTTGAATTTAATAGATAGCCAGTGCTTCGTTTGATCTAGAATTGCGGCTTGATAGTAGTTTTTAGTACTGGGTAGGCTACTCCGCCTGCTTTTTTAGTTTTGGATAGGTTTTGTGTTTTGATTCTTGGTTTTCCTTTGTTCCAGAGGTATTTATTTATTTCAGCTTGAATTTTATTGAAAAAGGAATCAGGTATTTGAATAGGGAGTGTATTTAATTTGTATAGTAATCTGGGTAGGAGAAGCATTTTCAGAAGGGTAATCTTAGTTAGCCAGGGTAGATATTTTATCATCCATGTGTTAAGTTCTTTGGTTATCTTGGGAATTAAGGGTTCATAATTTGTTTTGAAGAGGTTTTTGACCTTTGGGGTAAGATAAATTCCTAAATAAGGGATTGATTCTGAAGCCCATTTGTATTTGTATTTTGCTTTTAAATAGATCTATCTTTAAGGTCATAGATATGTTGATAGGAAGAATAAATTACATATCTTCGTTTATTTTATATGATATTTTTCCAAATAAATATTTTTTGGAGGTGTACTAATGAGATTAAGGGGTCGGTTATTGCTAGAATAATGTCGTCAGCATATAAACCTATTTTGTGTTGTTGGTTGCCTATTCTGATTCCTTTTATTTTGTCTATATTTCTGATGTAGGTAGCAAGAGGTTCTATGGTGAAGTCGAATATTAGGGGCGATAGGGGACATTAAATCATAATAGCTTTTTTAATCCAGCCTTGTATGTTAAATTTTTTTCGAGTATAGCATTTTGGTATGCACAGTAGACTCTGTCGAATGCCTTTTCGGCATCTAAGGTAAGAATTAAGAATTGTTATTAATTGTCTCCTGGTTGGCTTTGGGGAACAAATCCCACCTGGTCGTCATCTATTAATTGAGGTAAGAAGGGTTGAATTCTGGAAGCTAAGATTTTTTAAAATATTTTAAGATTGGTATTTAAAAGGGATATGGGTCTGTAATTTTTAATGTTTATTTTGTCTTTGTTAGGTTTAGGTATAGGGGACTATAGTAACCAAAAGGTTTTCTTCCGGGAATTCTCCCTCTGTGACTGCTATGTTGAATAGTCTTTTGAGATATGGTGTAAGGATGTATTCATATTTTTTATAGTATTCTTTGGTGTAACTGTCAGCTCCTGGGGCTTTATTTTTTGGAAGGGATTTGATTGCTTTGGAAATTTCAATAGTCTGTATTGGAATTTATATTGATTCTAATTGTGGTTTAGAGAGTGTGGGTGTATTGATTTGTTTCAGGAATTCATTCATTTCATTTTTTGTGGGGGGTTTTACTTCTTTCGTTGTTTTGTATATTGTAGAGTGAGGAGTAGTATTTTGCGAATTTGTTTGCTATGTCTGGGGTTATATAGTGGTTTGTTTTGATTGTTATTTATTTGTGTTATTTTGGAGTTAACTATTTTAGATTTAAATCTATTAGCAAGGGATTTGTTTGCTTTGGGGCCTTGGGTATAATAATTAGCTTTGAGACTTCTCATTAGTTTATCAAATTTGTACATTTCTAATTGGTTTATTTTATTTATTTATTTTTTTGAATATCAGGTAATTTTCTTTCAAGTTTAAGAGTTTGAATTGTCTTTCAGCGTTTTGTAGGTTTTCGATCAATTCTATTCTTTTTTGTAGTCTGGCTTTTTTTTTTGTTGTGATGCAATTTTAATTTAACTCCACGTATATAGGCCTTGTGTGCATTCCATAGAGGTTTGGGGTGAATGGGTTCTATTCTAGTCTAATAGATGAAAGTTTAGTTTCCATAGTGTTTGGTGTGGAGTGTTTAGTTTATCTATCATAGTTACAATTTGAGGTGCGTGGTCTGAGATGGATTTAGTTAAGATTTTGGCTTTGGTTATGTTTTGTAAGTTCCACTTATCTGAAATTATTAGGTCAATTCTGGAGTGCATATTATGCGTTGGGGAATAATAAGTATACCGTAAATGTAGCAAAGCTGAGTGAGAATAAATGCATATGTTAAATATCAATCAACAAATTGTTTACACTACTACTGTTTCCACTGATTGCATGCTTCAATTACCAGCTAATTTGTTAGATAGATGGATAGACAGACAGGCTATCAGAGTCCAGAAAAGTCAGAGAAACTAGCAGGTTCTTATGCAAAATCCTTTTGATTGGTGGGTATATCTCCATAGACTGCAAGCAGAAAGGACATGCCTGTCATTATGCAAAACAGTTCTACTGTAATTGGTGGGCATTACTCCATAGACTTCAAGAACAGAGAACATGCCCTTTCTCACTTCAGGAGAAGAGGAGCAAAAATAGCTGCCTCCATAACACAACATAAAAATGAAAATATCGGACGATCCTTCAAACAAAAATAATTTCTGCAAATTTAAATCAATTCATTTTGGGAATATGATGATATGTTTGGGCATGATATGTTTTTCTGAGAATATTGATCCAAAGGATGGTCTCAAGTTCATTCATTTGCTCGACAGCGTTCGACAGCGGTAAACCCAATAAATCAGACCCATCTTCCCAGCTCTCTTGGTGCTTCTAGTAGGGCTGGTAATGTTAATGTTACAATCCTATACAGTGGTATAGTCCTTGGTGGTATAATTTTCAATGATCTACACTCCCCCTGGATAATAAAACGCACACCACAAACTTCATTGGGGCAATGTACAACACAAGCTTCTTTGGGACTCTTTCTCCTTTTCTCATCCACTTCCTTTATCATGCCAATTTGGCTCAATAACTTTAGCAAACACAATATACAATAATTAATCTCTAAATATTTGCACTGTAAAATGGCTAGGCATACCCAACTATGGACTCTTTCTTATATTCCTATATATATATTTCAATTTAGAACATAAACTATTTATAAATAACAGGATATTTTATGTCTTTTAAGATCATTGGATATTTTGATTGGTTGGAATTTCCACTCTTCATTTTTGCACATTGTGATTAGAGATTGGATACGAGTCCAACTCAGACCCGGATCCGACACGGAACCCCTCAGTTTTGAAATTTCGGGACTTCAGAGTCTATTTTGTATAATTATTGAACGTTCCAGGATGATCAAAAATAGCCTTGAACGTTCAATAATCCTCAAAAATATGATTGGAAACTCAAAAGTAGTTCCGATTGCATTTTTGAGGATTATCAAATGTTCGAGACTATTTTCGATAATCCTCGAAAATAGCCTCAAACATTCGATAATAATCGAAAATTCATTCCATTTTCGGATTTTTGGGATTTTCCCAAGATCCGGGAATCCAAAAACGGAACGAAACTGGTGAGTTTCAGCCATCTCTAATTGTGATTGCTTTTGTCCTTGTTCACGCTGACGTACTGAGGGACGTTTACCAATAAAGAAATACTTCTTCCAAGAAAAAGAAGGTAAAAAGGTAGAAAAGGTTAGATTGGGATTATCTTGGTGTGGATGGAAGGCTTTTCATTGTTATGCTCATAATCAGATCACTAGCAATTCCACTGTATGTTACTGTAATGTATCTTAAGGAGTGCCCCCACAATCTTTGTATTGTAGGACTTTGCAAGATATTTATAGGTGAAATATACATATTTTCTGTAAGATATCTACATGTAAAGGTATGCAAAGTTTAGTCAAATTCTGCTGTATAGGAATATACAGTATCTGTGTTGAAAAAGTTTAGGATGTGCAATTTTCCCTCTAATATTAAAATCTGTATCTTTGTGTACTTAATGGTACAGTTTATTTTGAGTGTGATGTGTACCTATGCCATTTCCAGGGGGACCACTCCAATGATGCACAGTGAAAATTTTGTCTTTGGTGGCCCCTGGGAGAAAGGAAAAGGCATTGGTGAACTAGTGGGAAGTGGGTTTCCTGCAGAGGTGCAGAGTTAAGGGAGTCCCAGTGACAACAGAGGACTTCCTCTAGCACAGGGGACTCCCCTTGGTCCTCCCCCAAACAGCCCTGGTGGTCTATTCAAGGAAGTGAACTTGAGATCAACACTGATCACAAGTTCACTTCATGCTCTAGTAAGCCAGTGTTAAACTGAACGCTATTTGTGAATGGATCAAAAAAAACCATTCACAAATACAGTTGGTACTGAACTGCAATCTCCAGTCAGAAAGCAGTTCAATACCTGCTATAGTAAGCTGCAACGTGCTGGCCACTTACTCAGAGATCGATGTACAAATAGATCAATATTAGGTGATCATTTCTGATCACAAGTATTGATTTTTGCCAATGGAGAAAAAAAATTACTTCCTGGAAAATGCTTTTTCTAATCGGAGTGCTTTATTTCCCGGGGGAATAATCAAAGTAAATTCAGATTATTAGTCCACCATTTTTAAGTTAAACTGAACTTCACTTTCACCCAACAAAAACACAGGGGGAAATAGTTGTTCCTAAAGGGATGGGAGGGATGTCATTTAGGATATTGTGGCAGATTGATTATAAGGTAAATGGTGGGAGGCAGCAGTCGGACACACTGAATTTTTTTTCCATAAGTATATTACCATTTCCCAACATGTTTTTTTCACATATTATTACTGTAGTGTTGTACGTTGTAACTAAAGATGTCCGAACTCCGCAAAATCCGGTCCGCTCGAGGATCCACAATTTTTTTTTAAAAAATCAAAAATTCGAAAATCCGCGAGCGGACCCATTAAAATCTATTAAAATAAAAGTTCGGCAAAATCCGTTCTTCGAAAAAATGAGTATTCTGCGAAAATACGAGGATTCTTCAAAAATACGGGATTTTTCAAAAATACGAGGATTCTTCGAAAATACAGACCCGAAAATGTGGCTTGCTCCATCCAAAAATGTGAAAAATCCACGAAATTTTGAATTTACGAGGATTTCTCTTATTTTCCTCTGAAAAGTTTGGAAACTGGAAAACCTGCGATATCCGCTGTTCGCGAACGAGGTAATTCCACCGCGGATCCAGGTTCGGATCCGCGAACTGGGCCATCACTAGTTGTAACATATGTTTTATTGAGTGCCCTTATACCGTGGATGTATTTACATTCAAATAAAAAGATTCTTTATAAAATAAATCTATCTACTACACATATCATAATGCCAAGATGTTCCCTTTACTCACCGAGGGTCTAATTATTCTCCATGTCCACAAAAGGAAATTTTTATTTGGTAAATTGGGCACATCCTCCAATACTCACATTTAGATAGGTACACGTTTGAGAACTGTGTTGCACAGAGCTCTGTTGTGATCAGAATCACTTAATTATAAAAAAAAAATGTACATACACAATATTTGATGACTTTGAAAATAAAAGGTACAGAAATGCTCCCGATTTCACCTCAAAGTTAGTTTCACAGCAAAACTTTTCAGGACTTCAAGAAAAAAGTTAAAGGGTATCTCCACTGGAAAAAAGTTTGGGCATTTAGTTTTATTGAAGAACGCGTTTTATTGAAGAGGTAAAGGAGCTGTGCTCATGTCAGACTATGTGGCAGAGGATCGATCGATCAGGTAGTAGCTTACTTTCTCTCCCAGCTCCTGCAGGTTTAATTGAAGAACAGGAGGTAAGACACAGCTCCTTTACCTCCCGTTCTTCAATAAAACTAAATGCCCAAACCTTTTTTTCCAGTGGAGATACACTTTAAATTCATAAAATGTTGCTAATTCCATGAAACTGCAAAACCCTGCAGGTTTTTAGTACCATAAAGCCCTACATGACAATTACATATCAACAGTGTTACAATAATCATTTACAGTTATTGCATTGGGGCCATCCCCCTGAATACTGATTCCAGATTCATATGAAATATGTACTCCTTTAATATTGCAATAAACCTCTGAAACAAAGCATTTTAATTGCAATATCTTGTCTTCCATTAAGTTTAATACATTACACTGGGTGGTTTTGTCCATCTTTAGTAAGAACATCAGCTTTCTAAGATGGATCCTTTAAATATGTTGAAGGTTTAATTGATCTCATTGGGAATAATGCCAGGGAAATAAATATTATAAATACAGGGATTTCTTTCCTTATGGAAGTAAACTTGTGAATGAAGCAGCAGTTTATATTGTGGATAAACTGCAGAAGCTTTGCTACATCCATTCCCAGCTTTTTTTGGGATTATTGGGGCACCATAAAATAAGGTGAGGTTAAATAGATTTATTCTAAATGAGACTCTAATTAAGCAGATAAATTTGATTATATGACAAATACTTTTCTAATTATTAATTACTAACTTTATGGTAAAACTCTTTAAATTAGTGATGTTAGATTAGACTACTAACCATGGGTCAAAGATTTCTATAAAATAAAGTTTATTTGAAAAATGGTTATATAAACAGATGTATTCAACATTTTTTCCTCATTTTTGTAAATTTTAAGATATTTTAAGAATTATGTTTTGATTTATCTTTGTTTGTGATTCTCGATGTAAATTAAAACATTTAATCATTTTTTAACAATTTCTTCTGGGAATCTTTGTCAAATCATGTCACTTATAGGCTATGGCTTATGGCTGCTAATCGGCCAAATTGGTGTAGAACCCATGCTATGCGATGTGTTATTGGCTTAGTGGGGGTTTTATACAAACTTATATTGCCTGCACCATTTTTAGGAAATAGCACCACCTTTGCAATTTGCCACATGTCCTCTAGCATGTTCTATTGATGAACAATGCCCCAGATAGTTTTTTGTATGGCCCATTAATGTATTTATACACAGTAATCATTTCCCCACACAAGCGCCTTTTCTCTAGTTTACATAATTGTAACTTTTCCAGTCTCTCTTCATATTCAAGCTCCCCAATCCCCATATTAATTTAGTTGCCCTTTTCTGAACCCTTTTCATTTCAAAGATGTCCTTTTTATACACAGGATTCCAAAATTGCACTGCATATTCCAAATGAGGCCTTACCAATGCTTTGTAAAGAGAGAGAATTACATTTTCCTCCCTTGAATCCATACCTCTCTTTATACAAGACAATACCATGCTGGCTCTGGCTGTTGCTGCCTGGCACTGCTTGCTACCTTTAAGTTGGTTATCCACCAAAACTATGATTTGTGAAATTAACCTGTGGGTACTAGGGGTTTGCTCCTATATTCCACCTTAGCTGGGTGATACCCATCTAAATGTATGCAGTAAACTTCAAATGCTCTATAGTGCTCAACAGAAAAAACTGTACTCGCTTTCTAAGTTACATGACCTATTTCTCACGTGTACTAAATGCAACTTACTAGAGAATCATCTTACAATGTAGAGGTGTTCTGGGGAGAAAAGCTTTTTGTATTAGGTTTAAAAAAATAATAAGTTTAGTTTTTACTTTTTTTTTTTTACTCTTGTGATCTCTCTTTCCTTCTAGACTGAGGTGATGAATTAGAGCAGAATTCTGAAGTATTCCCGGGTTGTATATAGAATCCACCTGAAACTGCAGTATAAATATCCTTCAAAATACTGACAATACTTTTATACAGCTACCTGTATTTCTAAAACTTAAAGGGGCACAGAATTCATAGTTACCGTGGCATGTACTCTTCCGAAATAGCATGGCAGTAAATGCTCTTCTTAAAGCCTTTGGTTTTGTTTCATTGGCAGTTATTGGAATTCCTGCCAATGTTTTAATTTTATTAAGATTTGTACAAATTGGACTTTTAGAGAAAAGATTCTTACCAGCAAATACAATTAGAATGTTACTGTCTATTGCTAATTTCATTGTTCTGGTTTCTCGTGTAATTCCTCAAGCCTTATATGCAATCGGACTAAGGAATTTACTGAGTGATAATCAATGTAAGCTGATTGTTTTCTTTTACAGAGTGAGCAGAGCCATGTCCATTTGTTTAACCAGTTACCTTAGCTGTCATCAGTGTATCATTATAGCTCCAATTACCGCAAAATGGAAACTTCTTAAACAAATGTTGAATTGTAATTTAACAATAATAATTGCTTTGTTTTTGATCATGAATATGGTTCTTTACACTTCTAGCATTTTATATGGAAGAGCAACATCAAATTCTACACTCTCACCTTACACACTGCACTTAGTATATTGTGATTTTGACTTTCAAAATTATCCCAGTTACTTAATAAATGGCTTGGTATCTGTAATACGAGAGATTCTATTTGTTGGACTGATGATCCTATCTAGCACCTACATGGTCTGTATTTTGTACCATCATCAACAATCTATGAAAGGAATGCGAAGCTCTGACAAGGTCCAACAGAAGACAGCTGAGTACAAGGCTTCCCGTGCTGTTGTTTTATTGGTTGCAATGTATCTGGCCTTGTATGGTATGGATAACTCAATGTGGATCTATACACTGACCATGTCCAATATAGATCTGGATGTGAGTGATACCAGGATTTTCCTTGCTGCATCATTTGCGGCCTTCAGTCCTATTCATATGTTTGCATTTACTCCTAAAGTACACCTTTGGTTTAAAAAGCCATAAAAATTTTTTAAAAGAGATTTAAAAAACACCGTTAAGAGCCCACAACAAAAAAATAAACGAGTAAAGGCAAAGCAACAAACAAGTGCTCAGCACCTCTAGAAATATTAAAGTTGTTAAACAACAGGTATGTTTGTATGGCACAAAAATGAAAACTCTCATGTATGTTTTTTATTTCTTATATAGCGCTACATATTCCGCAGCGCTTTACAAATATTTACTTAATTTACATCAGGCCCTGCCCCGAAGAGCTTATAATCAAAGCACATTTATTTGACACATACAACCTATCAGTATGTCTTTACGATTGTGGGGGGAAACCAGAGTGCCCAGAGGAAACCCAGGCAAGCACGGGGAGAATATACAAACTCCTTGCAGATGTGTCCAAGGGTGGAATTGAACTCAGGACTTCAGCACTTCAAGGCATCAGTGCTAACCACTCGGTCACTATGCTGCCCTATCATGGCCAACAAACTATCAGGGTTATTCAATAAAAGTTCTTATCGTTAAAAATTGTGTTAATTTTGCTCCAACCAATCAGATGTAAGCTTTTAGATGTTAAATGATTTCTGATTGGTTGGGGCAAAATTAGCACCATTTTTAACAATAAGAACTTTTATTGAATCTCCCTGTATGTCTATCAGTCATAGGAGTGATCATTTTACAAGGAATACTGGAATACTCCTGTACATAATTATCAGTTCCCTACACTAAAGCATAGGGAGCCAATAATGATTGTACCTATACAAACTTTAAAGAGGTTGATTGTTTGAGCTTTTTTGCAAAACTTTACAACAAATGTCTCATGTGTATGTCCACCTTCAACAGTAAATGGCTAAACCCAGACAAGAATTTTCTTGATGCCTGCCTATGAATCACAGATAGATCCTATACCAATGGGCCACCTACAGGTAGGTTGTATTCTCTATCAGTCAAAGTACAGTAGCTGGTCCAACTGTAGTAACTAAGAACCCTTAGCAAAAATTTAATAATAGGGTGTTTGAACAAACAGCCCTAGTAGAACAAAAAGACATGTTTGTCTACATCTGTATACTGTCATATTAATTTTTTGAATGTTGATTTATAAAGAAGCAGTGTATAATATTATAATACAAAGATCCCTACAAAGGGACATAATAAAGGGACAAAATATAAATAAATCTGTGCATTAATAAGCATTCAAGTGCTTGAACTATGCAACATGAGGAAAGGGGAACAAGCATACATTCTATAATAACTGTCACAAGAATATCCATTTATAATGCATCAATAATAACTGTTTTATACCAAGACGTATATTTTTGTTTACACTTTACTTAATATTTTTATTGATGACCACTTAAATATGTATACTGCATTAAGGAGCACATATCAGACTTTTCAGATACCATGGGATTATAACGGCCTCTAATGACATGGCCAAAAAGTAACAATCGTTATTATTGTTATATGTCTCTGTTGTTATTGTATAGCTATAATCATTAAGGGTGGATGGGGTATTGTACGGTTGACCAATATCTTGCACTGCAGTCATTATCTATCTATCTATCTATCTATCTATCTATCTATCAGTAACAAACATAATTAAAAAATAATGTAATAGTAATAGTTTTAGCACTTTATTACAATTAAGGACAAAAGTATTGTAATGACTATTTAATATTATACTGACTTATTACTATGTACCAACATTTGCTTTATTAAAAATGATAACTGTTATGAGGTGTGTTGTTTTCAATAAGGTGCTTGCATGGGTATATATGATTACTGTGTATAAATACATTAACGTGCCATACAATAAACTACCTGGGACATTGTTCACCAATAGAGCATGTCAGAGGACACGTGGACATCCCTTAAGACTGGAAGAAAAAAGGTTTAGGCTTCAAGTTCAGAAAGGGTTTTTCACTGTGAGAACGGTAAAGCTATGGAACTGTCTTCCAGTGGACGTTGTTATGGCAGGTTCATTGGTCAGTTTAAAAAAAAAAAAGCTGGATGAGTTTCTGCAAACAAGGAATGTTGCAAGTTACTGGTATTGATACATAAAGTAGAGTTGATCCAGGGAAATTTCCGATTGCCACTTGAAGTCAGGAAGGATTTTTTTACCCCTTCATAAATATTTGTACACTGTACCCCAATCCAACACTAGATCACTGAACTGATAACAAAACATTTCTTGTGAGGAGAGCCAAATGTGACAGAGCACAGAGAAGGGAAGTATTTAGCCATGCCAAGATTTTTAAACCTTTGACCATTGAAAAGTCCTAGACTCAGACTGGAAATGATGATGGGGAAGATTTGGGTCAATCGAATGAACCAGAAAGGGTAAGGTCCTACTATTTTAGGCCCTCAATTTAGGGGGTTCGGAGTTTGGACATGCCCTTTACACAATTTTAGGATTAGGCCAGATGGTTAGGAATCAAATTAGGGAGATACTATTTACTATACGAGATGCAGAAAACACTGCAAAAAAAGTATTTAAAGGATAAGTATGCTGTAAAAGCAAGTTAAGTTTAATTGGAAACAGCAGCTTTAAAAATTCTTTGCCCTTTTTTTCTTTATCCCTCCTGAGCCTACCTTTCCTGATGTAAAGTTGCTGACATCTTGCATCTGCATTGTAAACTCCGCCCCTCCGAGACTTCCTGGTTAATGGATCTTCTTCTTCTTTAGCCTCACGCGTGCACACGGACCAAACGGACAGTGCTTTTTGAGGCTAAAGAAGAAGGAGATCCAGGAAGTCTCGGAGGGGCGGAGCTAAACAGTCTACAATGTAGATGCAAGATGTCAACAGCTTTAAATCAGGAAAGGTAGGCTCAGGAGGGACATAGTAAAAAAAAGAGGGGGCTAAAGATTTTTTAAAGCTGCTGCTTCCAATTAAACGTAACTTGGTTTTACAGCAATCTTATCCTTTAAGTAAATTAAGTATTTATGCCACTGTATATCCTTGATATTGTGTCCAATTACACTGGTTTTCTGTGCCAGCATTGTTGTTACCTAGCATTTTGAGTATTGTATTGATTAAACTTGAGTAAAATGTGGGCAGCTGTCTGAGCATTGAGCAAACGCATGTGGAAATCTGCTATTCACCATCTATTCACCATCTATTCACCATCCATTTGTAATATTAGACACGTAAATTAACTTTTACTGGTGTGAAGAGATAAGAAATGATCTATTAAAACATGAGCTTGTGAGACAAATTGCTTGAGTGCTACATTCACATCCACAAATGTACATCCCTTGCATGAAAATAAGGCTATGATATTTCTATATTTTTCCTAAACTTTAAAATTCCAAATTTATAATTTATCTCCTGGAAGTTACTTCCTTGTTCATCCCAAATGGTTTGTTTTATTGGGCAAGTAAACACTCTGGACAAATAGTTTTTTTTTGTCCTGAAACATAATGATTTAAAGGGGTCAATAACCCTTGAGTAACCATTTACATGATCCTTATTGGGGTTTGTGTTAATGACAAACACCTTTTTCTAAATAGAAAAGTACCCTCACTTTGATATAGTGACAGATCTGTATAATAAAGGGATAGTAAGACAAGATGGGTGAAAGAAGGCAAGATTGGATACCAAAGTCCAGAAGCAATAAGAGGACGAAAAAGCCAGGTGATACAAGGGCACAGAGTCCAAGAGCACTCAAACTGTATATATACAACCAAAAATAGAAAAAGGGGAGGGCAAACGCGCCTCATACATACATAACGGTTCAGATGTGGACACTAAACTGTGAATAAACAGTAACAATTTTATTATCCATAGACAAACATATATAATATATATAAACTTAAAACCAATTAATGAGTTCCCATGTCCCCACAATAAAATAGACAAAACCACAAACATAGTGAAGTTTGACCTAAGGATAAACATAAAATATTGACAATATAATTGCGAGAATTTAATACATCCCTGAAAGTTGCCCTGATATAACATATAACAATAAGTTAAATTAGGAAAAGTATTAATATTACATATTCGGCAACTGCTGACAACAATATATTAAATAGCATAGTGTAAGAGGAATACATGGCATTTGCTTTGTTGCTGCAGACACCTCACCTGACAGACACCTGATGGTCCAACTCCTCTTCCTCTGGAGGATTTTCTTGTCCAAGTCTCCACCCCAATCCCCCAGACGTAGAGACAGTCTGGACTAGAATCATGTTTCAGGCAGAAATGTCTAGCTACACTGCTCTCCTCTTTATTATTTTTGATGTCACATATATGTTCCAACACCCTAGTACGTAGCTCTCTGATTGTTTTACCCACATACATCATTGGGCATCTCCATTGTAATACATAGATTACTCCTTTTGATTTGCAGTTAATAAAACTTCTGATTTTAAATTCTGTGCCATCTAGATTTTAAAAGGTAAGTTTTTTGCTCATATATTGACATATTTTGCAATTGCCACATCTATGACTACCTTTTGTGGATCCTTTTTCCAACCAGGTCAATCCCCAAGTGGGCATGAAATGACTAGATACCAACGATTGGCCAATTGTACAAGCCCTACGTGGTATCATTCTAGGCGACTCCCCTAGATATTTTCTAAGAGAGTCATCCGATTGGAGAATATATTCTTAAGCAATTGTTGTGCCCATGCTCAGTCGTTATTATAGTCACTGACTTTATTAACCACTTCACTGCTAGCTACAGTTTTATATTGAAGATTTTCCCTCTTGGAATATTTGACCCTCTTATACGCTTTTTATAACCAATTAGACGGATAACTTCTCTCTGAGAACCGGTGATACAGTTTTGAGGCAGCCTTTTCAAAATCTACAAGGGAAGTACAATTAAGGCGTGCTCTCAAATATTGTCCCACCGGGATCCCCTTAAGTAATGAGATGGTGTGCATAATTTGTGCACGTAACATATTGTTCCCTGTCGTATATTTACGATACAGCTCCATGTGCAATTTGCCTCCCACCTTCTTGATCCTTAAATCCAAAAAGGGAATCTGAGTCATATCAAATTGCAATGTAAAATGTAAATTCCAAATGTTCGTATTCAACTGCCTCACAAACTTTGGAGTTCCTCAATAGATGCATCACATATATACCTCTATATACATCTATATAACAACCTCAAAACAAAATGTGGTTAAGAGCTGTAACAAATTGATCGTCTGAAAAAACAAATTTTTCCCATGCTGCCAGGTAGAGGCCCGCATATGTAGGGGCACATGCCGTGCCCATGGCGGTGCTACATACCTGGTGATAAAACTTGTTATCGAATGTGAAGAAATTATTAGTTAAAATGGTTTCTCGTAACTGGAGCCCAAATAGAGAATGTTTTTCAAACTTAAGACTGCGTGTCTGTAGGAAGCCCTTAATTGCCTCCATGCCCAACTGGTGGGGTATGGAGGGATAGAGGGCCTCCACGTCTAAACACACCAAAATGGTATTATCTTTAATCTGGATTGTATCTAGTCTTTTGAGGACATCCAAAGTGTCCTTTAAGTAGGGAACCGTATCAAGAAAAGGGCAGAGGGCTAGATCAACAAAACGTGAAATATTTTCAGTGGGACTAGCCACCGCCAATAGGATTGGATGACTGGGGGGGTCTCTTAGTATTCTTGTGCAACTTTGGTAGCCAATAAAGGCAGGGCAATGTAGGGTGCTTGTTGAATAAGAAACCAACATCTGATTTACTCATAATAACTGCACCAAAGGCCATATCCAAGCACTTTTTAATTTTTTTGTGACTCTATAATACTGAGTTGGGTCACTCAATTACTTAAGAGCTTCAGAGCGATAATAGTCCTTGTCAAGGACAACTATCTTCCCACCCTTGTCAGCCGGCTTAATGATGATGCTGTCGTTAGCTTTGAGTTCCCTGAGGGCCCGCATCTCCTGGCCATTAAGGTTCAGAGAAGCATGGCTCCCACTGAACTCCTCTATTTCATGCTCAATAACATCAACAAACGCATGCACACTTGGGATGGCGGACAAGGATGGGACTTGTCCGCCATGGGACTCGTCTAAAAAAGGAACCACAGGGAATTGGGGGGCTTTACGTTGGTAACTGTGATCACGTCTTGAGTTCCTAAACTTAATCCATACTTGTGCTTCTTGTTCAATTTCAGAGCTATCACTAAATTGAGAGTCTAGTTTATCATAAGTGAATACCCTTCCTGCCTTATAATCCTCACAGTCCCGGGGAAAATGTTTCTTTTTACGCAATTTAATGCTATCTGTAGTTTATCAATATCCCCTTTTCTCCTCTCATTTAACTTTGCATAATCTTTGTGGTCATGTGTTTAGATCATCCCCTTATTTATTCACTTCAATTTCTATTACTGACATTTGACTTGTCCTTAATAATTAATTTCATCAATTCAAAAGAGGCTGTACTTGCTGCCTTATCCCATTTTAATTGTAAGTCATCTGACATTTTGGAAACTAAATTACTGCCTGGACGAATCTTCCACCGCAAACCTCGTGGAATCATCTTTGACTTAAGATAGTTTTCCAAAGTCAGAACTTCCCATTTCCGACGTACAATTTTACTTAACTCTTTTTTGTAGTAATTAAAGTCTCTAACAATTCTCTTATCTGGGTTATTAACACCACTCTGAACTCTCTGAACCCCCAGGCCCATCAAAAAATGCCTTGCTTGTATCTGTATCCCACTCCAAATCACTAAATTTAAATGCCATGTATCCAACACTAATGAACAACAGTATATGACAATATAGTGTCCAACTCCAGGCCTATCTAATAAACCCAATACCTATATATAACCAGATATAAAGACTGAATAACTAACAAAAAAAAGAAAATAAAGAAGGTAATAAAAATGCAAGTACTGAAACTTGTATAGTGGGCCTAAACGGTTGATAACAGTATCGCTAATTAAGCGGGTGCATAACCTGGAAAGGTATATCAGAACTGCATAATAAAAGTAAGACAAGATGGGGGAAAGAAGGCAAGATGGGATATCAAAGTCCAGAAGCAATAAGAGGGAAAAAAAGCCAGGTAATACAAGGGCACAGAGTCCAAGAGCACTCAAATTGTATATATACAACCAAAAAAAAAGGGGGAGGGCAAATGCACCTCATACATAAGTAACGGTCCGGAGGTGGACACTAAACTGAATAAACAGTAAAAATGTTATTATCCATAGACAAACATATATAATATATATAAACTTTAAACCAATGTGCAGGCTGGCCGCATAATAGGTAAGTAAAGTGCAAGCGTACTGTGCAAACAGGCTGGTAAAATTGCAGTGGGAAATAGTGGACAGTAAGATGCTTTTAAACTACTCAATGTGCGTATCTTAAAAAGTCCTAGGATAAGCGAATTAAAGGCAGTTCATATCCGATAACCCCCAGAGTCAATAAAGTGCAAAGTTCTGAACACCCCCTATGGTAGCATGAAACAGTCTCACCAGCCACTGCTGCTAATACCGGAGGTCCATTGTCCAACTACGGCTCTAATCCCCAAACACCGGACTTAGCAGAGAGCAGGATCATCCTTAAAGTCCAGCTGTCACAGACGCCGCCATACCCAATGGGAGCCATGCACCAAACAAATTACTCCAGACCAATGCACGTTTCGGGACAAATGCGTCCATTCTTCCGGGTCACTTGGTAAGGGGCTACCTATGGGAATAAAGCTTAAGTAGCACGGACATTGTGCAAATAATCAATTGTCTATTATACCGAGTTGGGTCACTCAATTGCCTCAGAGCTTGTCTGCCGGTTTAATGATGATGCTGTCGTTAGCTTTGAGTTCCGAGGGCCCGCATCTCCTGGCCATTAAGGTTCGAAGAGGCATGGCTCCCACTGAACTCCTCCATTTCATGTTCAATAACATCTACAAACACATGCACACTTGGGATGGTGGACAAGGATGGGAAAAATTTTGACTTAGGGCACAGACCTAAATGGCTAATCAGAATAGGTGACTCGGATACAGAATCTACCTGATCAACATCACTTCTTTAATCATTCACCCAGCCCATCGAACTCCAGCTCTATTATATTATCCAAAGCCAAATTGTCAAACAAATCAAAATTACAGCCTTCACTTTTCTTATCAGCATACAATTTCATAAGGATTAGACATCTGGCAAAAAGATGTACATCTTTAACAAAAGTGAATGGATCTAAACTCTTGGATGGGCAAAAATTAAGACCCTTAGAAAATAAACTCACAAGCCTATCTTCTAATTTTGTTGTAGAAAGGTTAACTACATACAGTGACAGATTAATTATTATTTAAATACATTAGGACATGTTCAATTATCAGGGAAAAAACAAACAGTATAAAATCTTAATAAGTAACTAGAGATGTCCGAACTTCGCAAAATCTGGTCCGCTCGAGGATCTGCGAATTTTAGGAAAAATTTTAAAAATTCGAAAATCCGCGTGCGGATCCGTTAAAATTAAAAATACCCTTGAAATAACGAGATTTCCCGTATTTTCGAAAATTTTCGAAATTAAGTGTTTTCACGTATTTTAGTGAATTTTCGAAATTACGAGTTTTCAATTTTCGAAAATACATATGTATGGAATTAAGAGAAATCCTTGTATTTTCGAAAATACATGTTTTCCCGTATTTTCGAAAATTTTCGAAATTACGTGAAACTTGTAATTTTGAAAATTTTTGAAAATACGAAAAATCCGCGAATCGGAAGTTCGGAAGGCGGAAAATCCGGAAAAATCCGCCGTTCGCGAACGGGATAAATCCGCGGCGGATCCGGGTTCGGATCCACGAACCGGCCATCCCTATAAGTAACATGGAAAAATACTTCATAGTATCAGTATATTACATGTATGCAGGTATTTAATAGAGATGGCTGGTTCGCGAATCCGGATTTTCCCAGAATCCGCTTACCAAACCTTTTCCAAACTCTGCAACTAGAACCAGTGCCAGGGAGGGGGGTCCGGTTTGAGCTGCAGGACCCCTTAAGCCCCAAAAGGCACTTGTCAGTGCCACAAGGGCCCTTTTAAGGGCCTGGGAGGGGGTCCAGAGTTGAGCCGTGGTACCCCCGAACATCGAGAATCTCTGAATCTGTCTCTGAATCTCTAAAAAAGGGTTGCTCATTATTATACAATATATCTATGCCAATATATCTACATAAATACATTGAAAACAAAATGTAAGTAACTAATGAACTAATCAATTACATACACAACTATACATCAAATAAACAAAGTATATAATAAAGTACATATGGTTGGATATTCACACTATGAACAAATCATGAACGAAAAACGATGCAACCATAATGTTCTGATTATTCCTAAGGGAATAAATCTCCCAAGAGTTCCAGAGTACTTTTTGCAAAGTTAAATTGCCAAGATATCCAAACAAAATCTCCATACTATATCATTTGTAAATACATGCATATCTAGTGATCTTTAAAATCTTAAAGCTAAGGGACAGAGACTAAGTAGTCGACATTCCGGCTCAGTGGATTGGTTGAAGAATTCTGTAGCTTCCTTTAGTAGCAGTATGTCACAGTCTTCATTGTGGACAAAGAATAAGGAAAACCAAATACTGATGCCATTGTGCTTTTATGGCTTCACATATTACTTCATATATAAACCAGTAGAGATAGATGAAGTCTATATATATAAGGAGGAAAAACATTTCATATAAATGTGGTGAAATTCAGTTTCTCATTTTAGAGTATAAATCCACCGTGTTTCTCTTCTAAAGAGCTACCTTTCTATATCTCCCCCCCTTATTGATTCAGTGACTCTGTCTATGCCCATACATTTTAAGACCAGTAGCTGTACCTCTATGATCAATTTAAAAATGTTCTGCCACGCTACTTAGGGGGTTCTCTTGTTTCAAATTTATGTCTAGCCAGCCGGATATTAGACAGGTGGCTTGATAATCTTGCCTTAAGCTTTTGTTTAGTTTTCCCCACATATAGTTTATTGCAGGGGCATTAAAGTAGATAAATTATATTCTTAGATCTGCAATTAATATAATGGTGTACCTTAAAAACATTTGTGGTGCTTCTATCAGTTAAGGTTTGTATTTTGTCCATATAAGTGCAGTCACAGCAAGGGAAATTGCCTTTAAAGGCATAGCCACCATCTGTTCTTTTCTCTCGTGAAATGACTTGTAGTTAGTGTGTCTGACAGGTTCCTTGGATGTTTAGACGTCATTAGAGGGTAGTCTGCAATATAGCTAGAGAGGGTAGAATCATTATTTAGAATGTGCCAACTCTTTTTTAACAGGGCTTTAACCTTTCCCTAATCACTATTATGTGTGGTAATAAATCTGATGTTTTTTTCACTGCTCTTTGGACGTGAGTACAATAGTTGTCGGTTCAAAGCTTGTGCTTTGACCTTACACTTCTATCAATTTCTTGGGGTAATCCCCCCAGTTTGAATCTATCTGTTAGATCTGTTGCTGCTATCTCATAGCTCTGATCAGTAGTACATTTACCACATACCTTTAAAAATTGTCCTTTGGGTATCCCTTTAAGTAGGGATAGCGCTTTGATAATGAAGGAGAGAATTAGTGGCCATTTCTTTCCTGTATAATTCACAAGTGCATTTACCTTCACTTTTGAAATGCGTACATCTAGAAAATTGACTTCAGTGCTCAAGATATCGCTAATAAAATATATATTAAGGTTATTGCTTTTCAATCTTGTAATAAAATGATTCAACAGGTCAGAGGGGCTGCACCACACAGTAAAAATATCATCTATATATCACAGCCAAAGTTTGACATGCCTGGTATAGTGTTCCATGGAATCGCAAAAAACCTGCTTACTCTCCCACCAACCCAGAAACACGTTGGGGAGCACATTTTGCGCCCACTGCGGTCCCTCTGACCTATAAAAAGTATTGCCTATCAAAGATAAAATAATAATGCACAAGAACAAATTTGAGTAGGGTTGGAATGAAATTCATTTTTGACCTATTTGTCATCCCTTCTGAGACCATAAAATATTTCACTGCCTCTAGGCCATTTTTGTCCCCAATATAACTATAGAGGGACTCTATGTCACAGGTGTAGCCTATGTATGAAGTCATACTCCTACTTCTAAATTTTGTATTTTCATTAGCAAATCTGCTGTGACACTGATATGAGAGCAAAGTCTGAGGACCTGTTTCTGCAGGTAATAATCAATAAAACTACATGCATGTTCAACAATGCACCCTATTCCTGATACTATGGGTCTCCCTGGTGGTTCTGTGAGATTTTTATGTACCTTAAGTAATAAATAAAAGATAGCAGTAACTGAGGAGTCCACAGTTAGGTACTTGGCCTCCTTTTCAGTAATTATTTCTTCATTCCTCACATGTCCTAGATGTACGCATTATTAAAAGTGGTTTGCGGCTACTTGGGCACCTGAGGAACCCCCCGACCCTGGTGGGGCAAAACACATCTGCCCTAAAGGCCCCTTGAAGCCGATCTATTGCAGCACACTGAGCTGATCTAAAAGTGACTAGAGACAGTAACTATGCTCTTTACTTACATGTAAGGCATTTATACCTGTATTCCTCCACGGTGTAAAAGTAGCTGCTTTGTAGTGCACCATTGCACTTTATGAATGCAATAGTGACGGCTCATATTAGAATGTTTTATTGTTTTTAATTAGCCTTACCCTCTGTGTTTACTTAATGTGGCTACCATGGGTCTTGGTTGTGAGCCAGGGGGTAGAGGTTTGGTAGGGACATGATGTGCCTTTTTGTTGGCCCCAACTGCCTTGCACCAATACCCGCAATCTCTTAATCTAAATACCTAGGTGGCATAATAACTAAATCTCCCCAACAGACATCTCATTGAACATTCTCCCCTTACTCAAATTTACACAAAACCATAACACAGGCATGGAAATGTGTTCCTCTCAACCACATGTATCTGGTTGTAATATTCCTATTACCACAAATCTTGTACATACCATATATATCTGAGTATAAGCCGAGGTACTTATTTATATCTGAAAAATTTGTAAAACTGATTGACTCGTGTATAAGCTAAGGGTCAACTTTCTCCCATAGACAGCCCCATAGATAGTTCCACAGACAATCCGATAGATAACCTCATACATAGCCCCATAGAAAGTCAAATACACAGCCTCATAGAAAGTCCAATATATAGCCCCATACATATCCCCATAGAAAGTCCAATACACAGCCCCATAGAAAGTCCAATGCACAGCCCCATAGAAAGTCCAATACATAGCCCCATACACAGCCCCATAGAAAGTCTAATACACAGCCCCACAGAAAGTCCAGTACACAGCCCCATAGAAAGTCCAATACACAGCTCCATACAAAGCCCCATAGAAAGTCCAATACAAAGACCCATAGAAAGTCCAATACACAGCCCCACAGAAAGTCCAATACACAGCCCCATAGAAATTCACAATCACAGCCCCATACACAAATGTGCCCTGCATACCTTTCTGTGCAGCCTGTTTGTTGATGTAAGTGAGCAGGACAACAATTGCCTAACCCACAAAAATCAAGACGATTTTGTGTGTTACAGGGTACATCTTTTGTTTTCCCAGGGCTATGTTATTTTGTCCAGCTGCTCCTTCAAGCATCCAGATCAGCTCAGACCTAAGTATAAGCCGAGGGGAGACTTTCAAGATGATTTTAAAAGTAAACTTTCTCGGCTTATACTTGAGTATATATGGTAATACACCATTATCTTATCTATATCCCTAAATCATTTTTTTATAAAAAACTCAAAAGTCTTATTCCTGTGGAACTGCAAAACCCCAAATTACTACCCTCAAAGCCCCTAGCCCTCTAAGGCTCTATCTACCCAACCATGTCTCTCTCTGCTCAACTTTCAACTCTATTATTGGCTGTCACAACTTTCCTATCTCCAAAGCAGAGTACTGGCATTCTTGTGAATCTCTGGCAGTAGATGGAATTTAGGGACCATTGGACAGCCTGACTTTAAAAGCTCTGCATTTTGTGATGTATTAACATCCTGTCACTTAGCAAAATATGCCTACCATTAGTGTATCTATATGTGCGACAGGTTAGTCCTTTTGGTAGTACTGACCCATTATTAGATTTCAAATAATGATTAGAAAGATTATTATTATTTTCGATTTATATAGCGCCAACATCTTCCGTAGCGCTACAATTACATATATATATATATATTCACATCAGACCCTGCGTCAAAGCATATACTAAGCATATTTATTTAAGACATACAACCTATTAGTATGTCTTTATTATTGTGGGGAACCCAGAGTGTCCGGAGGAAACCCACGCAAGCATGGGGAGAACATGCAAACTTCTTGCAGATGTGTCAAATGGAGGATTTAAACTCAGGACTTCAGCACTGCAAGACATCAGTACTAATCACTGAGCCACCAATTAATACATTTTAGAATACTGTGTCTGTGGTGCTGAGTTTCATGATTTCCTTGACAATCCCCATTTTTTCCTGACCTTAATGGATCTCTTCCCCTTCTGATCTTCCTTTAAGGGGTCCGCTCTCTTTGGATCTTTAACCCTTTGATCTTGATTTTTGTTTTTATTTTTATCAAATTTCTTCTTTATCTTAGGTCTGGAGTTCATTCTATATACCCTTTGATTGCCTGATCTCTCAGTAAATTTTGATTCTTATGTTTTCTTATGCCTTTTTCAAATGTTTCTAAATCTTTTTTTAGATTTTTTTTCCTAATTAAAAGGACAGCTCAGAAGTAGCATGTATGAGACCAGCGATAAATTAACGAACATTCAGCCGTAAAATATCAAGAGGTAGTAAACTACCACAATGGCATTCTATGGAGATCCTAAATCTACAATCGCGTTATGGTAGATTTCCAATTGTTATCGGTAATTTACATTCATTATCGATAATTTACGCTAAAGATTGTAAATTAACAAACTATTAAATCTTTGGAAATTAACAATCGTTTAACCAACCGATAAAGGCACGGTATCGCTAAAATATACTATGCTAATAAATGGGTTCTATTTGTCTAGTATGCATTTCCGTCTGAGTGGGCCCTATTATCACTCTTTTTCTTGTGTCTGATTCAAAATTTCCCCATTCTCTAGGTAGGAAGCCGCACCCCATGATACACGAAGAAGAAAGCATAAGTGTAACAGGTGCAATAACTTGTTTTCCATAGCGACCCAGCTAGTAGTGTTTGCTCATTGAACACACTAGGTTGCCAGTGGCAATCTTGTCACTTTAAAATATTTATTTTGTATTGAGAGGCAAAAAATTCCCTACTTTGAGGTGCTAGCATGCTACAGTAGCTATGTAAAGCTTATCCATTGTCCTTTTATTTGCCTTATAAAGTTTAATTAGTCCAGACCCTTTCCCCTTATGACTTCAATGGGCAGTGCTTAAAGATATATATCATTTTTGGGAGCATTGTCATTTTAAAGGTCTTTTTGGAAGTTCAATAAAATCAAATAGTTTTATATTTCCCTTTAAAACAATTCTTATTCTTGTTATTCCATAATTTCTTGATTGAACCAAATGACGCTTTACATTTTTTTAAATTCACAAATACATTTGAATAATGAAGTCTTAGAATGATGTAAATATTCCCTGTCACAATGCACAGGAGACTCAGTAAGCTATAAAAGCACACATGCTCACTTATTAAATACAGGTATTATTATAGAAAGAACAGGTAACTATGGATAAGAGCTTTTATTTAATAAATAATCTTTAACTGTTATATGCATTGCTAGTTCCAATTCAACCAAACTGAATATATAAGATATTATATATAACACATAGTATACATTATGTAGTAAAATGTCATTATAAACTCTGATTCAGTAAGCTAGAAACTCTTCACTGACTGAATAGGAAAGAGAAATTTAACCTCTAATGCAAAACCATGTTAAGAATTTGTTAATCCATTTTCATATTTACTAATATTTTGACATCAGACATAGTGTACATGTACTTTGTCTTTACAGACAAAACTACAACAGTCAGGTAAGAGGTTATTTTTCACTGATTAAATATAGGTCAACAATAATGATTTATATAATATTTACTATGAAAATTAAGTAATGACTGGATGGGACTAAGCTAAAGCAATAGAGTCCCTGTTTATCCATGTTAAAGGTAGCTTTGTTAAGAATTGTGATTCTTAACAAAAGTAGAATAAGTCAGATGCTCATTTGGAAGCAAAGCTAAAGGGCAGTTATGATGGGGCTAAAATGTCTAGCACAATTATAAGCTAAAAGCTTTCTCAGAACTGAGCACCAGGGTTAAAGGATTTACTGAAGGGACACTGAATATTTAATGTCCTAATACTGGTTGTAGATTTGTCTAATAATATTGCACTAAGCAAGAAAATTAACAAAAGCTCAGACCTAAAAGAAACCAAGTGCAGTACAGCACATATATTAACACCCATTTAGTTTCTTATACCACACTTGAGCCATAAAAGTCCTTAGAAACATAACATATAACCAGTGTAAATTTGTCTTGTGTATCAGTTGAATTATTGTGGTTCCATGACTGGTGCAAGGACATTTGACTAGAAGCCTTGTGCTTACATCCATGACTGACAGCCATTAACTAAAAGAACCAGGAAGCCGAAAGAGAGATAACAGAACTTCAGGCAGCATTGCAGGTTAGACTTACTGTAGATCTCTTAGCTTTTTAACTATTGTAGTTTTGCAGTTTGGGGGGTTATTTGCCTACTGTATTTAAAAAAATGTCATTTGAGAGGTTAACTTGTCCTTTAACTCATATTATGGGGTTTGTGTAATTTTCAGAACTATATGGGAATTGCAAAGTGCACACAATGCAAAAAAGTCAAAGTTATTTATAAACATTTATTTGTATTTAGAAAGTGGTAAGGAGTATTTTGTGGCATGTCTGAGGTGCTGAGAATGCATTATTGTGCACATTTCTAACCTGGAAATAGGTTTTATTACTTACTAGAAGGTGTCAATACATCACTTTTACCCATGGTGGGTTTCCCAATACAAATAAGTGTCCAGTGGGTTTTATGCTATTTTCATAATTTACGTTATTTAAAAAAAAAAAAACAGCATTTTTTCTGTTGTTTTTCAGATTTTCATTATATTACAATAAAGTCAACATGTCAGCATGTACCGAATTGTCCCCTGGGTGTTTAAACTCCTATTGTTTTAACTTCTAAATTTCATAAATTTTATGTTACCTAATTTACAGCCAAATTTATATCATTTACAGCCCTGCTCTGGTATTGGAAGAAGTTCTGGTGACATATTTCTATGTTGTCATGTTTTAAGACTTAACACAAAGAATTAGACAACATTTTCACTGTATATCACTGTTGCGGTGATAACTGCCATTTTTATACATACATTGGTAAAAACTGTGATCACCATTGTGCATTCTGTAATACTTAAATGGAAATATTAATGCACTTTTATAAATATGGCTCTATATTTCCTGATGCAATCTTAAAATGTTAATGCACTTTTATAAATATGGCTCTATATTTCCTGATGCAATCTTAAAATGTATGGCTCTATATAGACGGGCTGTTCTCATTTAAAGGGAAACTGTGGTCCAAAAATGACTTGAGGTAAATTGAGGTAAATTGATAGGAATTGCTCCCCTGAGAATTTTTGCAATTTATTTCCATGAAGATATTTACATTTTTGTGTGTGATATGGCAGCAGCATCACCAGGTCCCCTGCACTTCCTGCTTCCTGCTCTGAAACTGTCAGTCAATCTGTCCTGTGTCTCCTCCTCCCCTTTGCAGACCCCCTCCCACTCATGGACCCCATGGTCCCTCCAGTTCCAGGCCCCCCATGGCCCATCTTACAGCCCTATGTGGCCCCTCCCACTCACAGGTGCCATGGCCCTGCCCACCAACGGATGTCTAAGCCCCGCCCACCCAAGGAGGTCTATGCCCTGCCCACTCGCAGGTGCCATGAGTTACTCAGGCAACTCCCCTACAGAAAACTCTGTGGAATCGGCCTTTTCAGGCAGAGTGAGAACTCTGCCTGAAAAGGCTGTTTTCACACAGTGAAAGAGAAGGGCTGTAGATTCCCTTACCTTCTCTGTCAGGACTTCACACAGCAGAGAGGAGGAGGGACTTCCTGTCTCCCTCACACACTGAGGGAGTCTAAGGCTGTGCTCACCGGCAGCACTGTGCAGGAGAAGCATCAGGAATGTCACAAGTCAGCCTCCCACCCATTAACTTTCTGGTCAGTCATTTCTGTATATCTTGGGTTGTGGAGCACGTAGAGAGGTTGTTGATGGCTCATTTTAAAGGTAGGAAACTGGCCTTTCATTTAAACTTAACTTATTTGGAGACCATAGTTCCCCTTTAATGTTATTTTTCCAGTTTTGCATTCCTGGTCACATCCTGTCCTGTCCATATATATGGCAGCACATTATAGCCAATATGTATGGGACTAGGACAGGTCTTATAAACCACATTCTATTCCTGAAGCTCCCATTCCAGACCACCCATCTCCAACCCATCAATGGCCACACTCCACCTACCGCAAGGCAATGCATAATGTTTGGGGAAATGGGTCTGTAAATAACAAACTGATATGGTTAGGAGGTATGTGGCAGATCTGCATGCTGTGGGACATCCATTCTTACAGCTATTATTGTGTACTAGACTATCGGGTCTGTATGAGGTATGAAATATTTTCTCAGGGTTAATGTTGACTAGAAATGGTCAAAGACAAGCAAACTCCAGTTGTATTTCCATCTTCAAAGAGGGTTTGTATCCAACTTCTTTGTGCCTTGGTTTACATTAGATTATTGGTAATAGTTACCTTAAGTTAAAATAACTGGTGCATATGACCATGGTGTGGCACCTGGACAGGTCCCTCAATAAAGTTGTCCTGGGGAAACCATGACCACTGAGAGATATGCTTATATAATATATGTGTTACATGTACTTTAGCAGAGGCAGAATATCTGCAAGTTAATTCCATTATTTTCTATTTCCCAGTTTAACCATATCTCAGTCAATACTGATTGAATCAAGTCTACTGATTGAAGGTGATTATCTGCCAATCAAGCTTAAACCTGGGTCGAAATTAGAAGAAAAGATGCCAATTCCATGTAGAGTAATCTCTCTCCTCTTAGCTGCATTGTCTGTTATTGGAAAATTAGTATTCCGCAATATTGCTGGTGTACTTTTGTGTATTATCGCTGCATCTTAAAGAACTGCAGTACATCTGTCTAGCAGCAATGTAGCAGATGTTCAGAAACTTGCACTTTTTCATACATTCAATAATTAAAGTAAATAGTTGTCGAAAGAACAAAATGTTATCTGAAAAAATATCTAAATAAATACACACGAAAATTTATTGTTTTGACAATTGAAATAATTTGACCTTTGATAAACTTCTATAGAGCCATGGCTGTAAATTTCCATCTTAAAGCCTTTGGTTTTGTAACATTAGTTATAATCGGAATCCCTGTCAACATTTTTGTTTTAATTAGGTTTCTATACATTTTGTTAACAGAGCAAAAACTCTTACCAGCTAATACAATCAGAATGTCACTGACTTTGGCCAATGTCTTTGTTTTGCTTTCTCGTGTAACCACGCAAGCCTTATACTCCATAGGACTTAGAAATTTACTAAATGATAATCAATGTAAAGTAATTATATATACATTCAGAGTAAGCAGAGCCATGTCCATTTGCATAACAAGCTTCCTTAGTTGTCACCAGTGTTTAATTATTTCCCCAGTCACAGGAAAATGGAAAAATCTCAAGCAAATAGTGAACAGGCATGTACTGATAATTCTAATGTTGCTTTTAGCAATGAATTTGGTTCTCTATCCTTCTGGTATTTTGTATGGACAAGCAACCACAAATGCTACACTGTCACCATACACATTACGCTTAGTATATTGTGATGTTGACTTCTTAAATTATCCAATTTACATAATAAATGGTTCTGCATACGTTATACGGGAGATAATCTTTGTTGGTCTGATGATCCTTTCTAGCACCTACATGGTCTATGTTTTGTACAGGCATGGTCAAGCAATGAAAGGAAAGCGTAGTTCTGAAAAGGGGCAAGGAAAGACAATTGAATTCAAGGCTTCACGAGCTGTTATTGTGTTGGTTGCAATGTATTGGCCTTATTTGGCATGGATAACTCTGCATGGATATATACATTGTTTATGTCCAATGTAGATCCAGATGTAAGTGACACTAGACTGTTTCTTGCAGCATGTTTTACTGTTCTGAGTCCAATACACATTTTTGTTACAACCTCAAAATTACACTTAAAGCTAAAGAAAAAAAGTGTTAACATACAGACAATAATTCTTGAGAAGAAAGACAATTTCAGTAGGTAAATGTACCTAGATCTGCTAGCGATCTGTATAAATCTTTCTCCAGAATTTTTTTATTATATTTGCAAATCCTGAACGGGACTTAACCCCTGCATGACTGTAGGACTTCACCCTTCTAACACTGGAATACACTGCTACAGCTTTCACAATAATAACTAAATTAGCATTACTAGAACACAAGTGCATATTATAAAAGGGCAGCACAGTGGCTCAGTGGTTAGCACTGATGCCTTGCAGCGCTGAGGTCCTGAGGTGAATTCCACCCTTGGACACATCTGCAAAGAGTTTGCATATTCTTCCCGTGCTTGCGTGGGTTTCCTCCAGGCACTCTGGTTTAACCCACAATCATAAAGACATATTGATAGGTTGTATGTGTACATAAAGTGATTAGATTGTAAGCTCTTCGGGGCAGGATCTGATGTGAATTGAGAAAATAATTGTAAAGCGCTGCGGAATATGTAGGGCTATATAAGATATAAAATACATACATACAAGTTAATAACAAATAGTTGTAGAAATACTATGTGAAAAATGTTTAGTACTTGGTCAACCTATATGCACTTTTGGCAATAAATGATTGTTTTGGCAATAAAATAAAGGTTTCCCATTCTTGTGTCTGTGTTAGGCTCTTACTATCATTATGTTATATACTAAAAGAAAGATGTAATTATGCACAGATACTAGACCCAAGCCAACACCCTCTCTCCCAACCCTGGGAGTCTGGATAGATATTAGCTTACCCTGGGAATCTGCAAAGCACAGAGCTCTGCTGTGTTGTAAATATGCATGGACACTGGCCAAAAGTAAACCTCAGCCCTGTTAGTCCCCCCTTATCATAATTGTAGAGCAAAACATATTCAGTTGGTTAGATCTTTGTTAGATCAGGTAAAATCAATTGTTGTTTTCGTTAGATCTCATATGAAATTAGAGATATTAACAGTTATTTGCAGGGGGGGCTAACCTGTCATCAGAAAATGTCATCAGAAAAATTGATCAAACAATTAGCTATTTTGGAAGATATTTGTTAGATCCGGAATGATCAACTAGTTGTTTTGTTAGATCTCACAAAATTTCAGAGTTATTAAGTGATTAATGAGGGGGGGGCTAGCCCCCCCACATACAATTTTCAGCTCAAATTTGATGCCAGACTAATAGGCCTTCGTTAGATCCGATAAGATCAAGTGGTCTCAACGTTAGATCTCATATAATTACAGAGATATTATGGATTTTTGGGATTACATAAGGGGGGGCTAGCCCCCCACATACAATTTTCAGCTCAAACTTTGATGCAGACTAATAGGCCTTCGTTAGATCTGGTAAGATCAATTGGTCTCAACATTAGATCTCATATAATTACTGAGATATTATGGATTTTTGGGATTACATAAGGGGGGGCTACCGGAGTATACTTACATGCTCCCGATGGTCCTGCAGCCACTGGGCTGCAGCCTCTTGCTGATGACATCACACAGGTCTGTGAAAGTGGCCTAACTAAGTGAAGTTATAATTCAACAGAACACAGAATACTTAGGTGCTAACCTATAGAAGCAATATAGGGGTTCTTACAGAGCAGATTCCAAAGTATATGGGGGGGGGGGGGTTAGGTGAAACACAAACAACTGGAAATGGCACAGGCATACAGATTTTTTTGGTACTACTCACTTAGGAAAATATCTGGATTATGAAGCACTGAGCAGTATTATAGACTTTAACATATTTAACAACCTCAACAGAGTTACTTAGACTTTAACATATATAACAACCTCTGCAGAGTTACTTATACTTTAACATATATAACAACCTCGGCAGAGTTACTTAGGGGGCGATGCAATATTGGGCGCAAAATGCCCAAGTCAGTGTAAAACCCACGCAATCCGATGTATCATCAGGTTACCGTGGGTTTTACACTGAGTTTGCATTGCCTGCGCCATTTCCGAGAATGCTCGGAAATAGCGTGGCGCAGGCGATGCAAAACCGCCCTTAGTAAAGTTTTGCGCTACCATGTAGCGCAAAACTTTACGCCACTGAATAGGAGGCGTTAGCCGGCGCACTTACCTGGCAGAGATCCCGCGATGTACAAAATCTCGCACAGGGATTTTTGCATCGCGGGAACTCGGGCAGGTAAGCTGCGTCGGAAAAAAATATTGCATCGCCCCCTTAGACTTTAACATATATAACAACCTCTGCAGAGTTACTTAGACTTTAACATATATAACAACCTCTGCAGAGTTACTTAGACTTTAACATATATAACAACCTCTGCAGAGTTACTTAGACTTTAACATATATAACAACCTCTGCAGAGTTACTTAGACTTTAACATATATAACAACCTCTGCAGAGTTACTTAGACTTTAACATATATAACAACCTCTGATATGTCCACATACTTGTTGGGGTCAACAGTTTTTATTCTTCCCACGTGTTGTTTTTCTTTTACAGTAGGACACATAGTGGCATCCTTGAACATGTAGTATAACTGGTCCTAGTGCATAAAGCTTGGAAATTCAGAGAGAAAATATTTTGTTACAGGTAAACCAACACGTGGCTCAATTATAAGATGTGGGCCTGGCTTACTGATGATTGTAGCACGTTGGCCGCAGGTGGGTGAACATGGTCTATTGATAATCTTAGACGAACTTTGCATTGCATAGGCAAAGCCATGTTTGAGGTCTATCTGTTGTATTCAATTAGATCAACTGGACTTTAAATGTAGTTCTTGAAGACGTTTCGCTAGTCATCCGACTGGCTTTCTCAATTCAGAAAGCCAGTCGGATGACTAGCGAAACGTCTTCAAGAACTACATTTCAAGTCCAGTTGATCTAATTGAATACAACAGATATACCATGACCTGGATGAATGAGAACTTCACAACATGTTTGAGGTCATTTGTGTTTATTGGCCAAAATATACAACAGCGTTCACTATTATTTTTACATGTTGCATTTAGACAACTGAAGTTTCGACGTGCACTTGGAACATTTTTCAAATACAATTGAAAGTATTGCCGAGGTTATCTTCTTCTGCATTTAAGTTTCAATTCCACCAGGAATTTGGACACATGGGTAAATCTCCATTAAAATTGAGCTCTCTGTTTGTAGACAGAGAGATTAGGACCATTTTCAACAAAATACTTAACAAACTGAGAAAAGGGTTTGGCAACTAACTACAAAGTTTCTGTATCTCATAATCAACGTAGATGGAAGACAAACTGTGCAGCAGGAATCAATGGACAAGTGTTATTTAGCATATATTATATCCTTGTTTAATTTAATGGGGTTTAAAATTTCCATTCCTCAGTATGCCTAATGGCTTTCTTGAGCAAGGTTGTCACTTATTTGAGTAATGTTTGGAAATGGTGTTAATATGTCTGTCTTTCCTTGAAGGGTTTATTTAATGGTTGAACAGAATTCTTGGACTTCTGAATCTTGAAGTGATATATTTTTTCCTTGAGAATTACATTCAGCTTTATAAGGCTTTTGTTTTTCCCCGCCAGGACTCCTCTACGAAGCTCTAGGACTTCTCCTCCATGTGCTTGATTTCTTCGTAGGCTCCAGGATATTTCCCTCCATATACTTATTTTCTTCTATGAGCTCCGGATATTCTCCTTCATGTGCTTATTTTCTTCAATAGGCTCCACTTCCATAGGCTTCATTGTTTTCTTCTATGAGCTTCAGGGAATTGGCCTTTATGCATGTGGCCGCTGAAGTAGGTTCTTTGAGAAGTTGAGTAGAGTCCTTCAACACTTGAACTGTGGACTAACCTCTTTTTTCTCTTCCAGAGGTATGCTTTGTCATTTATGACATCTCCCATAAAGCTTTGGCACTGATTATTGTATGAAGGGGGCACTGCAGCTGCTATTTTAGATTTTCCAGAAAGAGCTGTTAAGTGGCATGCAACAAACTTGTCAACTCGGAGTGGTTTTTGATTGTGCTGAAGAATAGCATTCTTCAGAAGACCAAAATCACCCTCAACTGATGCAGAAAGGCTGTTTTATTAGGGGATTGAAATGCTGGTTGCACAGACTAATGTCCAGATAGGGAAATACTTGATCAAATGCAGTAGTTTCTTAGAAACGTCAACACAAATAAGGGTTTGGCTGATCACCATGTTCTGTACTGTTTTCATCTGCTTCCTGAACTATGTCACTTAACCACTCTGGTAGTGGCTGAGAATTTATTTTCTCTTCATCGAGTTCTTCATTATCATCTTCTTTAGCAACATAGGTATCAATAATTTCTAATCTCCCATCTCAATGCAATGACAAAGATATGACTTTGATGTTTCATATTTAGAGATTTTGTCTTTTGCTATTTCACCAGTTGTCTCACACCTGGAAAGGATAAGTGTGCAGTCATTTAAGGCTCGGCATATTGCACCAAGTAAGGCCAATGAGAAGTCACAGACACATTCTTTAGGTGATTTGCGCACATCTTTGAGCCATTTTTCCAACCAAAAAGTTATAGTTGGCGTATCCTGACATTCACTCAACATTTGAGAAACACTTAATACTTAATACTGGGAGTATTTGTAAAGTTGATCACAATCTTATATAAGAATATATGAGCTGACATTCCATTTGCTCTTTTTAGTTTTTGAACCAAACTCCCAGTGGCATCTACTTAAATTTTTGAGAAAGAGTGTTTTTAACAATAACTTTTGTAAATGTACGTTTGTTCCTTTGACCAATAATGCACAAAAAAATTATCATATGAGATAGTGTTAGATACCGGATCTAACAAAGGCCTATTAGTCTGCATCAAATTTGAGCTGAAAATTGTATGTGGGGGGCTAGCCCCCCCTTATATAATCCCAAAAATCCATAATATCTCTGCAATTATATGAGATCTAACGTTGAGACCACTTGATCTTACCAGATCTAATGAAGGCCTATTAGTCTGCATCAAATTTGAGCTGAAAATTCCATGTGGGGAGCTAGCCCCCCCCTTATGTAATCCCAAAAATCCATAATATCTCTGCAATTATATGAGATCTAACATTGAGACCACTTGATCTTACCAGATCTAATGAAGGCCTATTAGTCTGCATCAAATTTGAGCTGAAAATTCCATGTGGGGGGCTAGCCCCCCCTTATGTAATCTCAAAAATCCATAATATCTCTGTAATTATATGAGATCTAACGTTGAGACCCCTTGATCTTACCGGATCTAATGAAGGCCTATTAGTCTGCATCAAATTTGAGCTGAAAATTCCATGTGGGGGACTAGCCCCCCTTATGTAATCCCAAAAATCCATAATATCTCTGTAATTATATGAGATCTAACGTTGAGACCACTTGATCTTACCAGATCTAACAAAGGCCTATTAGTCTGCATCAAATTTGAGCTGAAAATTCCATGTGGGGGACTAGCCCCCCCATATGTAATCCCCAAAATCCATAATATCTCTGTAATTATATGAGATCTAATGTTGAGACCACTTGATCTTACCAGATCTAACGAAGGCCTATTAGTCTGCATCAAATTTGAGCTGAAAATTCCATGTGGGGGGCTAGCCCCCCCCTTATGTAATCCCAAAAATCCATAATATCTCTGTAATTATATGAGATCTAATGTTGAGACCCCTTGATCTTACCGGATCTAATGAAGGCCTATTAGTCTGCATCAAATTTGAGCTGAAAATTTCATGTGGGGGGCTTGCCCCCCCTTATGTAATCCCAAAAATCCATAATATCTCTGTAATTATTTGAGATCTAACGTTGAGACCACTTGATCTTACCGGATCTAACGAAGGCCTATTAGTCTGCATCAAATTTGAGCTGAAAATTCCATGTGGGGGGCTACCCCCCCCTTATGTAATCCCAAAAATCCATAATATCTCTGTAATTAAATGAGATCTAACGTTGAGACCACTTGATCTTACCGGATCTAACGAATGCCTATTAGTCTGCATCAAATTTGAGCTGAAAATTGTATGTGGGGGGGCTAGCCCCCCCTTATGTAATCCCAAAAATCCATAATATCTCTGTAATTATATGAGATCTAAAGTTGAGACCACTTGATCTTACCGGATCTAACGAAGGCCTATTAGTCTGCATCAAATTTGAGCTGAAAATTGTAGGTGGGGGGGCTAGCCCCCCTCATTAATCACTTAATAACTCTGAAATTATGTGAGATCTAACAAAACAACTAGTTGATCATACCGGATCTAACAAATATCTTCCAAAATAGCTAATTGTTTGATAAATTTTTTGATAAGGGGGGGCTGATGACAGGTTAGCCCCCCTGCAAATAACTGTTAATATCTCTAATTTCATATGAGATCTAACGAAAACAACAATTGATCTTACCTGATCTAACAAAGATCTAACCAACTGCATATGTTTTGCTCTACAATTTTGATAAGGGGGGGCTAACACGGCTGAGGTCAAAAGTAACTCTCCCTGGGAGTCTGGATAGATATCAGCATACCCTTTGAATCTGCATAGCTAGCAGCTTACAGGGCTCTGCTGTGTTGTAGCTGGAATGTCTGTTTATCGGGGGTTAACAGCAAGTGATTTCCATTCTAGGAATTGTGATTTATTTTGAGAATCTGGGGTTTGCTAGTTACAAATAAATTACATTATTTACAGAGTGTTATCTTATTTGCAATAGTTTCTGTGACATATAAGGGGTACATTATATAGATATTATAAAACACAGGGATCACCACTAAGTATGGGTATACTGACTGTCCATAATGCTGCTATGGGAGAAAACATCATACTTTCTAAATACGAGGATAGACCCTCCAAGAACCCATAAACAGAATTCCAAATATATCTCAAAATATAAAAAAGTTAGAAAAAGAACCTTGTCCTTTAAAGGGCATGTCCACCCTTTAAAACAACTTTTAGTATGTTATAGGTCTTGCTTCCCCAGCCACAAATGCTATAATCTTATTGCCAGAAACTCCCCCGATCTTTATTACCTTAACCCTTTCCTCCGCTGCACTGCCCGACCTTCTGCTTGCATGGAACTGCAAGCAGGGGGCCAAACCGGCAGCCACGTCTGTGATAAGCTGAGAGGCAGCCAATCACGGACGTGGCTGCCGGCAGTTCAGAACGGCGGAGGAGAGAGGTAAGGTAAGTAACTATCGGGGGAGTTTCTGGCAATAAGATTATATCGGTTGGTGCTGGGGAAGCAAGACCTATAACATACTAAAAGGGTTTGTAGCTAGGGAGAGGGAGACCAAAACGGGAGGGAGACGGGGGAGGGCTGCAGTGAGCATGCCAAACTTCTCCCGGAGGAAAGAATATATAGAGAGAAATACCCCCAGATCCCTGCATCTGTTTTAGACAAAACAGATTGGGGACCATTTAAGAGGCCCCCTGGTTCTAAATGGTGTCCCCCGGTCATGCCCAGTACCCTGCAATTTTATTTTAAAAGACCTATTTGCTCACGTGTAGATTCTATGTGTGCGGCAACAAAAGTTCCGGAATGCAAACATTGGAATTTTGGTATAACAAACATAAATGTAGCAGGCAGTACCAGACGGAAACAGCTAGAGCCATCCAGATATTGTCTTGTATAAAGAGGAGTATGGATTCAAGGGAGAAATATTCTCCCTCTTTACAAAGCACTGATAGGGCCTCATTTGGAATATGTGGTGCAGTTTTGGAATCCTGTGTACAAAAAATAACATCTTGGAAATAGAAAGGGTCCAGAGAAGGGTAACTAAATTAATAAGGGGACTGGGGGAGCATAAATATGAAGACAGATTAGATAACTTACAATTATGCACAATAGAGAAAAGGTGCTTGCATGGGGAAAGTATCACTGTGTACAAATACAAATAATATACATACATCTGGTGCATTGCTCACCAAATCTGAGGCAAAATCTTCACATTGACTAGGTAGAGAACTGCACCCCATGATACCCGAAGAAGAAAGGATGAGTATAGTGTGTGTTTTATATAGCCACATAGCTAGTGGTATCTGCTCTTTGATCTTTCTAAGTTGTCAGTGACAATCGTGTCGCTTTAAAGGGCATGTCCACCCAGAAAATAACTAACCATTTTCAGGTTATTTACTTAAAGGACATGTAAACTTAGGCAAATCATTTTTTAACTAATCACACAGTAATTAGGATTAATTACCAACATTCTTAAATCTGTTTTTTATTTTTCTTCTCTGACCTTCCAATCCCTTGTTTTTTAGCTTTGTGAGTTTTACTTTTAAAAGAGGGTGGGACACAGCTAGTTAGTAAAGGGCTATCAATCAGCCAGTCCCTCTCCCTGACACACTACATGTAGACACTATCCATTCTATAAAAGTTAAGCTTATTTCTCTGTCACTGCATTGCTAATTGGTTCAGCATTAAGATGAGGAAAAGGAATAAGCATTATCTGTTGCTCTGTGCTCTTTCTGTGCAGATGAACCCAATCCTGCAGTTAGCTGCTGTCTGTTTTAGTTAAGTCCCAATGTAGCAGTGTAGCTAAAGAAATCAATTACAAAGTCCACACACACTAACACACCCACACACACCTTCAAACTCCTACAGCTAAAATAAAATCTTACTTGATTCAAGCAGTTATTACAGCTCCCAGTGCTGCTTACCTCCCCATAGCAAAGCAGTTTTACTTTCACTATAACACAATATCACTGGGTGAATGCTATTGGCTGTAGTGAGGCACTGATCATCTCCACTGCACATGCTACACACTCTAGTTGTGCCTTAGTTTTGGGGGGGTGGATACATAGAGAGGAGACATGCATACTAACTAGGAGTGAGGTGAACAGGACATGAGGAGATCTGGTGACAGGGAGCACTGAGAAAGTTCTTGTCGGATCGAGGAGTGCGGACCTACAGCCCATTCACGGAGGACTGGGGGTTATTTACCAATGTACAATTTTTCATTTGAATTGTGAACTTTAACTCAGTTCATGGGGTTTATGTAATTTCCAAAACTTTATAGAAATTGCACAGGGCACCCACATTATATTGAATTATACAGTGTTCACTAAAGGCTGCCAATCAGGATTGGATTATATCTAAAGAAATTAAGGAGCATATTTATAAAGGTTTGTTAATTGTTTGCTGCTTCTATCCCCACCATGTTAGCCAATAAAGTGAGTGGCATATTGCTGTTTGGTTTGCTATGCATTGCAGAGAGAATCACTCATTTGTATTTAGAAAATGGTTTCAGCCCTGGTGTGGTCTGGTGATGATTTATAAATTCAGTGGTAATAACTCTGATCTCCATAGTGCAGTCTGTAAAACTTAAATGGCAATATTAATGCACTTTTGCATTTCTGGCCACATACTGGCCTGTCTATATATGGTAGCATACCTAGGATAGGTCTTATTAACCACATTCTATGCCTGGAGCACCCATTCCCAGACTACTCATCTCCAACCCAGCAATGGCCAAGCTCCACCTACCCGAAGACAATGCACAATGTTTGGGGAAAAGGGGGCTGTACCAGACAAGCTGATATGGATAGAAAGTATGTGGCATACCCTCATACACATAAGGTGTTGGCGAAGTGAAACATCAATTATGACAGCTATTAATGCGTGATTGTATCTGTATGAAGTATAAAATGTTTTCACAGGGTTAATATTAGCTACCATATATGGAGATCGTCTGAGGCAAGCAAACTCTTCATGTCTATTTCCATCTTTAAAGGGGGTTTGAACCCCACTTCCTCATGCCTTGGTTTATATTAGATTGCTGGTAATAGTTATTTTGAGTTGTAATAACTGGTCCAGCTCTGGCCCCACAATATGTCCCTCGTCTGGCACCTGGGCAGGCCCCTCAAACAGTGTCGGGCTGGGATACAGGGTAATCCACCAGTGGGCCCACACCCAATTTACCTATGGAAAAAATAAAACTGATAAAATTTAAATACAGAGCCAAAGGGACAGTAAGAAATACATTTAATAAACAATAGGAAACAGAAGAAGTAAGATAGATATGAAAATAAGTACAGAGACATGAAATATAGTACAGGCCCAAGAATTTGTCCCAGTGGACCCCAACATCTTAGTACAACACTGCCCTGTAAAGTTGTCTTTGGGAAACCATGATTATTGGGAGATATGCTTATATAACAATTTATAAATGTTTTACTACATTAGTCAAGGCACAATATCTGTTAGTTAATTCCATTATTTTCTTTTTCCCAGTTTAACCATATCTCAGTCAATACTGATTGAATCAAGTCTACTGATTGAAGGTAATTATCTGCCAAGCAAGCTAAAACCTTCTAAGTAAAGGGAATAAAACCATGCATCAAAATTAGAAGAAAATATGCCAAATCCATATAGAGTAAGCTCTCTCCTCTTAGCTGCATTGTCTGTTATTGGAAAATTAGTATTCCGCAATGTTGCTGGTGTACTTTTGTGTATTATCGCTGCATCTTAAAGAACTGCAGTACATCTGTCTAGCAGCAAAGTAGCAGGTGTTCAGAAACGTGCACTTTTTCATACATTCAATAATATAACAATATATATTGACAATTGAAATAATTTGACCTTTGATAAACTTCTATAGAGCATGGCTGTAAATTTTAAAGCCTTTGGTTTTGTAACATTAGTTATAATCGGAATCCCTGTCAACATTTTTGTTTTACTTAGGTTTCTATACATTTTGTTAACAGAGCAAAAACTCTGTTTTTGTCCAATTTAAGAGCAAAAACTCTTAAATTGTCCAATTTACATAATAAATGGTTCTGCATACGTTATACGGGAGATAATCTTTGTTGCTCTGATGATCCTTTCTAGCACCTACATGGTCTATGTTTTGTACAGGCATGGTCAAGCAATGAAAGGAAAGCATAGTTCTGAAAAGGGAAAGACAATTGGAAAGACAATTGAATTCAAGGCTTCACGAGCTGTTATTGTGTTGGTTGCAATGTATTTGGCCTTATTTGGCATGGATAACTCTGCATGGATAAATACATTGTTTATGTCCAATGTAGATCCAGATGTAAGTGACACTAGACTGTTTCTTGCAGCATGTTTTACTGTTCTGAGTCCAATACACATTTTTATAACAACCCCAAAATTACACTTAAAGCTTAAGAAAAAGTGTTTACTAGATCTGCTAGTGTTTTGAATAAATTTTTCTCCGGCGATTCAATGTCACATTTTCAAATCCTGACCTTAGCTCCTATGTAAATGTGGGACTTAACCCCTGCATGACTGTGGGACTTTGTGACTTAACCCATGCGCGAAAGGGGCCTTATACCTTTGCGTGACAGTGGGACTTAACCCCTGTGTGTTAAGCTGATGTTAAATATGTCTCGCAGGTGAGGTGCAAAAGTGAAATTGAATTGCAAGCGGCTGCACAAGTGTCTTTGTAAATGGCTTAACTTTACTTCTAACACTGGAATACACTGCTACAGCTTTTACAATTAAATACAATTGGCATTAATAGAACACTAGTGCATTTTATTAAACAAATAGTTGTAGAAATGCTATGAAAAATATTTAGTGCTTAGCCTACCTACATGTAATTTTGTTAAATGAACATGTGTTATAAACTAGCCCAAGAAGTTAAATGATTGTTTTGGCAAAATAAAAATAAAATAGGATTTTCCCATTTTTGGGTCTTTTTTAGTCTCTCACTATCATTATCTTATATACTAAAAGAAAGATGTTATTAGGCACGGATACTAGACCCAAGCCAACTAACTCTCCCAACCCTGGGAGTCTGGAAAGATATCAGCTTACCCTGGGAATCTGAATAGCACAGGGCTCTGTTGTGTTGGGAAATATGCACAGCCACAGGCCAAAAGTAACTCTCCCTGGGAGTCTGAATGGATATCAGCATACCCTTTGAATCTGCAGACTGAAACTTTATGTGATTCTTTATTGTATATTATTTTATACCTTTCAAAGTGTCAGGCTAAATTAAAGTAATGTCACTATAAAATCAGAATGACATTGTATTTTTATTAAAATATGGATTTTGACCCAAAAAGCATTTAACTTTGTGTGATTCATTATGTATATTTAATAGCTAATGTAGCTAATGTAAGACTGCAAAGAAAAAAAGCACTCAATCTATATAAATATATACATCCCATCATTAAGTACATAAGAAACTGTGGTATAAATTAAAACCAATTAAAAAACACATGAACAAATACAGTCCCCCACGCTAATAAATAAAGAGCAAGTGCAGCCCTCCATCCCCAGTGACCCCTAACAGCACTTCCAGCTGGATCATACACTTATCTGTTTGTGGTCAGTCATGGTCCAAATAGCAACCAGGGGGGTACATTCTGCTACTTAATGGAGGACAACTCAGGTAGGGGGACAAAGAAATGGCCCTGTGAGGAATACTGAATGCATTTCGGCCGTAAACTGGGCTTTCTCAACAACGCAAAATCGGTCACATCTTGACTCGGATGTCCCGTGAACCCCTTCTCGCGAGTACATGGCAATGGTAAGGATTACATGAAAGAGTGGTTAGGTGTGATATGGAAGCCACTCCGACTACCCATCAGCCAATCAATATGGGCTCAGATTACCATATGTAAACAAACACCCAAAATTCAAGTAGAAAAAACATATATACAAATAAATCAAAAAGAAAGAATCACTTTACTTGATACCAAATACAGAAGCTATTAGTGTAACATAGATCCCACTCCAACAGCGATGGAAACCTATAGGTAAGTTAAAGCTCAGTAAAATTATATACCGAAAATGCACAGGTAGAACTGCAGGGTAGATGGCTAAGCTTTGTCAATATATGGAAACTATAGCTCCATTAGATCTACTATGTAATAAAGTCATAGAAAAATCAAAAGATTCATTCAGACCCCAGGATATAGTGTGCAGCTGATAAATCTATCTGCATTCACAGTGTAATTGCTTCTGGCTCATGTCACCACCACAAATGGTTGTATTAGCTCTTTCCAGACCAAAAAATTTAAAGTCTTTATATGACCCCCCATGGCTTGTCAAGAAGTGATTGGCAATTGTCATTATGGTTTTGAGCTGTTTTATGTTTATCTGCCAATCTGATGTCAGATATTTGTTTGACCAGTATCTGTTTGATCCTTTTTTTACTTTGCAGTTTTACATTGGCCTAGTTATGTAGCCGTCTGAACACAGAATAGAAGTTTGGTATTTATAGTCTGGATTGGTGCTACAGGAGTCCTGTGTCTCCACTATATGAGAGAGCAGGAATAACAGATGGGCTCCCTGGGAACTTTAAGTAATTACTCTGTATTCACTTTATTCCACTGAACATGAAGGTTTATTTAAGGCAGATATCAACGTTCTACCAGTATTTACTATCTGCCAGCCAGAAGTAAGTGTTGCATAACCACAAGGGGATTCAGTCTATTCAAAATTCATAGTGATTAGTATAGTATAGTATAGTATTTGAGGTTGAATAAAGACATACGTCCATCCAGTTCAACCCATCTAGCAATATCCTCATTTCCTGCCTAACTGTTGATCCAGAGGAAGGCAAAAAAAAACCCACCAAATTTATGAAGGGGGGAAAAATTCCTTCCTGACTCCAAGTGGCAATCGGAAATTTCCCTGGATCAACTCTACTTTATGTATCAATACCAGTAACTTGCAACATTCCTTGTTTGCAGAAACTCATCCAGCTTTTTTTTTAAACTGACCAATGAACCTGCCATAACAACGTCCACTGGAAGACAGTTCCATAGCTTTACCGTTCTCACAGTGAAAAACCCTTTCCGAGCTTGAAGCCTAAACCTTTTTCTTCTTCAGTCTTAGGATGTCCTTGTGTCCTTTAACATGTTCTATTGGTGAACAATGCCCCAGATAGTTTATTGTATGGCCCGTTAATGTATTATAACACATATATCATATCCCCACGCAAGCGCCTTTCTCTCAGCGACATAATTGCAACTTTTCCAGTCTCTCTTCATATCAAGCTCCCCCAATCCCCTTATTGATTTAGTTGCCCTTCTCTGAACCCTTTTCATTTCAAAGATGTCTTTTTTTTTATACACAGATTCCAAATGAGGCCTTACCAATGCTTTGTAAAGAGGGAGAATTATATTTTCCTCCCTTGAATCCATACCTCTCTTTATGCAAGACAATACCATGCTGGCTCTGGCTGTTGCCGCCTGGCACTGCTTGCTACCAGTTAAGTAAGCAGTTTAAGTTTGTTATCTACCAAAACTCCAAGATCCCTTTCCAACAGGGATTCACTTAACACAGAGCCATTTATAGTATAAGTAGCACAAGTATTTTTAAGTCCAAAATGCATCACCTTACATTTATCAACACTGAATTTCATCTGCCACTTAGCAGCCCAATGTGACAATCTATCTAGATCCCCTTGCAACGATTGCACATCCTCTGAAGTTTTTAATGGTCGACAAAGTTTTGTGTCGTCAGCAAACACAGAAACCTTGGTGACAATACCCACTTCCAAATCATTAATAAATAGATTAAATAGAAGCGGCCCCAGCACAGAACCCTGTGGCACCCCACTTAGCACTTTAGTCCATAATGATGAAGCCCCATTAACAACTACTCTCTGCATCCTATTCATTAACCAATTTTCTATCCATGTACAAATGTGACTCCCCAGACCAACAGACCTTAGCTTATACATTAGTCGCCTATGGGGGGCTGTATCAAAAGCCTTTGCAAAATCCAAATAAAGTACATCTACTGCTATGCCAGAGTCTAAATTTCTACTTACTTCCTCATAAACGCCAAGCAAGTTAGTTTGACAAGATCTATTCCTCCTAAATCCATGCTGGTTACTACTTATAATGTCAGTCCTTGAAACATACTCTAGAACATGTTCCCTTATTAAACTTTCCAGGATCTTCCCCACCACTGAAGTTAAACTTACAGGCCTGTAATTACCCAGCTGTGAACGACTACCCTTTTTGAATATTGGAATAACATCAGCCTTTTTCCAATCCAGAGGCAGACCACCGGACATGAGGGAATCAGCAAAAATAAGAAACAATGGCCTAGATAAAACTGAACTTAGCTCCTTAAGTACCCGAGGATGTATTTTCTATCCGGTCCAGGAGATTTATTAATATTAACCTTCTTTAGTTCTTTCTGTACCATATCCTCGGTTAACCAAAGTGCACTTGAATCTTTTATACCATTATTGCTGCTATACTCTATATCTGTACTTGGATCTTCTATAGTGTATATAGAGGGAAAAAATTATTCAAGACATTTGCTTTATCGCCATCCTCCGTAACTAACTTATCCCCATTAGTTAATGGTGCCACATTCTCAGTCCTCATCTTCTTACTATTAATATACTTAAAAAAAAATTTAGGCTTAGTGATGCTTTGTTCAGCTATCCTAACTTCATTTTTAATTTTAGCTAGTTTGATTGCTTTCTTACACTCCTTGTTACAGTTTTTATAATCCCTAAAGGTCCTTTCCATTTGCCTCTTTACATCAGAATTCAGCACATGGGTGCGGATTTATTTTTTTTAAATTTGTTTCCTAAGGCAATAATTTAGATGTGAACTGGCTTAAAATCCCCTTGAACACAGTCCACTTCTGTTCAGTACATTTACCTGATAATACGTTATCCCAGTTGACATTCTGAAGAGCTGCTTTTAACCTGGGAAAATTTGCTTTCCTGAAATTAAATGTCTTTGTTAACCCAGCGCACTTTTCCTTTCGATAACAAAGTCCAAATGCCACTATTTCATGGTCACTATTCCCTAAGCCTCCAGTTACCTTTATATCTATAATGCGCTCTACCATGTTAGATATTACCAGATCCAACAGAGCTCCTTTTCTAGTAGGAACCTCAACCACCTGTGAGAGAAAATTATCCTGCAGCAAATTCAGGAACTCATCACCTTTTTCTGTGATGGCAGTTCCACTACACCAATCAATGTCAGGGTAATTGAAGTCCCCCATAATGAACACACTCCCCAAACTTGCAGCCCTTGCCAACTGCATATGAAGTTGACTCACCTCCTCTCTGCTAGCATTTGGCGGCTTATAGCAGACACTAACAATGACATTACCCCCTTTCCTGTTGCCTAATTCCACCCATAGTGCCTCCACTTTATCATCCATATCACCAGTTATCTCTTCTTTTAAATTTGGCTTCAATTCTTTTTTAACATAAACACATACTCCTCCCCTTTTCTTTTTGTTCTGTTCTGCCTAAACAAGGCATATCCTTCTATATTTACAGCCCAGTTGTGAGAACTGTTCAACCACGTTTCTGCTATACCTATTACATCATACTTTTCATTCAATGCCATCATTTCCAATTCACCCATTTTGTCAGCCAGGCTTCTCGCATTTGCAAACATACATTTTAGATTATGATCCTGTAATTTATTTGTACACTTTAATACACATGCCTCCCTATCCCCTATGCTAGCCCCACCCCACTTTCCGCCCACCACTGGCCTATCTAAACCCTGCTTTCCTCCTGGGCTATCTATCCCAGTGAGACTGCTAATACCCTCCCCCCCAAACCTAGTTTAAAATCTCCTCCAACCCTCTAGCCATCTTCTTCCCTAAAACAGCTGCACCGCCATCAGTGAGGTGCAACCCATCCCTACTAAAGAGCTTGTAGCCGACAGCAGTCTACCCAGTTCTCAATAAACCCAAACCCTTCTTCCTTACACCACTCTCTTAGCCACGCATTAATGCTCCTAAGCTCCCTCTGTCTCCCTGGCTTTGCACGTGGCTGCGGTAGTATTTCTGAAAACACTACCCTGGAGGTCCTTGCTTTTATCTTGGCCCCTAGCTCTCGGAAATCATGTTTAAGGACCTCACCTCCTCCTCTAACTTTGTCATTGGCACCAATGTGAACCAAGACCACCGGGTCACACCCGGCCCCACCCAATAATCCTTCTACACAATCCACCACATGCCGAACCCTAGCACCAGGCAGGCAACACACAGTTCGGCATGTAGGGTCTTGGCGGCAGATTACCCTATCTACCTTCCTTATAATGGAGTCCCCTACCACTACCACCTGCCTTGCATTACTGACCCTTCGTTCCTCCTCCCTTGTATCAGAGATGGCAGTCCCCTTGGTGCTCAAGGAACTAGCCCCCTCCATATGCGCTAATTCCGAGGTGTCCTCCTCCACTCCATTACCTAAGGTGGCAAATCTGTTGGGATGGACAATCTGGGAAGAAGCCCCCCTACTCTTCTGTCCCCCACTTCCCCTAGTAACCCTAACAAAACTACCTCCTCCCTCAACCTTTCCTGTCCCTCTTCCACCCACCTCTATACTGGCCCCAGCCAGTGCCTGCTGACCCCCCAGTTCTGCCAATCCCTGCAATGCTGCAAGCTGCCCCCTTAGACTCTCCACCTCAGCTTCCAAACGGGCAACCCACTCACACCTGACACAGACATAGGTTCCCCGGAATGTCTGCTCCAGGTTCCTATACATGTGGCACGATGCACATTGCATGGTACCGACAAAACTGTCCCTTCTAATACACCCCACCAGCACAGTGACGCACAAACCTTGTTTAATTGCCCTTCTTGTTTCAATGTCCTTCTTTTTCTATATCCTTGAGAGCAAGGTCCTTAAGAGAAAGGGACACTCACTCTAGTTCATTTCACTCACAGGAAACTTCCTTTTGTTAGGTCTGAACCACAGGCCCAACAACTGTGAATCCTATTCAACTAATAGGCCCAACCCCCCCACCAATTAGTGCAAGAGCCAGGAAGAGAGGGAAAAAAACAAAAAACACTTATTAACCCTTTCACAGCCTGTTTGTGATAACAACAGGTACAATACTAGAATATAGAAGTCCAGCGCTCCCCTTTAACTGGAAGAAGAAAGATTAGTCTGCTTACTGCACACACAGTCCTGCACACACAGTCCTTAACAGTACAAACAATCCTTATTTTCAAACTTTCACACACACCATACAACCATCAAATGATTAAGTGCCCTTCTTTTTCTATGTCCTTGAGAGCAAGGTCCTTAAGAGAAAGGGACACTCACTCTAGTTCGTTTCACTCACAGGAAACTTCCTTTTGTTAGGTCTGAACCACAGGCCCAACAACTGTGAATCATATTCAACTAATAGGCCCCAACCCCCACACCAATTAGTGCAAGAGCCAGGAAGAGAGGGAAAAAAAACAAAAACACTTATTAACCCTTTCACAGCCTGTTTGTGATAACAACAGGTACAATACTAGAATATAGAAGTCCAGCGCTCCCCTTTAACTGGAAGAAGAAAGATTAGTCTGCTTACTGCACACACAGTCCTTAAGAGTACAAACAATCCTTATTTTCAAACTTTCACACACACCATACAACCATCAAATGATTAAGTGTCCTCCTTTTTCTATGTCCTTGAGAGCAAGGTCCTTAAGAGAAAGGGACACTCACTCTAGTTCGTTTCACTCACAGGAAAATTCCTTTTGTTAGGTCCAAACATGGACCTAACTATTATGGTATAGTGTCCTAGCAGCATCACAGCATGTATCCCTGCCCTTTGAGAGAGCATCTTCTGAATCAGCAGTGGAAGAACACAGTTAATTTATTTGGGGTACTGGACAAAGATAATTCCTGTGCCAGGCCTGTACCCATCCTTCAGGCCCTTTTATCTTATACACAGGAATCCCTGGCGACAATCTCAAATAGTTCAGGCCTCCAAAAGTCAGCAAGCTTATTTTTACCAGGTATCCCTAAATTTCTTAGTAGTACTAATTAGCAGCTGTTTCTCTCATTGTGTCCAGTCTTGAACCAGTCTATTAATGTTTTCTACTCCAAGATGGACATGGGTGTATGGATACAGTAATTGAGTTATTTTGTATACACTCAGTGGTAAGCGGCTACTTTTTTATCCTTGCATGTAGCATTTAGATATTGTAGTTTTTTGAGGATTATAGATACATTTTGATATATTCCTGTTTTAACGTTGATTAATAAAGCTCTAACTTTTTATCCACCGCTGGCTCTATGACTGTTTTGGTCACTATATTGTATGATTAGTTCAACTGAAGTGTGTGTGCCCATACCCGTTGGGGATATGGTTTAATGATGGTACTTTGAGTGTCACTCTGGGCACCGATCCTTTTGTGTACTTAAACATTTATCCTTACCATCATTTGCACCAGTATGGATTATAACTTAACTGCTTAATCTATACCTTATCCTGAATATCTATTGCACATTATGTTTTTAACACCATGTTTCAGAATTTCTGGGATTATACTAATTTCCATCACCCTGGCTGATCCTGATACGGTGTCACTAGGTATAACCATTATACCGTTTGAAACTTTTCCCAGTCACAGTGGAAGAATTTATATCCCCCTAAACTCTTTTTAGCAGTGCAGGTTTTCTGGCTTTGACAGCCCTCCAGAATGGCCCTATAAGAGGATCTTCTATCTGACTTTGAACCATCTCTTTTATGTTGATGAATTTGGAACTGCTAACTCCATGACCCACAGCATAGCAGTAAAGAGGAGATATTGTGTCTTGGCCTCCACCAATGGAATCTACTACCCTCTACTCAGATAAAGCTACCCTATCTTTCACAACAGTTTCTGCAGTACAATAGGTCTTTATGCCAGGGCTAGGTATTTCTTAATTTCTTCTATTCATCCATTCATCCTCTGTTTCAAGAGAAGGCATACCAGGTCTTCTAGAGAGTGCATCTGCCCTAATATATCTAGGACCTGTGTTGTACTTTAGGGTGAAACAATAGTTAGACAGTGCTGCTAACCAACGGTTCCCCCAAGAGAAAGAAACTCTTGTGCAAGGGGAAGTTCTTTTCACTGGGTGTTAGACTTCTGCTAAGGTAGTGTCAGACTCTCACACTTACCTGCCTTTCGCTCCCGTGGTGGGTCTCTCCATCCTCGAGAACCTAAAAAGTCGGCTGCAGTGTCTTCAGTGCCCGATGTCATCACTTCACATCCAGCGTCCTCGGGCACACGCGCGTCCTCCTTGCGCTGCGGCTCTGCTCTCTTCAGGTGCCTTGCAGATTTGCGCAGGTACCACTTCTTATCGTTTCTGCTCCTGCAGACTTTAGATTGAGTGGAGAAGATTCTATTAGTTTCAATCCATCCATCCTGCATCTGACTCTTGTCCTCCTTCTCCCTTTGGTTCTCTGCTGTATTTAAGCCTCTCGTTGGCATTCACTCTTTGCCTGTTATAGTTTTTGTTTAGCCAAGCTAGTGGTCCCTGCTATTAGTCCAGTAGCTAAGTTTAGTTCTTGTAGCATACTCTTGTTCATTGTTCTTATGCAAATAAGGAAAAGAGCTTCTGGGAATTTACCATGTTTACACATGGAAGCTCTTAGGAACACTATCAGGGAGATTCAATAAAAGTTCTTTTTTTATTGAAACTTTTATTGAATACTTAAAAAAAAAAAAAACTTTTACAGCATTCCACAAGCTAAATGCAAAAACCAGAGCGCCAATTACAGACCGGTTTTGGCTTTATTGAGCCATCATCAGTGTATTGCAGGCCTCTGGTTTTGCAGTGTGAAGCGCCTATCGACAGACGTCACTAATACGTCATTGTTCTTCTCGTTGACTGTTATCCTTGTATTCTTTTCTTTGTCTTCCAGTTCCTGTGAATTCCATTGGTGTTCTGGTTTTCCAGAGTATACCCGGCCTCAGCGTCTATACCTTGCACTCTAAGACCTGGGGGTAACTTTGTACAGCAAGGTGCAACAAGTCTCCTGATGATTGGGGGCTTGTCTATAGGTGAAGACAGCGGCTGTAGATTGGGGTATAGGCGCTGAAGGTATACTTGGGGACTCCAGGCATCACAGGTAGGCTACAGGTCGCAATCCTTCTGGATTTTTCTGATGAAGTACACCTCCCAGTCCTTGATAACTAGCATCAATATGCAGAATATATGGCATTTGGGGATTAGCATATGTTAAGACAGGTGCACCAGTGAGCCTTTTCTTTAGTTTATTAAATCCTTCTTCACATGCTGCTGTCCATTGCTGTCCAAGGGAATCTTAGCCATCCATTTGGCATCTCTATCAGACACACAAATAAATTTCAGAAGGTCATTTAGGGGATGGGCGACTCTTGGATAACCCTCTAAAGATTGTCTATAATAGCTACAAAACCCCAAAAAGGATCTCAGCTCTGCGATGTTTTGTGGTCTTGGCCAAGTTACTGCTGCTTCTATCTTGACAGGATCAGTTCCTATGCCTTCAGCAGAAATCACGTGGGCTACAAAGGTAACTGAGGAACCGCAAAACTTACATTCGTCTATTGACAGTTTCAGTCCTTCTGCAATTAATTGTTCAATTGTTTACATTAAGTGCTCTTCATGCTCCTCTAATGTAGCTCCAAATACAATGTTATCATCCAGATACACTAGGCAGTCTTGAGGAGACAGATCCCCACTGATACCTTGTGGCATTCTAGTGAACTGATAAAATCCCAAGGGGCATATAAAAGCAATCATTTCCTGATCTTCAGGCACCATGGGGACTTGATAATAACCAAAGCATAAATCCATTACAGTAAACCATTTACTACCATGGAGTGCTTCTAATATGTTTTCAATTCAATTTAGGGTGTATTGATTGGGTTCTGCATATCTGTGGTAATCTACACACGGGTGAATTGACCCATCTTTCATTCTTACTATAACTATTGGAGATGCATAGGGACTTCACTCTCCACAATAATTCCTTTCCCTATGATTTCTATCAGCATATGCCTGAGCCCTTCTTTGTCTCAATGAGGCACTATTCTTGGCCACTCCCTGAAAGTAATATAATTGTATAATCGAATAGTGTGTTTTGAGTTTTTAGAACATCCTACATTCATCTCATTAGTGGAAAAGACTTACTTACGTGCTTGCAGACCCTTAATTAGCCTCTGCTTCTACTTCTAATTGTAAATCAGACAGAGAAGCATATATGTGGGAAGACTGGACCTCTATTGATGCACTGGATGACAGTAAGGCAACTCCTGCTTAGGCTTAATAATTACAGGATGAAGAGAGAGGTTTTGTACAGTCACTAAAACAGAATCTGGTATTTTCTTTTTCCAGACCTTCTGCTTAGGAATAACTTCTGGGTCACAGCTTCAGGGCAGGTTTCAGTCAGAATGTATTTTCCTTTTCAGACCATTTTTGGTTTCACATCTGTCAATGCTCTTACACTTCTAATGCCTCCTGGAGGGAGCGCAACAGTGTGACCAGCAATGTGTTGCAACAGTTCATACTGATAAGTAATAGAACAGGTACTGCAAATGGCATTTGACTTCTAATTAGACAAGTGAGTGGCCCCTGCCCTTGCCATGATTCTTTGCATGACAGACAGTACTTCAAAAACATTTGTTCCCCGGTACCACAGGAACAGCATTAGGAGCTCCAGTATCAGGGCAAACTATAGCTTCTTCTTCTGTAGGTTGAGATGTTCTATCAACAGACCCTTTCATAAGTACAGTCACTTTTATCTGTCCATGCATGGAATAAGCCTTCTGGTTCAGGCCCCATAGTTTTAATCCCTTAACAGGCTACAGTGGTTTGTGCGCTAACATTTTCTGATAGTAACTATGATAAATAACAGTAACTTGTGATCCAGTGTCAAATAGGGTTTCCTCTGGATGCCCATCTAAAAGAATGTCCATAAGGTACTTGGGGCCTACCAGATTTCCATGCTTCCTGCAGGATATATTTTGCACGGCCGCTGAAGCTTCTTTTTCAGGGCAATCTCTAATAAAGTGTCCCTGCTTGCCGCACCCAAAACATTTAGTTGATTGCTTAACAGATGGACTCCTGTTCTGCTCTAGTTGGTGTAAATTTGGAGTCTGAGGAGAAGATAGTATTTTGTTTTTAGTAGTTATACTTTCCTTTTTGGAAGGAACATCTGGGTCTGTTTTATCTCTCAGAGTCATTTGTAATTTGTCATTTGTAAATTAATTGGAAACAATGGTAACATCCCTTGTAATACCTGTTTTAGGTGTAATCTGTCTACTTTTTTAGCTGAAATCACTTGTTTAGACAAAAGTTTCCGCAGAATATTTTCCAGATGAAGCACAAATGTAGACACATCCTCTGTAGGCTTTTGCTTAAAATTAGCTTTAGCTTAAAATCTGCCAAAAGTTGGTCTGGAAAATCATGTTTTCCATAAGCTGCATTGAGAATGTCAAGTATCTCCATAGCTATAGCATCTTTATGGTTTGCTTCAAAATTTAAAACAGTTAGCTGCATGTGGATGCAGGGGCTCCATAATCCTCTGTTTTTGGTCTGTTCAGAACAAGCCTATTTGTCCAGAGCTTGTAATGCAGATTCCTTCTGGATCTCAAATACCTCTTGCCCAGTGGGAACAGGCTTTATACCAGAAAATATCTTTATATTTTGCAATGGCTTAACTGCAATCCTTGAGCCAATGTCTCAGTCATTTTAGCTAATGTCTGATTCAGTTATAGTATATTCTTGCTTTATTGTGGATGCCAGCTTGCAAGAAGTTGGTGGTAGCACTCCTCACAGCAACAGGAGCTAAGGTTTGGGAGGATATTTTCCCTCTTTGAGTTGTTACAGAAGGCCTTGGGTAATTCAAAGGACATCCCATTGATAAGCTGCTCTGGGGAAATAGAACATATAGCCCCCAATCCTCATTTAGTGCATAATCAACTTTGAACAGGAGGCTGGCATAACCTTCCACTGCAGACCCATCATCTGCTAGCAAGCATTTCAAGTGTCTATAACGGGCCACAGTACTTTCTATCATTTCAAATGTAATCTCTGGTGGTACGCGATCAACTGCAATCAAATGTGTGTTTAGGCTTAGAATTTTCCTTTAGGGCCCAAGCATAAACTTCTGCTGGGGTAAGTAATGGTATATTTGCCATTTACTCCTGCTATCTAAACGGTGCCTCCAAATGTTTGGTATTTATAGTCTTGAATGGTGCTACAGGAGTCCTGTGTCTCCGATAAATGGGAGAGCAGGAATAGCAAATTGGCGTGCCTCCACCCAGGATGGAGAAAGGTTCCCTGGGAACTTCAAGTCATTACTCTGTATTCACTTTATTCCACTGAACAGAATGGAAACGTTTATTTAAGACAGACATCAACTTTGTAACAGTACTTACAATCTGCCAGTCATCACTAATAAATTAAATAGGATAGGGAGAGAATACAGGCTTTGAAACTCCCTTTTCAGCAATACTGCCAATCTGCCAGTCAGGAGTGAGTGTTGCAGAACCAGATACATTGTATGCTGGAGGGTATTACTGAGAGAGAGAGAAAACAGTTTCCTGACAAGGGTTTCCTTCTTTCTGTTAAATCATAGTCACTTTTATCATACCGGTTCTCTCTTTACTTCCTTAGAACAAACAACAAAATGTAATGGTATTCAACCCACACATATAATATAAAGTATCACAAGGGTCAATAGCATAAACATCCCCTCTCAATAAGTATTAAGTACTTGTAATGTTTCACCGTTAGTGAGAAGAAGTAACAAAACTCACCGGATGTATTGTGTGGTCCGCGTGCTGCCACCCCAGACCCGTCAATCTCTTTACTTCCCTCTCACTTCCTAAATTACTGTTTACTTCCTGGTTACCTGGCTCCTCCCCCTCACTTCCTAGTCATCTTAAATTCTCTTTGATACAGGATGAGTAGCAAGGAATAGTGATGGATACAAAACCGAATTCGAACCCGAAAACGAACTAGTTAGTTTTTCGGACTCGCGGCTGTATTTTCGTTAATTATCAAAAAATCGATAATTATCGAATTTACAAGCCGTTCGCTAACCCTCAAAAGTATTGTTTTGGTAACCCTCGAAAGTATGGATCGTTTTCACTAACTTATATTCATTTGAAGAACGCACTCTAAAAGATTTCTTTCATTCTACTGTTTAATTAGTGACATGCATGGAAAATAACTGCTGGTGGTTGGCAGTGACGAGGAGCAGCACCTATAAGAAGATCTTAAAGAGGAGAGCGGAGAATATTGTTAAAATCGTTTTCACTAACCCTAGAATGTATCATTCACTAACCCTCGAATGTATCGTTCAATTTCGGTAACCCTCAAATTTATGGTTCTATTTTCAGTAACCCTCAAAAATATCGTAGGGTAACCCTCGAATGTTTCTTGTGCAAAACCTGACAATTGCCCGCTCATGTTTAAGAAGTTTTTAAAAAGGTTTTGGTGATAGTGACATGTTCCCCAGGCCATTTCCCAGGTGCCACAGCCATTTAAAGTAAGTTACCATTGTTAGTTTAGCTGTAAATCATCCGAACTTTTCGAACTATCACTCTCCTATTGACTTTAATGGGTCCGAATTTGAACTTTCAAACTTTTACTGCAGTTTGAAAGTTCAAAAACGGACCGAACTTTATAAAGTACGGCCTTCTCTAGCAGGGAAGTATTGCCATATTCCCTACAGTTATGTGATACATGCACCTTCGCCCACTATGGGTTGTTACTTACAGTACTTTTGGTACTTTTGGTACTTTGTGTACATTGGAGACTGGAACAAAGAATGGTTAATAATTACTGCCGATATATCATAACTATACACCAATTTTTTTATCCAATGTGTAGGCACAGCAATGGGAAGTCCGGCAGCACCCTCGTGTGTGACCCTATACATTGGATTTTTGGAAGATGTATGGATCTATAAAAATTAAATGTATAAGAAATGTATATGATTTTGGCGATATATAGATGACCTATTTATTATTTGGCATGGTGACAATACATCAGCTTGTGAGTTTATATCTTTTTGCAACTCTTTGGACCCACGTATAGTTTTTAATGCTGAAATGTCTATGGTTAAAGCACATTTTTTAGATGTAAAAATTAGTATTATAGACAATTTCATTAATGCTTCTATTTTCTCTAAGCCAACTGACCTTAATTCACTATTAAACGGTACCAGCTTTCATCCTCAACATGTCTTTAAGGAATTTCCAAAATCCCAATTCATTTGAGTACAACAAATATGCTCAAATGAAGAGGATAAACAAAAAAATCTTTAAAAAATGATGGAAAAATTCAGAGTCAGGAGGTATCAGCCTCGGGTGCTTAGACAAGCTTTGATTGAAGCACTAGAAGGTACCCAGAAAGTAACATGTGAGCAGGGTGTTCCCTTTGTTCAATGTTACTCTACCCAATCTGACATTTTAAAGAAAAATGTAAATAAATGCTGGTCTACCATGGAAGGTGACACGTCATTCGCTGAGGAAACACAAAAAAAACCTTCTATGTTTGTATAAAAAAGCTAAATCACTATACACTGAATTGGTTCAATCTGATCCTGCATATAAATATAAAAAGTCCTTTTGTCTTCTCTGAAAAAAGGCTGCTTTAAATGTTACAACTGCAATGTTTGCAATTCTATAGTAATGGGTAACTCCTCTTTACATCCCCACTCGGAACAGACTTATTTTATCAAAGGATACTACAATTGCAACACTGGTTTTTGTTTTTACATGCTCACATATCCATGTTCCCTAGTATATATTGGGAAAACTATTGGTCCTGTCAAAAAAAGATTCCAATGACATAGGTCAGATATTAGATTAGGTCTCAACAAACCAGAAACAGAATTTAAAAGTTAAAAATGGAACTTACACCGATTGCAGACCATTTTTATTCATCTAGACATCAAGTCTCCGACTTGAGGGGTAAAATTATTGACTATATCCCCCCTAACGACAGAGGTGGAGACAGACAAAAAGCACTATTATGGAGAGAATCCTATTGGATTTTTGCATCTTAATACAGTTAAGCCCAAAAGCCTTAATACAAACTTGGGATTGGCATGCTTTTTAGCTAAGAGATAACTATTGGCTTCTTAACCAATGAATGGACAGCCTTTTCTTTTATCTAATAAATAATTACCTGCTTCTTTATTAATGAACTTGTAGCATTTTCCCATATATGATAACTTATAAATTGCTTATGATTAACTGATATGTATTTTTACCCTTTATCCTTTTATTGATAGTGGTCTGTCACATATATAATTATGGTGTTAATTATTATAGTAACCTAATATTTCCTTGACTTTATGAATTATCATTCTTTGTTGTATGCACTCTTTTTTATGCACTTTATACAGAAGACTATTTTTTTTATCTATATTTATACGTATTTATTAATATATGCATAAAAATGGAGAAACTCCTTCTTATAACAGAAGGCATCTTGTAGTCTCATGCTATATGAATAGCATTGTTAAAGTGTGTAGTATAGAGCAACCAAAAACTCAGACAACCCCACAGATATTTCTATAAACAAATGTGCATTTATTGTGCACACTATGACATGTTTCGGACAGTCTAGATCCTTTCTCAAGGAGAAAGGACCTAGACTGTCCAAAACATGTGTCCAAAACATGTTGTGGTGTGCACAATAAATGTACGTTTGTTTATAGCAATACCTGTGGGGTTGTCTGAGTTTTTGGTTGTCCTATACTACACACTTTTATTTTGAATTTATGTCCAGGAACAGACATCTGGGCAACCAAAGTCTATAGGAGATGTGGTGAGCTGAATTGCATTTATATGAATAGCATTGCCCACAAAATCTAAGAAAAGGAAAGTAATTTCTTACTCCAATGTTCCCCAGAGTAAGGGGTGGAGATAAGCTAAATACTCCTTTATGTCCCTTAGCTTATGCATGTGTCCAGAACCGCTGGCTAATGACATACATTATAGCTTAATATATAGAGCCAATCATCTTACAGATGTTTTACTCTATATATTAAGCTATATATATATATATATTTATAAATATACAGTATGTGATTTATATAACACACACATAATCACTCTGAAACAGATATTGTGCAACAGTCTCTAATGCAGGGCTTGGCCACACTAGTGTGCTTTTAAGTGTGATCCGATCATGATTGCCATCCAATCCTGTGTAGTATTTGTGAGATTTCTAGAAATTTCAAAAGTTTTCCATTTTGCAAATTTGGAATTTCTAGAAATATTGAAATTTTTTTGGTTTTTAGATTTGAAAATTTTCAAAGAAACAAAACCTACACAGACACAGGTGCACACGCTGATGTGCCCCTACATGTACACCACTATAAGTTTCCTTGACAAATGTATATAAATCATCAGAAAGATAGTGTTCAACACAAAAAATATAACCTCTAACCCACACAGGCACAGGTAAGCACACCTATGGACGCACCCCCAACCCCCACACACAGGAACAAATTTACAGGTCTGTGCAATCATGGTGTGTTGCCAGAAATGTGGCCTTTTAAGCGAAATTCAAAGTATATACATTTCAGATTTATTTTCTGGTTTAGAGTGTTTAACAAAGCTAACAATTTAGATCCACTAAACATATACATTTTTGACATATGTATTTTAATCAACATAAAAGCTTTTATTGGTCTACAAAAGTAAAAATATTGAAATAACATTTTGAACATCATCAAATCCACTCTTAAATAAAACAGTTCTTTTTCCTTTTTTAAAAATAAGTACAATAGTTACGATTCACAACACGTGTTACTAAATAAATCTGTTGTTTATTGTCTTTTTGTAATAATATTTTTTATGTAACAACAACTGTAAAATGATTGTAGTTTTTTTATTTTTCCTTTAAAAAAAACTGAAAATAGTTGAGAAAATTTCAGCAGCTTGCATCAAGTAATGCATAATTAACGCATAAAGAATGTGTATGGGTTAGGTTTGTGTGCTAAGTGAAGTATCGTTCATCACAACGCTAACCTTAAATGCAATGATTTGTTTTCTCCATGGATTTTTAAACCAGAAGTGTAATTTAGGGGAGAATATGAAAGTATGAATGGGACACAGAGCAGCATAAGATGCAGAGAGGAACAATCTAGTGTCACTTACAAATTGATTAACATTGGACATGGTCAGTGTATAGATCCACATTGAGTTATCCATACCAAACAAAGCCAAATACATTGCAACCAACAAGATAACAACACGTGAGGCCTTGTACTCAACTGTCTTCTGTTGGCCCCTATCAGAGCTCCGCATGCCTTTCATAGATTGTCCGTGACAGTACAAAACATACAGCATGTAGGTGCTAGATAGGATCATCAGTCCAACAAATATAATATCTCGTATTACAGATACCAAGCCATTTGTTAAGAAACTGGCATAAGTTAGAAAGTCAACATCACAATATACTAAGCGCAGTGTATATGGTGATATTGTGTCATTGGATCTTGCTCTTCCATACAAAATTCTAGCAGGGTAAATAACCATATTCATGACCAAAAACAAAGCAATTATTTGTGGTACTTTACAATTTAATATTTGTTTGAGAGGTTTTGATTTTGCATTGACTGGAGCAATAAGGATACACTGGTAACAGCTAAGATAACTTGTTATGCAAATGGACATGGCTCTGCTCACCCTGTGAAAATATATAACCAGTTTACATTGTTTATCATCAAATAAATTCCTGAGCCCTATAATGTACAAGGCTTGTGGGAGAACACGGGACACCAAAATAATGAGATTAGCAAAAGACAGTGATATTCTGATTATATTACTGGGTAAGAACCTTTTCTCTAAAAATGAAATGTGTGCCAAACGAAGAAAAATAAATATATTGGCAGGAATCCCAATAATTACCAAACTATTAAAACCAAATGCTTCAAGAAGGAAATTTAATGCCATGCTACACTAATAGCATAGATGTCATACTTTGAGTCATGGGATCCTTTGCTTGTTCTTTAATGTTTAAAAACTTTGGTGAACATCCTTGCCAGCTTTCTGCCTCAGGATCCAATAGTGAGACATGCAAACCTTGGACACTCCAGAATACTACTCTTCTTATAACTGATTCTGCTATAAATCTGAAAGCACAAAATATATTACACATTTTGCATGGTGTTATTTTGTTGTTTCTTCTATTGATTTGAATGGAGAATTAAGTGCATACAAAGTTTAAAAAAAAACAAACGTTAAAAAGAGTATTTCCACTGCTAAAATCACTTTTTTTCAATTCAGTTTTAAAGAACAGGAGGTAAAGGAGCCGTGTCTTACCTCCTGTTCTTCAATAAAACATTCTGGAGCTTGGAACGAGTTACAGAACTGTCAGGAACGCCGTCCTCAATGCTTCAGCAGTATTTTTATTACAGGAAATCCCAGGACACTAACCTGGCTGATAAAAAATCTTAAATTAATCAGGCCAACATTATATATAAATTAATCAATATATACCAGTGTTTTCCAAAGTTTTTTTAATCACTATGGAACTCTTGCTAAAAATTTTATTTGGGAACCCCTACATAAAATAATTATTATATTTTGTATTTCTCAGCCATCAAAGTTCATAATTCATACAAATATAATTGATCAATAAATATATCTATATTAAAGGGTATCTATACTCTGCTTCAAAACTTTTTCCGAATTTTAAATCTGAGCTGTTGATCCTGATAAATCCTCATTTTAATCACAGCATTTACAGGGAAAGACCTGTCACTCCAGAAGCAGAAATTGTAATATGTGACCCATTAATCACCTCTTACTAGGATTTTTGGCTGTCTGCTAGCACACTTTCTGCAACAATTAAGAGAATCAGCAGAGAAAAGAAGGCAGGGGAAGAGGAGGGAGATATGTAAGCAGACCAGTGTCTATGGTGAGGCTGTGCAGAACTTATAAGTGTCGCAGACACTACAAGGAGGCAGTGAGTAAGGGAGGGTGGGGGCGATTAGGTACAGTCACCAGTCACTAAACATTAATAATTTAATGACAAAGCAAGCACAGATAAATATGTGAGTACCACCATTTTATTTGTCTCAGATTGTAGTTTTAGTTGTTTGAGTGAGTATAGTGACCCTTTAAGAAAAATACTCTCGTTGTTCAATTTATCACAAGGGTGAATCTGCAAAATTCCATTCACTATCCCTCGACGAACCCTTAGCAACCAATTAGGGACCACTCGGACCTCCTCTTGAGAAACACTGATATATACAGTAATTATAAAATTGTAAGCACATTTGCAGTTTTATCCTATGCTTTTTGGACATGAGTAAATAAGAAAACAAAGGGGGTTATTCAATAAAAGTTCTGATCGTTTAAAATGGTGCTAATTTTGCCCCAACCAATCAGATGTAAGCTTTCAAATGTTAGATAAGATCTGATTGGTTGAGGCAAAATTAGCACCATTTTAAATGCTAAAAACTTTTATTGAATCTCCCTGAAAGACAATAATATTTTACTAATAAAATTCTTTTGTGTTCAGTGACTTAATTTACCTGCTTTACTTCAGCTTTATTAAGGTACTGGAAAACTTGGTTATAATGTATATTTACTATGGAAGGTCAATATCTAGAAAGAGAAACAGGCAGAGAGTTAAATGTTATCATTATAATACAATGTAATTCAATACAATATAATGTGTCATATAGTGTAAATCATAATGTTGATTAAATTTGACAACATACAGTTTTAAATATAAATCTGCATTCTGCATTCATGCTTACCTAATGTATTTAGCACAACAGTTGGACTGTAACTAACTGTAGAATGAATGTGCATGCTTATATAGCTCTAGCTGTTGCTTCTGCATTTGCACATGGGAATACTTGTGTTGTTCTGTATTTTCACCCAATAGTCAGAAAAAACATTCTTGCCTCCCTAATACAGTATATTTATTTATTTAAAAATGTAATTGCTGGTGTAAAGGGTAAGAGATTTAGCATACATAAATTTGTATAAGCTTTCATATGGGAACCCAAAGAACTTAAAATACCTTAGAAGAGGGTAAATTTGAACCAACAGAAAGTATAGTTAAGACTGAGCAAGTATAAGAGAAACAAGTATATAAAACATTGATTAAATCTGGGATTGGGCTACAATTACAATTTATACTTACAGAGGGCTGTGCTTAGGACTAAAAATATTTACAATTAAAATATTTGGGAAAGAAACCCCAGTACTCTTTTTTTTGCACCATTGGAGTTAAATAAGCACCAAAATACAGTATTAATGTATATGCAATACTAGTATGTTGTATTGTACAATATTACAGAAAACTCCCACTCCCATACATTATATTTACAATTGTAGTATCCCTAAAAAGTCATTTGAGTTCCAGAAGAGTCCTTCTGGATAAAAAAAATAGTTTCAAGACATATTCATAATAAAGGAGAACTAAACTTAAACTTTTTAAATCCTAAGATGAAAGATTTTCTACCCAGAATACCTTTACATAGTAAGATTTTTCTCTAGTAAGTTACATTTACATAGAGTACATGTGAGAAATAGATTCTTAAAAGAACCGGTCAACCCTGCATCTCTTTCCCCCCACCCCGCGCGTCTCTCCTGGTGTCGGGTGCGCAAGTGCAGCGTCATCAACCCTCCTCCCACTGTGAAGTGTGCACTCAAGTAGGGGTCGGCTTCTTTAACGGAGTGCGACAGTGGTAGGAGTGTTGATGACGTGTCGCTCAAGCTTCTGCATCGATGGCCCATCGGTTAGTATATAGGATAACTAAGAAGGCTTTCATTTTTTTAACCAGTACTCACAGCCCATGCAGTCTTCAAAAAGCCCTGTGAGCATGTGCAAATATTACCATGCCTCCTGACCCGAGTTTTCACTGTCTCTATGCACAGAGTATTTTCTATACAGATATCTGCACAACAATATGGAAGTATCAGATAAGACTTTGAAAGCTGCTTTTTACCCTGCAGTATTTTACCAGCCAGCATGAATTCCATACAGCCTTCCTGGGACAATACAAAGTAATTTTTTGCTTCTGTTTTTTTTAGAAAAAGACAACACTGTAACATAGTAATTAAGTCTAAATAACATAGGTCCCTCTAGCCAAACCTTTATACTTTGTGACCCAGAGAAAGACCAATTCCTCCCTGACTCTAAATGGCAATTGGAAAGTATCCCCGTACTAACCAGAACTACAGTATATGTATTAATACCAATAATTCTCAATATTATATAGTATCCCTGTACCAACCAGAACTACATTATATGTATTAATACCAGTAATTCTCAATATTATATAGTATCCCTGTATCAACCAGAATTACAGTTTATATATTAATACCAGTAATTCTCAATATTATATAGTATCCCTGTACCAACCAGAACTACAGTATATGTATTAATACCAGTAATTCTCAATATTATATAGTATCCCTGTACCAACCAGAACTACAGTATATGTATTAATACCAGTAATTCTCAATATTATATAGTATCCCTGTTCCAACCAGAACTACATTATATGTATTAATACCAGTAATTCTCAATATTAAATAGTATCCTTGTACTACAGGTGTGTGCAGGACCACTCGGATACTTGCTTTGTATTACTTTGGTTGCCTGATCCTAGCACCCCACTGTACAAATCCTTAGAAACAGGATGGAGATTTTCACAGGCCTAGACGAACATGCTGGTTCACAGGCCTCAACACTTACCTTTTCAGAAGAAGATGCCCAGCGTATCCTCTTTTCTTCTGATTCCAACGCAGCATTTGGTGCTGAAACCACCAAGGATACGATCTTGGAACTCAAGAGACTTAAAAAGAAACAGATAGAACTTCGCCTGCATAGACTGACTCTATCTGAATACTACAAAGTTAAAAGGATCCCTAGGGGATTCAGAATTGCCAACCAACCCACCATCGGCCACACCAATAAAGTATTTTGTGGTGCGCTATCTTCAATAAATGTTCACTAGATTTGATACTACTGGTTATAGATGAAGTACGCTTACAATTGGAACGACTTACATCTGAAATTGCCAAAACTGAAGAGGTGATCGCCAAGCTGGAGGATCCCGAGAAACCCGACCTACTCACCACCCTACAAGACCAAATCGACAAATTTGCAAGCGACCTGAGGCAAAGCAGCGGACAAACAAACATCCTCTGACAGCCTTACTGAGGATTCCACTGGGTCCAACTCGGATCGCGCGGCCAGGAATATCTGCAGCACAAAAAGATAACGAACATCATTTTTTAGACGAAGGTCCAGGACTAGACGTGGCAAAGCGAAAAAACCTGCCTACCACCCAGAAACCGCGGAACAAATAGTCTTCAACCTGTCATCCCATCCTCTGACGGTGAGTGAATCTTCCTTGCTTCCCAAAGGATTGTCTTATCAATATGACTGTCACTTTGAAAAATTTATGTTTGAAACCGAACTCTTTAAACTTGAAAGATCCTTGAAACTCAAGGAATTCTTTAAGGATAAGGAATCTACCATTCCATCCACGGTCTTTCCTTTCAAGTTATAAAGCTCGTTTATACCACCCGGGATCTTTGGCGGAATCGACCACTTCATCAACCTGATGAGGAATAATATCCCCCATGATATTAATCGTAACCAAAAGAGACACTTTCTTACACTCAAGGAACATGACGCACTTACCTCACTTAAAAACAACACTAACTTGATCATTAAACCAGCTGACAAGGGGGGAGGTATAGTTCTACTGGACTATGACTACTACAGCAAGGGTGTAAGAGACCATTTACACACCTCTGGATCATATGATAAATTATCCAATGATCCCACACACACTATCCTTAAGAAACTTAAGTGTTTGCTTGACATGGCTCTGGATGCTACTTGGATTGACCAAAATACTTATGACTTTCTTTACAATGAGCAACCTAGGAAGCCCGTTCTATACGGTCTTCCTAAAATCCATAAGGACCCAGTCTGTCCTCCATTTCGCCCTATTGTGTCATCAATAGGCTCTATTACCCAACCATTGTCTTCCTTTTGTGATTACTTGCTTAAACCCATGGTTCTGGAACTACCCTCATTTCTTAAAGACACGGGAGATTTCCTGGATAAACTTGCTTCTGTCGGCCCATGGAATAATGACTGGCTTTTGATCACAGCTGACATTTCATCTCTATATACCAACATTGAACATCCCAAAGGCCTGGAGGCTATAAGACACTTTCTGTCCATACATAATGCATGCCCGCTTCCTACAGAATTTCTAATTGATTGCCTTGACTTCATTTTGAATAACAATTACTTTAAATTTGAACAGGACTTCTTCCTCCAGACTGTCGGCACGGCGATGGGCAGCCCGGTAGCGCCCTCCTTCGCTAATTTATATATTGGCTTCCTTGAAAAAAATTTTGTATATACTAATGATTTATTCACTGTACATTGCAAAACTTTCTTACGTTATATTGATGATGTTTTTATCATTTGGGAAGGGACCCTAGAGGAAGCCCATGATTTCATTTCCCTACTTAACAGTTTGGACAATAAGCTGACCTTTATACCTGAATTTTCTAAAACCGAAGCACACTTTTTAGACGTGCTTATTAAGATTGTTGAAGGTACATTACATACCTCCATTTATGTCAAACCCACTGATAGGAACACTCTCCTATCTGGACACAGCTTCCACCCACCACATATGTTCAAGGGCCTCCCCAAATCACAACTGATGCGGGTCACACGTATCTGTAGTGACCCCACAGATTTGGAGAAACAACTAGACACAATGATTTCTAAATTCAGATCTCAATTTAATGACAAGCAAGCACAGATAAATATGGTATACCACCATTTATTTGTCTCAGATTTAGTTTAGTTGTTTGAGTGAGTATAGTGAACCCTTTAAGAAAATACTCTCGTTGTTCAATTTATCACAAGGGTGAATCTGCAAAATTCCATTCACTATCCCTCGACGAACCCTTAGCAACCAATTAGGGACCACTCGGACCTCCTCTTGAGAAACACTGAATATACAGTAATATAAATGTAAGCAATTTGCAGTTTTTCCTATGCTTTTTGGACATGAGTAAATAAGAAAACAAAGGGGGTTATTCAATAAAAGTTCTGATCTTATAAAATGGTGCTAATTTTGCCCCAACCATATCAGATGTAAGCTTTCAAATGTTAGAAAGATCTGATTGGTTGAGGCAAAATTAGCACCTTTTAAATGCTAAAAACTTTTATGAATCTCCCTGAAGACAAAATATTTTACAATAAAATTCTTTTGTGTTCAGTGACTTAATTTACCTGCTTTACTTCAGCTTATTAAGGTACTGGAAAACTTGGTTATAATGTATATTTACTATGGAAGGTCATAATCTAAAAGAGAAAACAGCAGAGAGTTAAATGTTATCATTATAATACAAATGTAATTCATACAATATAATGTGTTCATATAGTGTAAATCATAATGTTGATTAAATTTGAACAACAACAGTTTTAAATATAAATCTGCATTCTGCATTCATGCTTACCTAATGTATTTAGCACAACGTTGGACTGTAACAACTGTAGAATGAATTGCATGCTTATAGCTCTAGCTGTTGCTTCTGCTTTGCACATGGAATACTTGTGTTGTTCTGTATTTTCACCCAATAGTCAGAAAAACATTCTTGCCTCCCTAAACAGTATATTTATTTATTATAAAATGTAATGGCTGGTGTAAAGGGTAAGAGATTTAGCTACATAAAATTTGTATAAGCTTTCATATGGGAACCCAAAGAACTTAAAATACCTTAGAAGAGGTAAATTTGAACCAACAGAAAGTATAGTTAAGACTGAGCAAGTATAAGAGAAACAAATAAGAAAACATTGATTAAACTGGTATTGGGCTACAATTACAATTTAACTTACAGAGGGCTGTGCTTAGGACTAAAAATATTTACAATTAAAATATTTGGGAAAGAAACCCCAGTACTCTTTTTTTGCACCATTGGTGTTAAATAAGCACCAAAATACAGTATTAATGTATGCAAACTAGTATGTTGTATTGTACAATATTACAGAAAACTCCCACTCCCATACATTATATTTACAATTGTAGTATCCAAAAAGTCATTTGAGTTCAGAAGAGTCCTTCTGGATAAAAAAAATAGTTTCAAGACATATTCATAATAAAGGAGAACTAAACTTAAACTTTTTAAATCCTAAGATGAAAGATTTTCACCCAAATACCTTACATAGTAATTTTTCTCTAGTAAGTTACATTTACATAGAGTACATGTGAGAAATAGATTCTTAAAAGAACCGGTCAACCCTGCATCTCTTCCCCCCACCCCGCCGTCTCTCCTGGTGTCGGGTGCCAAGTGCAGCGTCATCAACACCCTCCTCCCACTGTGAAGTGTGCACTCAAGTAGGGGTCGGCTTCTTTAACGGAGTGCGACAGTGGTAGGAGTGTTGATGACGTGTCGCTCAAGCTTCTGCATCGATGGCCCATCGGTTAGTATATAGGATAACTAAGAAGGCTTTCATTTTTTTAACCGTACTCACAGCCCATGCAGTCTTCAAAAAGCCCTGTGAGCATTGCAAAATATCCATGCCTCCGACCCGAGTTTTCACTGTCTCTATGCACAGAGTATTTTCTATACAGATATCTGCACAACATATGGAAGTATCAGATAGACTTTGAAAGCTGCTTTTACCCTGCAGTATTTTACCAGCCAGCATGAATTCCATACAGCCTTCTGTAAATACAAAGTTAATTTTTTGCTTCTGTTTTTTTTAAGAAAAAGACAACACTGTAACATAGTAATTAAGTCTAAATACACTAGGTCCCTCTAGCCAAACTTTATACTTTGTGACCCAGAGAAAGACCATTCTCCCTGACTCTAATGGCAATTGGAAAGTATCCCGTACTAACCAGAACTACAGTATATGTATTAATAACTAATTCTCATATTAATATAGTATCCCTGTACCAACCAGAACTACATTATATGTATTAATACCAGTAATTCTCAATATTATATAGTATCCCTGTATCAACCAGAATTACAGTTTATATATTATACCAGTAATTCTCAATATTATATAGTATCCCTGTACCAACCAGAAACTACAGTATATGTTATTAATCCAGTAATTCTCAATATTATATAGTATCCCTGTACCAACCAGAACTACAGTATAGTATTAATACCAGTAATTCTCAATATTATATAGTATCCCTGTTCCAACCAGAACTACAATAGATGTATTATCCAGTAATTCTCAATATTAATAGTATCCTTGTACTACAGGTGTGTGCAGGACCACTCGGATACTTGCTTTGTATTACTTTGGTTGCCTGATCCTAGCACCCCACTGTACAAATCCTTGAAAACAGGATGGAGATTTTCACAGGCCTAGACGAACATGCTGGTTCACAGGCCTCAACACTTACCTTTTCAGAAGAAGATGCCCAGCGTATCCTCTTTCTTCTGATTCCAACGCAGCATTTGGGGCTGAAAACCACCAAGGATACGATCTTGGAACTCAAGAGACTTAAAAGAAACAGATAAACTTCGCCTGCATAGACTGACTCTATCTGAATACTACAAAGTTAAAATGTCCCTAGGGGATTCAGAATTGCCAACCAACCCACCATCGGCACACCAATAAAGTATTTTGTGGTGCGCTATCTTCAATAAATGTTCACTAGATTTGATACTACTGGTTATAGAGAAGGACGCTTACAATGAACGACTTACATCTGAAATGCCAAAACTGAAGAGGTGATCGCCACCTGGAGAGGATCCCGAGAAACCCGACCTACTCACCACCCTACAAGACCAAATCAAAGACAAATTGTGACAAGCGACCTTAGGCAAAGCAGCGACAAACAAACATCCTCTGACAGCCTTACTGAGGATTCCAGGGCCAACTCGGATCGCGGCGGCCAGGAATCTCTGCAGCACAAAAAGATAACGAACATCATTTTTTAGAGACAAGGTCACAGACTATAGACGTGGCAAAGCGAAAAAACCTGCCACTACCACCCAGAAACAAAAACCGCGGAACAAATAGTCTTCAACCTGTCATCCCATTCCTCTGACGGTGAGTGAATCTTCCTTGCTATCCAAAGGATTGTCTTACAATATGACTGTCACTTTGAAAAATTTATGTTTGAAACCGACTCTTTAAACTTGAAAGATCCTTGAAACTCAAGGAATTCTTTAGGATAAGGAATCTACCATTCCATCCACGGTCTTTCCTTTCAAGTTTTAAAGCTCGTTTATACCACCCGGGATCTTTGCGGAAACGACCACTTCATCAACCTGATGAGGAAAATATCCCCCATGATATTAATCGTAACCAAAAGAGACACTTTCTTACACTCAAGGAACATGACGCACTTACCTCACTTAAAAACAACACTAACTTGATCATTAAATGAAACAGCTGACAAGGGGGAGTTATTTTCTACTGGACTTGACTACTACAGCAAGGTGTAAGAGACCATTTACACACCTCTGGATCATATGATAATTATCCAATGATCCCACACAACTACCTTAGAAACTTAAGTGTTTGCTTGACATGGCTCTGGATGCTACTGGTTGACCAAAATACTTATGACTTTCTTTACAATGAGCAACCTAGAAGCCCTTCTATACGGTCTTCCTAAAATCCATAAGGACCCAGTCTGTCCTCCATTCGCCCTATTGTGTCATCATAGGCTCTATTACCCAAACCATTGTCTTCCTTTTGTGATTACTTGCTTAAACCCATGGTTCTGGAACTACCCTCATTTCTTTAAAGACACGGGAGATTTCCTGGATAAACTTGCTTCTGTCGGCCCCATGGAATAATGACTGGCTTTTATCACAGCTGACATTTCATCTCTATATACCAACATTGAACATCCCAAAGGCCTGGAGGCTATAAGACACTTTCTGTCCATACATAAGATGCCCTGCCGCTTCCTACAGAAATTTCTAATTGATTGCCTTGACTTCATTTTTGAATACAATTACTTTGAAATTGAACAGGACTCTTCTCTCAGACTGTCGGCACGGGTGGGCAGCCCGGTAGCGCACCTCCTTCGCTAATTTATATATTGGCTTCCTTGAAAAAAATTTTGTATATTACTAATGATTTATTCACTGTACATTGCAAAACTGTCTTACGTTATATTGATGATGTTTTATCATTTGGAAGGGACCCTAGAGGAAGACCCCATATTTCATTCCCTACTTAACAGTTTGACAATAAAGCTGACCTTTATACCTATTTTCTAAAAACCGAAGCACACTTTTTAGACGTGCTTTATTAAGATTGTTGAAGGTACATTACATTACCTCCATTTATGTCAAACCCACTGATAGGAACCCCTCCTATCTGGACACAGCTTCCACCACCCACCACATATGTTCAAGGGCCTCCCCAAATCACAACTGATGCGGTCACACGTATCTGTAGACCCCACAGATTTGGAGAAACAAACTAGACACAATAATTTCTAAATTCAGATCTCGCCCACTACCCAAGAATATTTTAACACAAGTGAGGGTAGAGCCTTGGAAGCAGACCCAACAGAAAACACGGTGGGTGTCCCATTCATCACATCATTCACTTGCAAGTCACCGGCGATTAAAAAGAATCTGGACAGAATCGGCCTACCAACAAGGAGATCCCGGTTTTAGGGGCTCTTACTAAGATCAAACCCGCGTGGTGTCTATAAAAAGGGACGATCTCTCTACTCTCGAGCGGGTTCAAGCGACCCACATCTAAATACACAACACCCCAGTTTGTCTTTTCCAACAAAAAAGGCTGTTTCCGATGTTTTCAATTCAATATGTGCAATTCCCTTATATTGGGGCCTGTCTTTAATCATCCATACACGGGCAAACCCTATAACATTAAGGGATACTACAATGGCAACACTGAATTCTGCATATACCTGCTCAAATGTCCCTGCTCTCTTATATACGTGGGCAAAACCATAGGCCCTTTAAAAAGATTTTCATTCAACGTACATTCGCAGTGACTTATCAAAACTATCCTTAGAGAGGACGTAGTGATCTCCCTCGCACTAAACACAACAAGAAGACACACCGGTTCCTCTGCATTTTCTCCAATGTAGACCCTCACGTCGATCTTAAAGGCATGGTCATTGTCATACCCCTCTCAGCTAGAGGGGGGACAGGCACAATCTCTTATTGCGTAGAGAAGTATTTTGGATTTTCACCTGTGATGCTCTCCATCCCAAGGGTATGAACACTAACTTAGGTAATTTGCTCTTGCTTCCTACCTAAACGAGGACTCTGTACATCATGTTACTCTATATACCAATTTTGTTCTTTGTTCTTGATTATTTTACACTTCTACCACTAGATGGCACTCATGCCTACTCTCCTGTTCTATAAAGGTGCACTATGCTTTTTCATTTTTTATTTATTGTCTGATGAAGGTAACGGTTAGTACCGAAACGTTACACTTTTGTGTATCCTGTGTATGAATTGTTAAATACATAGGCATCAAGTCTGATGTGCGTGGTGGTGTTTCCTTCCTTGATATCGCCCTCCAACCACGGTCTTCCACTTCACTCACTTACACGGTACATCATTGTACTACGGTTGTGTGCAGGACCACTCGGATACTTGCTTGAACTACAGTATATGTATAAAAAGCATAATTCTCAATATTATAATAGATCCCGTACCAACCAACACTAGTACATGTATTAATACCAGTAATTCTCAATATTTATATTATATCCCTGTACCAACCAGAAACTAAGTATGTATTAAAACCAGTATTCTCATATTATGTAGTACCCTGTATCAACAACAACACCGTATATGTATTAATCCAGTAATTCTCAATATTAATAAGTATCACTGTCTCAACCAGAACTCAGTATATGTACTAATACCAGTAATTCTCAATATTATATAGTATCCCTGTACCAACCAGAACTACAGTATATGTTAAAAACAGTAATTTTCAATTTATATAGTATCCCTGTATCAACCAGAACTACAGTATATGTATTATAACCAGTAATTCTCAATATTATATAGTATCACTGTACCAACCAGAACTACAGTATATGTACTAATACCAGTAATTCTCATATTATATTGTATCCCTGTACCACACGAATTACAGTTTATTATTATATACCAGTAATTCTCAATATTATATAGTATCCCTGTACCAACCAAATCTACAGTATATTTTAATACCAGTAATCTCAATATATATAGTATCACCCGTACCAACCAGAACTACAGTATATGTATTAATACCAGTAATTCTCAATATTATATAGTATCCCTGTACACCAGAACTACAGTATATGTTAATACCAGTAATTCTCAATATAATATAGTCTCCCTGTACCACCAAAAACTACCGCCGTTTCTGTTTAATCTGTTTATAAATGACTTAGAAGGGGGGCATTGAGAGCAAGGTCTCTGTGTTTGCTGATGACACTAATTATGCAGAGCTTTGGAAACTTCCAATGATGTGCAAGTGCTGCAAAGGAAGACCATAGAACAAAATTAGGTCACATGGGCACAGAATGGCAGATGAGATTCAATGTTGATAGAATGTAAGGTATGCTTTGGGATTTAATAATCCCTGTGCCACCTACACCATAAATAACATCTGTGTTGGTGCATCTGAAATGGAAAGTAGATTGGGGGTTCTGGTAGATAACAGACTTAGCTGTAGCAAACAATCCAGGTAGCAACAGCTAGAGCTAGCAAGATATTGTCTTGTTAAAGAGGGAATAGATTCAAGAGAGAAAAATATTATTCTCCTCTTTACAAGGCACTGGTAAGGCTCATTTGGAATATGCAGGTGCAGTTTTGGAATCCCATATACAAAGGGACATCTTGGAAATGGAAGCAGTCCAGAAGGGCAACTAAATTAATAAGGGAATGGGAGGGGCTTTAATATGCAGGCAGATTAGACAAGTTAGGGCTGTTTAGATTGAGAAGCGGGCGGTTGCGTGGGGACATGATACCACCTTATACAAATATATTAATGGCCCATACAGTAACTTCCTGGTGCATTGTTCACTAATAGGTCATATCAGAGGACTCGTGGACATCCTTTAAGGTGGAAAAAGAAGTTTCATTCTCTCAAGTTAGGAGAGGTTTCTTTACAGTGAGAACGGTGAAACTGTGGAACTGTTTCGCAGAGGTGGTGAATGGCAAGTTCATTGAATAACTTTAAAAAGGCCTGGATAAGTTTCTAAAACTAAAAAATATTGAGAATTACTGGTATTAATGCATAAATATATCTGGTTGATCCAGGGATACTTCGATTGCCGTTTGGAGGTCAGGAAGGAATTTTTTCCCCCTTTTTAGCTGGGGTTTTTTGCCTTCCTCTGGATCAACTGTTAGGTAGGGTTAAAAAAAAAAAAAAAAAAATAGGTTGGACTTGATGGACGAATGTCTTTATTCAACCTTAATTACTATGTTACTATGTTACAGTATATGTATTAATACCAGTAATTCTCAATATTATATGGTATCCCTGTTCCAACCAGAACTACAGGATATGTATTAATACCAGTACTTCTTAATATTATACAGTATCCCTATACCAACCATTACTACAGTATATGTATTAATACCATTAATTCTCAATATTATATAGTATCCCTGTACCAACCAGAACTCTCAGTATAGTGTATTATACCAGTAATTCTCAATATTATATAGTATCCCTGTTCCAACCAGAACTACAGTATATATATTAACCAGTAATTCTCAATATAATATAGTTCCCTGTAACAACCAGAAACACAGTATATGTATTAATACCAGTAATTCTCAATATTATATATTCCTTTCCAACCAGAACTACAGTATAATGTAATAATACCAGTAATTCTCAATATTATAGTATAGTATCCCTGTACCAACCAAACTACAGTATATGTATTAATACCAGTATTCTCATATTATAATAGTATCCCTGTTCCAACCAAACTATAGGATATGTATTAATCCAGTAGTCTTAATATTATACAGTATCCCTATACCAACCATTACTACAGTATATTATTAATAACCAGTAATTCTCTATTATATAGTATCCCTGTAACCAACCGAGCTACAGTATATGTATTAATACCAGTAATTCTCAATATTATATATTATCCCTGTTCCAACCAGAACTACAGTATATATATTAATACCAGTATTCTCAATATTATTGTATCCCTGTAACAACCAGAACTACAGTTATGTATTATACCAGTAATTCTCTATATTATATAGTATCCCCTGTACCAACCAGAACTACAGTATATGTATTAATACCAGTAATTCTCAACATTATATAGTATCCCTACCAACCAGAACTACGGTATATGTATTAATACAGTAATTTCATGTTATATAGTATCCACGTACCAACCAGAACTACGGTATATGTATTAATACCAGTAATCTCAATATTATATAGTATCCCTTGTACCAACCTGAACACAGTATATTATTAATCCAGTAATTCTCAATATTATATAGTATCCCTGTACCAACCAGATCTACGGTATGTATTAATACCAGTAATTCTCAATTTATATAGTATCCCTTTTCCAACCAAACTACAGTATATTTATAATACCAGTAATTCTCAATATTATATAGTATCCCTGTACCAACCAACTACGGTATATGTATTAATACCAGTATTCTCAATATTATATGGTATCCCTGTCACCAACCAGACTACAGTATATGTATAAACCAGTTATTCTCAATATTTTATAGTATCCCTGTATCAACCAGACACAGTATATGTTATTAATACCAGTAATTCTCATATTATATAGTACATTCAGTACCACCAAACTACAGTATAGTTAAATTACCAGTAGTTCTCATATTATATAGTATCCCTGAAAACCAGAATACAGTTTATATATTAACCAGTAATTCTCAATATTATTAGTTCCCGTACCAACCAGAATACAGTATATGTATTAATACCAGTAATTCTCAATATTATATGTATCCCGTACCAACCACTACATATATTTATTAAAACCAGTAATTCTCAATATTATAGTATCCCTGTACCAAACCGAACTACAGTATTGTATTAATACCAGTAATTCTCAATATTATATAGTATCCCTGTACCAACCAGAACTACAGTATATCTATTAATACCAGTAATTGCTTAATATTATATAGTATCCCTGTTCCAACCAGAACTACGGATATGTATTAATCCCAGTAGTTCTTAATATATTCGTATCCCTATACCAACCATACTACAGTATATGTATTATTACCATTAATTCTCAATATTATAGTATCCCTGTACCAACCAGAGCTACAGTATATGTATTAATACCAGTAATTCTCAATATTATATAGTATCCCTGTTCCAACCAGAAACTACAGTATATATATTAATACCAGTTAATTCTCAATATTATATAGTATCCCTGTAACAACCAGAACTACAGTAATGTATTAATACCAGTAATTCTCAATATTATATAGTATTCCTGTTCCAACCAGAACTACAGTATAGTAATAATACCATTAATTCTCAATATATATAGTATCCCTTACCAACCAAAACTACAGTATATGTATTAATACCAGTTAATTCTCAATATTATATAGTATCCCTGTTCCAACCAGGAACTACAGGATATGTATTAATACCAGTAGTTCTTAAATTATACAGTATCCCTATACCAACCATTACAGTAATGTATTAATACCAGTTAATCTCAATATTATAGTATCCCTGTGACCAACCAGAGCTACAGTATATGTATTAATCAGTAATCTCAATATATATAGTATCCCTGTTCCACCAGAACTACAGTATATATATTAATACCAGTAATTCTCAATTATATAGTATCCCTGTAACAACCAGAACTACAGTATATGTATTATACCAGTAATTCTCTAATTATATTTATCCCTGTACCAACCAGAATACAGTATATGTATTAATACCGTAATTCTCAACATTATATAGTATCCCGTACCAACCAGAACTACGGTATATGTATTAATACAGTAATTCTCAATGTTATTAGTATCCTACCACGTCACACAAACTACGGTATATGTATTAATACCAGTAATTCTCAATATTATGTATATCCCTGTACAACCAGATTACGGTATATGTATTAATACCATATATTCTCAATATTATATAGTATCCCTTTTCCAACCAGAACTACAGTATATTTATAATACCAGTAATTCTCATATTATATAGTATCCTTACCAACCAGAACTACAGTATATATTAATACCCAGTAATTCTCAATATTATATAGTATCCCTGTAACAACCAGAACTACAGTATATGTATAATACCATAATTCTCTATATTATATAGTATCCCTGTACCAACCAGAAACTACAGTATATATGTATTAATACCTAATTCTCAACATTATATAGTATCCCGTACCAACCAGAATACGGTATATATGTATAATACCATAATTCTCAATGTTATATAGTATCCCGTACCAACCAAACTACGTGTATAATGTATTAATACCAGTAATTCTCAATATTATATAGTATCCTGTACCAACCAGAACTACAGTATATGTATTAATACCAGTAATTCTCAATATTAATAGTATCCTGTACCCCAACCGATCTATGGTAATGTATATACCAGTAATTCTCAATATTATATAGTACCCTTTTCCAACCAGAACTACAGTATATTTAATAATACCAGTAATTCTCAATATTATATAGTATCCCTGTTCCAACCAGAACTACAGTATATGTATTAATACCAGTAATCTCAATATTATATGGTATCCCTGTACCAACCAGAACTACAGTATATGTATTAAAACCAGTAATTCTCAATATTATATAGTATCCCTGTATCCAACCAGGACTACAGTATATGTATTAAACCAGTAATTCTCAATTTATATAGGTTCCCTGTACAACCACAGAACTAAGTATATGTATAAATACCAGTAGTTCTCAATATATATAGTATATCCTGTACCAACCAGAATCAGTTTATATATTAATACCAGTAATTCTCAATATTATATAGTATCCCTGTACCAACCAAACTACAGTATATGTATTAATACCAGTAATTCTCAATATTATATGGTATCACTGTACCAACCAGAACATACAGTATATTATTAAAACCAGTAATCTCAATATTTATAGTATCCCTGTACCAACCAGAACTACAGTATATGTATTAATACCAGTAATTCTCAATATTATATAGTATCCCTGTACCAACCAGAACCATACAGTAATCTATTAATACCAGTAATTCCTTAATATTTACTAGTATCCCTGTTCCACCAGAACTACAGGATATGGATTAATACCAGTAGTTCTTAATATATATATCATCCCTATACCAACCATTACTACAGTATATGTATTAATACATTAATTCTCTCAATATAATATATGTATCTCCCTTGTACCAACCAAGAGCTACAGTATATGTATTAATACCAGTAATTCTCAAATTATATAGTATCCCTGTTCCAACCAGAAACTCAGTATATATATTAATACCAAGTAATTCCAATATATATAGTATCCCTGTAACAACCAGAACTACAGTATTGTATATATACCGTAATTCTCCAATATTATATGTATTCCTGTTCCAACCAGAACTACAGTATATGAATAATACCAGTAATTCTCAATAATATGTTTTCCCTGTACCAAAAAACAGTATATGTATTAATACCAGTAATTCTCAATATTATAATAGTATCCCTGTTCAACCAGAATACAGGATAATGTATTAATACCAGTAGTATTCTTTTAATATTATACAGTATCCCTATACCAACCATTACTACAGTATATGTATTAATACCAGTAATTCTCAATATTATATAGTATCCCTGTACCAACCAGAGCTAACTATATGTATTAATACCAGTAATTCCAATATTATATAGTAGTCCCGTTCCAACCAGAACTACAGTATATATATATACCAGTAATTCTCAATATTATATAGTATCCCTGTAACAACCAGAACTACAGTATATGTTTAATACCAGTAATTCTCTATATATATAGTATCCTGTTACCAACCAGAACTACAGTATATGTATAATACCAGTAATCTCAACTTATTAGTATCCCGTACCAACCAACTACGGAATATGTATAATAACCAGTAATTCTCAAGTTATATAGTATCCACGTACCAACGAACTACGGTATATGTATTAATACCAGTAATTCTCATATATAGTATCCCTGTACCAACAGATCACGGTATATGTATATACCAGTAATTCTCAATATTATATAGTATCCCTTTTCCAACCAGAACTACAGTATATTTAATAATACCAGTAATTCTCAATATTATATAGTATCCCTGTACCAACCAACTTACAGTATATGTATTAATACCAGTAATTTCAATATTATATGGTATCCCTGTACCAACCAGAACTACAGTATATGTATTAAAACCAGTAATTCTCAATATTATAGTATCCCTGTATCAACCAGGACTACAGTATATGTTTAATAAACCAGTAATTCTCATATTATATAGTATCCTGTACCAACCAGAACTACAGTATATGTATAAATACCAGTAGTTCTCAATATTATATATGTATCCCTTACCAACCAGAATTACAGTTTATATATTAATACCAGTAATTCTCAATATTATATAGTATCCTCTGGTACCAACCAGAACTACAGTATATGTTTATACCAGTAATTTCTCAATATTATATGGTATCCCGTACCAACCAGAACTACAGTATATTATTAAAACCAGTAATTCTCAATATTATATAGTATCCCTGTACCAACCAGAACTACAGTATATGTATTAATACCAGTAATTCTCAATATTATATAGTATCCCTGTACCAACCCAGAACTACAGTATATATTATTAACACCAGTAATTCTCAATATTATATAGTACCTGTACCAACCAGAATCACAGTTTTATATTTAATACCAGTAATTCTCAATATTATATAGTATCCTCGTACCAACGAACTACAGTATATGTATTATACCAGTAATTCTCAATATTATAATAATCCCTGTACCCTACCAACCAGAAACTACAGTATATGTATTAACCAGTAATCTCAATATTATATAGTATCCTGTACCAACCAGAATTACAGTTTATTATATTAATACCAGTAATTCTCAATATTATATAGTATTCCTGAACCCAAAACTGCAGTATATGTATAATACCAGTAATCTCAATATTATATAGTATCCATGTACCAACCAGAACTACAGTATATGTATTAATACCAGTAATTCTCAATATTATATAGTATCCCTGTACCCTACCAACCAAAATACAGTATATGTATTAATATCAGTAATTCTCAATATTATATAGTATCCCTGTACCAACCAAAATTACAGTTTATATATTAATACCAGTAATTCTCAATATTATATTATCCCCGTACCAACCAGAACTACAGTATATGTATTAATACCAGTAATTCTCAATATTATATAGTATCCACGTACCACCAAACTACAGTATATATATTATACCAGTAATTCTCAATATTATAGTATCCCTATTACCAACCAGAATCAGTTTTATATATAATACCAGTAATTCTCAATATTATATAGTATCCTGTAACCACCAGAACTACAGTATATGTATTAATACCAGTAATTCTCAATTTATTGGTATCCCTGTACCCCAGAACTACAGTATATTTATTAAAACCAGTAATTCTCAATATTATATGGTATCTCTGTACCAACCAGAACTACATTATATGTATTAATACCAGTAATTCTCAATTATATAGATCCCTGTACCAACAGAACTACTTATATGATTAATACCAGTAATTCTCAATATTATATAGTATCCGGTACCACACCAGAATTTACAGTTATTATATGATACCAGTAATTCTCAGTATTATATACCGTATATACTCGAGTATAAACCGACCCGGTATATAAACGAGGTACCCAATTTCAGCTAAAAATCCTAATAAAAGTTATTGACCCAGTATAACCGAGGGTAGAAACTTGGCATTCAAGATGTTTGGAAATACAAAACTCCCCATTAATAAAGCATGCTGGGAGTTGTAGTTTCCAAACATCTGAATGCAAGTGAGGGTGGCATTCAAGATGTTTGGGAACTACAACTCCCAGCATGCTTTATTAGCTGGGAGAATCTAGTTTCCAAACATCTTGAATGCCACCCTCACTTGGCATTCAAGATGTTTGGAAACTACAACTCCCAGCTAATAAAGCATGCTGGGAGTTGTAGTTCCCAAACATCTTGAATGCCGCCCCCTCCCCCTCAGTTCAGTTTTTACCTGTGGGTCTCTCCTTGGACTCTTCTCCTTGTGGACTCTTCTCTCCTGGGCTCACTGTGACTCTTCTCCCTTGGACGACTCTTCTCCTGTGGGACTCTTCTCCCTGTGGACGACTCTTCTCCTGTGGGCTCTCTCCTGTGGGCTCTTCCCTCATCCAAGGGCTCTCTGGCAGTACGGTATCGGCATTCCGGCAGCCGCGTGCCCATTCCCTTGTACCGGCGCGCCGGTTTGACGTCACTGCCCGGGCGCCGGGCTTGGGCGCTGGGCAGTGACGTCAGGCCGGCGCGCCAGTGCAGAAAAAGAATCTCGGTGGCTGGCCGGAATGCCCAGAGGTGACGAGTACGGTGAACACCTGAACAGAGTATATAATAACCGAGTTCCGAGTTTGTACGGCTGATTTATCCGTAGCTGAAAAACTCGTTTAACTACTCAGATATTACGTATAATCCCTGTATACCAACCAAAAACGTAGTATATCCAGTATATGTATCATAATACCAGTAATTCTCAATAGTATAAGTAATCGCCCTGGACCAACCAGAACTACCAGTATTAGTATAATACCAGTAATTCTCAATATATATAGTATCCCTGTACCCTACCAACCAGAAACTAAGTATATGTATTAATACAGTAATTCTCAATATTATATAGTATCCCTGTACCACCAGAATACAGTTATGTATTAATACCAGTAATTCTCAATATTATATAGTATCCCTGTACAACCAAAACGATATATTATTAATACCATAATCTCATTAATAGTACCCTGTACCAACCAGAACTACGGTAATGTATAATACCAGTAATTCTCAATATTATATAGTATCCCTGTACCTAACCAACGAACTCAGGATATGATTAATACCCAGTAATTCTCAATATTATAGTATTGTATCCCCCAACCAGAACTACAGTATATTAATATACCAGTAATTCTCAATATATATAGTATCCCTGTACCCTACCAACCAGAACTACAGTTTATGTATTAATACCAGTAATTCTCATATTATATAGTATCCCTGTACCACCAGAATTACAGTTATTATATTAATACCAGTAATTCTCAATATTATATAGTATCCTGTACCAACCAGAACTGCAGTATAGTATTAATAACCAGTAATTCTAATTATTAGTATCTCCTGTACCAACCAGAACTACAGTATATGTATTAATACCAGTAATTCTCAATATTAATATAGTATCCCTGTACCCTACCAACCAGAATACAGTTATATATTAATACCAGTAATTCTCAATATTATATAGTATCCCTGTACCAACCAGAACTACAGTTATATTATTAAACCATAATTCTCAGTATTATATGTATCCCTCTGTACCAACCAAACTACAGTATATAGTATTACTCCAGTAATTCTTAACTATTATATAGTATCCCTGTCCAACCAGAACTACAGTATTGTAATAATACCGTAATTCTCAATATTATATAGTATCCCTGTCCCTACCAACCAGAACTACAGTATATGTATTAATACCAGTACTTCTCAATATTATATGTATCCCTGTACCAACAGAATTACAGTTTATATATTAATACCAGAATTCTCAGTATTATATGGTATCCCTGTACCAACCAAAACTGGTATTAATACATATACTGTAGTTCGGGTTGGTACGGGGATACTATATAATATGGAGAATTACTGGTATTAATACATATAACAGGAACAGCAAAATTGACAGGGAGACACAGGCAAACCACAGTCTGCAATTCAAAGTGAAATTTAATGCTGCTTCAACAGGGTCACAACATGTTTCGAATGTGCAAGCGTTCTTTCTCAATTAATACATATACTGTAGTTCTGGTTGGTACGGGGATACTATATAATATTGAGAATTACTGGTATTAATTTACACTGTAGTTCTGGTTGGTACGGGGATACTATATAATATTGAGAATTACTGGTATTAATACATATATTTAGTTCTGGTTGGTACAGGGATACTATATAATATTGAGAATTACTGGTATTAATACATATACTGCAGTTTTGGTTTGTACGGGCATACTATATAATATTGAGAATTACTGGTATTAATACATACACTGTAGTTCTGGTTGGTACGGGGATACTTTATAATATTGAGAATTACTGGTATTAATACATATACTGTAGTTCTGGTTGGCACAGGGATACTATATAATATTGAGAATTACTGGTATTAATATATATACTGTAGTTCTGGTTGGTACGGGGATACTATATAATATTGAGAATTACTGGTATTAATACATATACTGTATTAGTTTAGCAAGAAAAAAATACAAAAGATACTTTCCCCCTTTTAGCCTTTTTTTGTTTTTTTTGCCTTCCTCTGGATCAACTGTTAGGTAGGGTAAAAGAGTAGGCTATTAGGGTATTAACAGTTAGACAGACATTATCAGTAGGGTATAAAGGCTGGCCTAAGCAGACATATGTCTTTATACAACCTCCAATACTATGTTACTATGTAACTGTTATACAGACATGGGTAGGGTATAAAGGTTGGACTAGATGGACGTATGTCTTTATACAACCTCCAATATTATGTTACTATGTAACTGTTATACAGACATTATGGGTAGGGTATAAAGGTTGAACTAGATGGACGTATGTCTTTATACAACCTCCAATACTATGTTACTATGTAACTGTTATACAGACATTATGGGTAGGGTATTGGGCATTCTGCACATGCTCCGTATGGCGTATTTTACCAATATTGGTGCATTTGTACATGTCGTATGGATGTTTACCTATTGGTGCATGTTACCTGGCAGTATGGCTGCTTCCACTATGGTGTTTGTACATGAGCAGGTAGGCTGGTTACACAGGCTGCATTCGGTACAGTCAGTATGGTGTTTACACTATTGTGATATGCACATGCTCAGTTATGGCTGTACACTATGGTGCATTATGACACAGGCGCAGTATGGATGTTTACACTATTGGTGATTCTGCACAGTTCAGTATGGCATGCTACACTATGGTGCATTCTGTACCTGCTCGTATGGTGTTTACACTATTGGTGCAGTTCTGCACTGCTCAGTAGGGCTTTACCCAATCTTGGTGCCTTGCACATGATCCGAGTAGGGATCCGGTTACCACTATTGGTGCATATGTACATGATCAGTATGGCTGTTTACACTATGCGTGCATTCTGTGACATGGTCAGTATGGTTTGCTTACACTATTGGTGCATAGGCTAAAGCGTAAGCATGGCTGTTTACACATTGTGCGTTCTGGGACATTGCTCAGTATGGTGCGTACACTATTGGTGCCGTATGTGCTCAATATTGGGCATCTGTACATGCGCAGGAGGGCGAGGTAACGAGTGGGGCATTCGAACATCTCGTATGGCTTGTTACCATAGTGGTGCCGTGTGGTGTTACATACTGGTGCATTTGACCGGCGCAGGGGGCTGTTACACATGGCATTTGCAGCACGCTCATGTACGGCTGCTTACACTATTTAGGGTTTTATGCGTGCTTCCACATTGACGATTAAAATCTCGCTTTAACATGTGAGATTGGGAGATAAATCCCCCCACGTCATACGATTTACAATTTGTTCATTCTCCTGTACATTTTCACCATGCTTTAATATTATTTAGAGATTGAATTTACATTATCGGACAATAAAATCTAAATTACAATCCATATCAGCGAGATGCGTTCCGCGTGCCTGTGGCCACCTTCTTTAACAACAACGTGTGTTATTGGCTGATACTAGTTCACTATTGTTTGGGGACATTTATAAAAATGGAACGGAGGATTGCAAAAATCAGCATTAGGGGTCGGTGGTCAGGGGGCATGGGGGCTTATCGCTTTACAGAATCACGAATGTAATTGAAAGGACAGGGCGTCACAGTTTAGCAAATCGGTCCAGAACAAAAAATTTTAATCTCAATCATAATCCGCTATATGCTACTAATGCCAATGTCAGCAGGACGACCAGGTCAGACATCAAACAAGCTGACACCACCCGCAGCCCCGTAATGCCCAGATTCTCGTTTTATGGTTGTCAGAGTCAAAATTATAATCAATTAAGATGCGGTGCGGGTCGAACGGGACTACTTAAACATCAGGAAAGAAGGAGGTAATGGATCATCAGAAAGATGTGGCTAGCAGCTTCATGCCACCTAGGGCCCTAATTACCTACCAGCCGTGTCCGTTTTGTTTGCAAGATCCGTGCAGCCAATGCACCACAAGAAAGCAAACAAGGGAGTTAAATCACCTAAACGAATAACCAAGTGGCATTTAACTCCTGTAATGAGCCTGGGTCGGGGAAAGTTTGTACACCATATTATATACCCTCATACGACTGTCTAAGGGAAACAAACCTAAGGGCTCCCACCCATAGTTAAATATCAGCGAAGGAATGTTCTGACACAACAATAGCATACCCTCATAACTTACTGTCTAGGGAAAAACAATATGGCAGCTCACACCCCTACGTTAAATATACCGCGAAGGAATGTTTGTACATACAATAAAGCATACCTCTCACTGTTACGCTAAGGACATAATATGGCAGCTCCCACCCATCCACATATGTTATAAAATATAAGTACAGAGCAGGAAGTTCTGGCACACAATAAGCTATACCCTCATATGTACTGTCTAAGGGAAAACAATATGGCAGCTCCCACCATATGTATTAAATATAAATATTACAGAGAAGGATGTTCGTAACACAATAAGAGTATACTCCTCATACTGTACTGTTAAGGGACACAATATGGGCAGCTCCCACCATGTATAAATAGAAAATACAGAAAGGAATGTTCTGTACACACAATAGCATACCCTCATACTGTCTGTATAAGCGAAACCATATGGCAGGCTCCCACCCATATGTGAAAATATCAGAGGAAGGAATGTTCGGTGCCTACAATAAGCTATCCTCTATGTTACGTCTAAGGGAAACACCACTATGGCCGCTCCCACCATATGTATAATAGAAATGACAGAGGAAGGAGTTATGTAACACAATAAGCTAATACCCTCATACTTTTAATGTCAAAGGGACAAAATATGGCAGCTCCCACACATTATGTATACATATACAGAGAAGGATGTTCGTACACACAATAAGCTATACTCTATACGGATGTTAGGGAAACAATATGGGCAGCTCCCACCCAATGGATAAAATATGAGCGAAGGGGAGGTTCGGACATACAAATAAGCTATACCCTCAGTATTACTGTTAAGGGAAACAATATGCCACTCCCAACCATTGTATAAATATACAGCGAGGAATGTTTTGACACACAATAAGCTATACCCTCATACTGGACTGTCTAATGGAAAAAATATGGTAAGATCCCTCCATCTGTTCAATATAATAACAGAGAAGGAATGTTCTGGTACATACATAGCTATACCCTCATACGGTAATGTCTAAGGGAAACAATATGGCAAGCTCCCACCAGTGTTAATAACCATACAGAGAAGGAATTTCTGTACCTAACAATAAAGCAGACCCTTCATTATGTACGGTCTAAGGGAAAACATACGGCAGCCTCCCACCATATGTATTAAATATAAATTACAGAGAAGGAATGTTTGTACACCAAAATGCGATCCCTCTATCGTACTGTCTAAGGGAAACACTATGGTGATCCCCACAATATGTATAAATATAAATAACAGCGGAAGGAATGTTCTGTACATACATCAGCTATACCATGTCATAATCTACTGTCTAAGGGCAAAAAAAAAAAAAAAACAAACTTTTTTTTTATGGCAGCTACCACCCATATGATAAATACGAGAAGGAAGTTCTGTACCATACAATAAGCTATTACTCTTCATACGTACTGTCCTAGGAAAAAATGGCAGCTTCCCACCATATGTATGAAAATAACGAAGAAGGATGTTCGAACCCCCAATAAAGTATCCCGTTCAATACTGTACTGTCTAAAAAATGGGAAACCATAGGAGCTCCCCACCATATGTATAAATATAAATATACAGAGAAGGCTGTTCTGTACATACAATAAGCTTATACCCTCTACTGTAGTGCTAAGGGAAACCTGCAAGCTCCCACCCATAGTATAATAATATAAATCCAGGAAAATGAAGGTTCTTACAACAATAAGCTATACCCTCATACTGTAGTCTAAGGAAACACATGGCAGCTCACCCTAGTGATAAATATTACAGAGAAGGAATGTTCGTACACACAATAAGCTATTACCCGCATTTACTGTGCGATAAGGGAAAACAATATGGTAGATCCCACCCTATGATAAAAATCAGAGAAGGGAATGGTATGCTACATCAAATAATCATACCTCATATGTACTGCCTAGGGAAACAATTATGGCAGCTCCCACCCATATGTAGAAATATAAATATACAGGAAAGGAAATGTTCGTACAAACAATAAGCTATGTTATATACTGTGACTGTCTAAGGGAAAATATGGCAGCTCCCACCTCATATGTATTAAATATAAAATACAGAGAAGGAATTTCTGTTAAACAAATAAGCTATACCCTCATACTGAACTGTCTAAAGGGAGGAAACAATATGGCAGCTCCCACATAGTATAAATATAAATATAAGAGAAGGGAATGTTCTGTTAAACACAATAAGCTTTACTCATCTGTACTATAAGTGTTGTAACAAATATGGAAGCTCCCACCATAGTAGAAATATAACTTATACAGAGAAGGATGTTCTGTACACACAAAAAAGTATTACCCTATACTGTACTGTATAAGGAAAACACTAGGGCAGCTCCCACCCATATGTAAACTATACTGAGAAGGAAGGTTCTGTACATACACTAAGCATACGCTCATACCTGTACTGTCTAAGGGAATAACAATATGGCAGCTCCCACCCTATGATAAATATACAGAGAAGGAATGTCTGTACAACAATCAGGCTATAACATCTTAAGTACTGTCTAAGGGAACAAATGTAGCTCCACCACTATGTATAATATATAAATATACAGAGAGGAATTCTGTACATACAATAAGCTATACCCTCATACGTATGTTCAGTAAACAATATGGCGCCTCCCCCATATGTCTAAGCTCCCGCGAAGGCTGTTCGTCCCACCCCTCAGTTCCCTTCCTTCCGTCTGTCTACGGGACCCTCGGCAGCTCCCACCCCTATGTCTAAACCCATCTACCGAGCGGACGTCTGTACCTACCTCCGCGGCTACCAGCCTACTCTTCCTGTACGGGACCCCCTCTGGCCGCTCCCACCCCATCGGTCGACATCTCCGCGCAGGCTGTTCTGTACAACCACGCTCTCATCTCACTTATGTTAGGGCGCCAATCTGGCGCTCCCCCCCCTATGTATCAATCCAGCGAAGGCATGTGTGCACACACAACCCGCTATTCCCGCCTACGTCAGTCTAAGGGAAAACATTGGCCGTCCCACCCCTATGTCTCAACTATACCTCTCCCGCGAAGGCCTTTTCTGCCCCCCCAAGCTATACCCTATACTGTAGTGTCTAGGGGACCACTATGGCAGCTCCCACCCATCTGTATATGTATAAATATAACTATACGCACATGATGTTCGTCCACGCAACGCTATACCCTTACTGTCCGTTAAGGGAAACAACTATGCGTCCACCCTATGTATAATAACCAGATCGGCATTTTGTAAACAATAAGCTATCCCCTCTACGTCCTCATCTAAGGACACCCATGGCAGTCCACTCTGTATCCTCCGCGCATCCTTTTCTACCCCCTCACTCCTTTATCCCATTACGGTCTGCCCAGGGCACCATCTGGCAGCCCCATATGTATACATATACATCCGAGAAGGAAGTGACCCCCAATCCGTCTTCATCTACTTCCTGTCCGGGAACCCCTGGCAGTCCCCAAAGTCTACCCTATCCAGAGAGAGGCTTTCTGTCCATCCAATAAGCATATTGAACACAGTTGTCAGTGAACCAATCTGGCGCCCCCCCCTGTTCGTTATATATCTTCCGCGAGGTATGCCCACCCCTTGGGAATGTACCACCATTCAACCCATCGTCGACTCTCCCCGTACTGCTGGATGATCCACCACCACAGGATGACACGGGGTGTGCCACTAGGTATAAATATAAAATCTACGAGAAGGAAGTTCTTACACACTAAGCTATACCTTCATATTTAGGTCAAGGAAACACAGGGCAGCTGCCACCAATAGTATAAATATAAATATACAGAAATGAATGTTCTGTACACACAAATAGCTATACCCTCATTACTGTAGTCTAGGGAAACACTAGGCAGCTCCCACCCATAGTATATAATATACAGAGTAAGGAAATGTTCTGACCACACAATAAGCTATACCCTCATAATGTACTATCTAAGGGAATACAATATGGCAGCTCCCCCCATATGTATAAATCTAACAGGAAGGAATGCTGTACACATAATAATCATACCCTCATACTGTACTGCAAAGGGAAAATATGGCAGCTCCCCACCCATAGGTATAAATATGTATATACAGGAACGGAATGTTCGACACACAATAAGCTATGTATATTATACGTACGTCTACGGGAAAAATATGCAGAGCCCACCCTATGTCTAAATATAAATATTCAGAGAAAAGTGAAATGTTCTTGTACAAACAATAGCCTATTACCCTATAGTACTGTTAAGGGAAAACAATATGGCGTCTCCCACCCAATATCGCATATAAATAACAGAGTAAGGACGTTTGTACATACAATAAGCTATTACCCTTTACTTTACGTATAGGGGAAAACTTATGGCCGATCCCACCCAGAGTATAAATCTTACGAAAGGAATTTGTTCTGTACACACAATAAGCGCTACCTCATATTCTACTGTCTAGTGTAACAATTATGGCCGCTCCAACAAATGTAGAAATATTAAATAGACAGAAAAGGAAGTTCTGTACACACAATAAGCTTACCTCATACTCTACTGTTAAGGAAACATATGGCAGCTCCTACCCATAGTATAATAAAATAAATACTACAGAGAGAAGGAAAGTTGTGACACAATAAGCTTTATACCCTATCATACTATGTCCTAAGGAAGCAATATGGAGCTCCCACCTTATGTAATAAATTAACGAAGGAATGTTTGTTACATACAATAAGCGCATTATACCCTCATACTGTACTGTCTAAGGAAACATATGGCCGCTCCAACCCCAATGTACATACAGGAAGGAATGTGTTGTACACACAATAAGCTTACTTCATGACGGTAAGTATAAGAGAAACACTGGCGCTCCAACCCATATGTATAAATAGTAAATATACAGAGAGGAATGTTCTGTACACAATAAGCTATCCACGCATACGCATGTCTAAGGAAACAATATGGCAGCTCACACCACTATGTAACAGTATACAGAGAAGGATGTTTCTGTACACTACAGATAAAGCTATACACGCATACCGATAGGTCTAATGGAAACAATATGGCAGCTCCCACCCATAGTATACAGATAAATTACAGGAAGGGATGTTCGAAACATACATTAAGCTATACACTCTACGTACTGTCTAATGGAAACATATGGCAGCTCACACCCAATATGTATAAAATAAATATACAGAGAAGGATTGTTCTGTACCACCAATAAGCTATACCATACGGTACGTCTACGGGAAAACACTATGGCGCTCCCACCCATATGTAAATATACAGAGAAGGATGTTCGTACATACATAAGTATACCGCTATATTTACTGTCTTCTAAAGGAAACAATATGCAGCTCCAACCTATTGGATAAATTACGAGATTGAAAGTCTGTCCACAAAACTCAAGCTATTACTCCTTCATAACTGTATGGATAAGAGGAAACCAATATGGCAGCTTTCCCCCCTATAGTATTACATATATAAAGATACGAGAAAGAAAGTTCTGTACCACAATAAGCTATACCCTCTACTGTACGTCTAAACACATTGTAATATCCAGATGGAACATGGTAATCCAGAAGGAAGTTTGTATTATCAGATGGAAAACATTGATTATCCAGATGGAACATTGTATTATCTAGAAGGAACCAGTATTATCTAGTGTACCATTGTATTCCTCCAGATGGAAAACATTGTATTATCGAGATGGAACATGTAATCTACATGTATACTCTAGATGGAAACATTGATTATCTAGATGCGAACATTGTATTAGTACATTGTATATCTAGGAGGAACATTGTATATCTCGATGGAACATGTATTATCCAGATGAAACATTGTAGTTATTCCAGATTAGAACATTGTATTATCTAGAAGGAACATGTTACTAGATGGACATTGTTTATCTAGATGAACATTGTAATATATAGATTGAACATGTTTCTAGAGGCACATTGTATTAGCTGATGGAAACCTTGTATATCCAGATGGAACATGTATATCTCGAAGGACTGTATTATCTAGATGGAAACATTATATTATCCAAGATGGAACATTTATTATCTTGGATGGAAACCATTGTATTATCCGATGGAACCTTGTATTATCTCGAAGGGAAATGTCAATTATCTAGATGGAACATTGTAGTATCCAGATGGAACATTGTTTATCTGATGGAACATTGGATATATAGATGGAAACATTGATCTATCTCAGAGATGAACATTGTATTATCTAGAAAAAAAAAAAAACATTGTATTATCTAGATGGAACATTGTATTATCCAGTAGGAACCTGGTATGATATAGAAGGAACATTGTATATCTGATGGAACATGTAATCTCTAGATAGAACATTGTATTATTAGATAGCACATGTCGTATCTAGATGGACAACCGTATATCTGGAGGGAAACTTTGTATTAATCCAGATGGAACATGTATATCTAGTAAGGACCCATGTGATCTAGATGGCACATTATTCCGATGGAAACATTGTATTATCTGGATGGAACATTGATATCCACCCTGATGGACCTGGATTATCAGAAGGGACATGTATTATCGAGATGGGAACTTGATAATCTAGATGGAACATTGTATATTAGATGGGATATGGTATTTATCTCGATGGAAACATTTAATCCTAATGAGGGAACATTGTATTAAATGGTCTACAAATACATAAAAAGAGAAACAAAGACGGGAAGTAGGTCTGAATCATTAACAAAAAGAGAAGTTATGAATGCCCTCAACATCTAGAGAACTGGATGGTCTCCTACATATGGTCACCACCATGAAGGATTAAGAGGTAGATGGGTGGCCACAACAGTGATAATATAAGAGGTAGATGGTGTTCCACTCAAACCTGATAAATAATTAGGAGGGGAGATGGTGTCCACAACTGGTTATATGACGGAGGTAGACGGTGCCAAACACTGATAATATTAGGAGGTAGAAGGGTACACCACATATAAATAAGGAGGTAGGGAGATGGTGTCCAAACACGATAAGTAAGGAGGGTGGATGGTGTCCACAATTTATGATAATATTAAGGAGGTTGTAATGGTTGGCCAAAACATGATAATATTAGGGAGGTTAGATGGTGTCCACCAACCCTGAGAATTTTAGGGAGGTAGATGGTGTCCACAACATGATAATATTAAGGAAGTCGATTGTGTCCACCAACAGTGGTTATACTTAAGGAGGTAGATGTTGTCCACAACACTGATAAGATTTAGAAGGAGGTTGATGTGTCCACCAACTTGAATATTAAGAGGAGATGGTGTCAACAAATGATAAAGAAGGAGGGTAGATGGTTTCCACAACACTGATATATTAGGGAGTTAGTGGTTGCCAAAACATGCTAATATAAGGAAGGAGTTGGTCACTACCCCCTGATAATATTAAGGAGGTAGATGGTGTCCACGACATGATAATATTAAGGAGGGTTAGATGTTCCACAACTCTGATAATATTATGGAAGGGAGATGGTTGTCTCACAACACTGATATTAAAGGAGGTCGATGGTGTCCACCAACACTGATAATAGTAGGGAGTAGATGGGTCCACCAACAATGAAATACTAAGGAGGTAGATGGTGTCCCAAAACAATGGCAAACTTTAAGGAGGTAGATGGTGTCCACAACACTGATAATATAAGGAGGTAGATGGTGTCCACCAAACACTGATATATTAAGGAGGTAGATGGTGTCCACAACACTGATAATATAAAGGAGGTTTGATGTGAGTCCATCTACATGATAATATTAAGGAGGGTAGATGGTCTCCACCACACTGATAATCTAAAGGTGGTAGATGGGTCCACAAACACTGATTATTAAGGAGGTGATGGAGTCCATCTACATGCTAATATAAGGAGGTAGATGGTCCAACAACACTGATAATATTAAGGAGGTAGATGCGTGTCCACAACACTGATAATATATTAAGGAGGGGGTCGATGGGGTCACCAACACTGATAATATAAGGACGGTAGAGAGATGGTGTCATCAACATGATGAATATTAAGGAGGAGATGTGTGCCACAACACTGATAGCTTACGGAGGTAGATGTTTGTGCCACACCACGATCCTTTAACGGAGTGGTAGATGGGGTGTCACCACAACCACTGCTAATATAAGGAGGGAGATGGGTCCACAACCTATCATATTACGGAGGTACGATGGTGTCCACAACAGGGCTAATATTAAGGAGGTCGATGGTGTCCCCAACCTGATATATAAGGTAGTGATGGGTCCACCACCACTGACCTATACGATGGTAGCGGGGGGCCACAACACGAAGCATCGAGGAGGGAGGGGGGCCACAAAAGGAGAAGAGGAAGGCGGGGGGGGAGAGGGGGCCCCCACCACGGAGCAGATGAAGGAGGGAGAGGGGGCCCAACACTGGAAACGGAAGGGGCGAGGGGGGCCCCCAACACGGAGAATAGGAAGGAGGGAGAGGGGGCCCAACACTGAGAGAGATAGGCGGGGGCGAGGGGGGGCCACACACGGCAGAGAAGGCGGCGGGGAGAGGGGCCACCCAACAGAGAGATGAGGAGGGGGAGGGGCCACACCTCCGGCGAGATCGAGGAGAGGGGGGCACCAACGAGAAGAGCCGGAGGGCGCGAGGGGGCCACCAACACGAGAAGAGAAGGAGGGGAGAGGGGGCACAACAGGAGCAGAGAAAGGAGGGAGCGGGGGGGCCACAACAGGAGAAGGGGAGGCGGCGAGGGGGGCCACACAAGGAGAAGCGGAAGGAGGGGAGAGGGGTCCCCCAACACTGGCCCAGGGAGGGAGGGGGAGGGGGGGCCCCAACCCCAGGCGAAGGGAAGGCGGGAGAGGGGGTCCCAAACGCGAAGAGGAAGGCGGGGAGGGCGACAACAGGAGTAAGAGGAAGGCGAGAGGGGCGCCACACCACGGAGAAGCTGAATGGAGGGGAGGGGGGGCCACAAACACGGAGAAGGGACGGAGGGAGAGGGGGGGGCCACAACCACGAAAAGGAGGAGGGGGGAGATGGGGGGCCACACACGAGAAGAACGGAGGGAGATGGGCCGACCAAACGAGAAGGCAGGGAGGGCGAGGGGGCCCCAACACGGGAGGAGGAGGAGGGAGGGGAGGGGGGCAACCACGGAGAAGGAAGAGGGAGAGGGGCGCCCAAAAAAACAAAAAAAACCCCCCCAAAGAAAAAAAAAACGAAAAAGAATAAAAACAAAAAAAAAAAAAAAATACAAAAAAAAAGAAAAAAAAAAAAAAAAAAAAAAAAAAAAAAAAAAAAAAGAAAAAAAAAAAAAAAAAAAACAAAAAAAAAAAAAAAAAACCAAAAACAAAAAAAAAAAAAAAAAAAAAAAAAAAAAAAAAAAAAAAAAGAAAAAAAAAAAAAAAAACAAGAAAAAAAAAAAAAAGAAACAAAAAAAAAAAAAACAAAAAACAAAAAAAAACAACAAGAAAGAAAAAAAATAAAAAAAACAAAAAAAAAAAAAAAAAAAAAAACACCCACAAAAAAAAAAAAAAAAAAAACAACCAAAAAAAACAAAACAAAAAAAACAAAAAAAAACAAAAAAAAAAACACACAAAAACCCAAAACACACAAAAAACCAAAAAAAAAACAAAAACAAAAAAAAACAACACCCACAAAAACACTGGATAATATAAGCGGGTAGATGGTGTCCACAAAACTGCCCCATTAAGGGGTAGCTGGTTGTCCAAACATGAACATTAAGGAGGTAGATGGTGTCACAAACTGAAATTATGAAGGCGTAGATGGTTCCACAACACAAGATAATAGTACGGGGTAGCTGGTTGTCCAGAGAACTGCTAATCTTTAGGACGGTAGATGGGTGTCCACAACACTGACATTATTAAGGAGGTCGATGGTCCCACAACACTTTGATAATAATTAAGGAGTAGATGGTGTGACCAACAATGATAATATTTAAGGAGGTAGATGGGTCAACACATGAAATATGAGGAAGGTAGATGGTGTCAACAACCACTGTATGATATAAGGAGGCTAGATGGTTGCCAAACACTGTAATAATATAAGGAGGAGATGGTGTCCACAACACGGATAATATAAGGAGGCGTAGATGGTGTCCACAACATGATACTATAGGGAGGTAGATGGGTCAACAACACTGATAAAGTAAGGAGGTTGATGGTCGTGTCCACAAACCTGATAATATTAGGAGGTTAGAAGATGGTGCACAACATGACCAATATTAAGGAGGTAGTAGATGGGTCCACAAACATGATAATATAAGGAGGCGATGGGTTGTACACCACACTTGACGTTAATATTAAGAGGACGATGGGTCCACCAAAGCACTGATTAATATAAGGAGGTAGATGGTGTCCAGAACATGAATAAATAAGGAGGAGCTGGTGTCCACAACACTTGATAAGATTATGGAGGTAGATGGTTGTCCCACAACACTGATAATATAAGGAGGTTGATGGTTGGTCCACACACTGATAAATGAAGGAGGTCGATGGTGTCCACAACCTGATAATATTAAGTAAATAGATGGGGTCTGTCCACCAACACTGATAATTTATAAGGAGGTAGAGGTGTCCACAAACACTGATAATATTAGGAGGTAGATGAGGTCTCCACAAAACTATAATATTAAGCGAGGTGATGGTGGTCCACAAAACTGATATATTAAGGAGGTTGGATGGGCCACAACACTGATAAATTAGGAGGTGTGATGGTGTCCCAAACACTTGAAAAGAAGGAGGTTGATGGTGTCAACAAAAAATGATAAATAGAGGTTGAGGGTTGTTCCACAACACTGATTAAATTAAGAGGTAGATGTGTCCACAACACTGATAAATAGGAGGCTAGATGGTGTCCACACCAACACTGAAATATTAAGGAGGTAGCTGGTTGTCACACACTGATAATATAAGGAGGTAGATGGCTCTCCACAAAACTGAGATATTAAGGAGGTAGATGGTGTCCAAACCACTGATAATATAAAGGAGGTTGATGGTTCCACAACACTGTATATAAGGAGGTTGATGGTGTCCCACAACAGATAATATTAAGGAGGTTATGGTGTCCACCAACACTGATTAATATTAAGGAGGTTGATGGGGCACAAACTTGATATATAGGAGGTTGATGGTGTCCCTCTACAATGAGCAATTGCATATTTCCACAGTCTAGGATGTTTAAACTATCTAACAGCCAGAGGACCTTCCCCCTAGCAGTAAACATGGAGAATCAAAGAAATATAAAATGTTTTCAGGTTAACCAGCTCACATCACATGCCAGTTCCAATTTAGATAGAATTGCAGAATCCGATTTGTTCATTCTCTTCTACAAAGGTTTTCCTTTATTCCAGTGGTCTTTAATTGAAATGTAAATGGCACAGAAAGGAGAATTGGCCCAGCAAGGAATCTAGCTACAAGGCAAACGGGCTACTTTTCAATATGCAGTGATGTGGCGAGCGAGTGGGATTTTATCCTTTATGAGAGACTGCAGGGTCACAGCGTGGAAGATAAGGGGACAAAGGAGAGTTTGAAACCATAAAGATAATGAGCTTCTTTCCCATTATACCTGATTCATATGCCAACACTTGATGGTTTTGGGTCATTACACACGACCTGCACTTGTAGGATCTCTTTGGACTTTCATTGCATCGTAGAGAGGTGAGTGGAACCTTTTGCACGGCTTTAAAGCCACAATTGTAAAGGCATTAATTTGGTGCACCATGGCGGCGATTGCAAATGAGTAGTAAAAAGAACCGGTAGCAAGAGATTACGTCCGTAGATGGGTTTGACTTAATGGATCTCTGGAAAACAGGAGGAGACACGTCCATCAGGATCCTTACCGTATAGTAATATCCCCAGCAATAGATCATAATACCTACGTGGGTTCCAGTAACGAACACGCATTGCCTTGGGCACTTGGAATAGAACACCCAAAACGCAATCCCGCGGGGGCCTTCCTAGTTAGAGACGCCCTAATCCCGGTTGTATGAGATTGGGAACCCTCTATCGTAGGCTCCTGGTCCTGCAGGGGCATCGGATTCCTAGTGTCCTTATCAGTTTTTATTGTTTACGGCTCAGGGGTTGGTTTCATGTATTGGGCCTTCTTTAGCACCACGAAATTCTTTCTCGTGCACCATTTCCATATTTGTACCAGTTTAAACACTTTGGGCCCCCATTAACGGAGAGCCGGGGGGAATCATAAAGTACTGTGGCCCATGGTGAGTTTTCGCTAACCTAGCCGCGCACACAGTGCGAAATGATTCAATTATCACCATGCTGTATATCGCTAGCCAATGAATATGTCCGCTGCGCGCTATCGCTGAGTCGAAAAGAGGGTTTTGTTCTATGCGTTTTGCCCTTGTAAACTTTTCAACACACCAACCCCGAGACGGTGTCATTGTGAAAATAAATTGAATTGTACCAGTCCTCTGACGTTAGACGACCCATTTCGTCTCTAATTCCCTGATCAATTTTATTAGCATTAAGAAAAAGCAAACATTTCGCTTCTCTCCTCCGCGAAGAGTGGACACTTACTTATAGCCATCAGACAAAGTTGCAACCATTATGGGATATTATAAGGGACCATCGCATGGCGGGGATAGTCATTCTAATATGGGCTGATTTGTATTGAGGCCTAAAGCTGGGGATCCGCCTGAACAGTGGTTCTAATCTCGCGGCCCTTCCCGTGGGACAAAGTCTCGGTTCGTTACCCTGGCACGTGAAAAAAGGATTAAGTTTCCAAAGCGAAATGGACAAAAAAGAAACCCATTGAAGCGGAGCCCTTTAGATGAAAGGGTTAACTACTGTGAACGGAGCAATCGCTTTACACAAACAAGCCCTTCGAAACGGCAAATTTCGACACGAACCTCACCTGCCCTCCATACTACGGCGTTTTCCACTAGTTATGGTGAGAAATGGCGGTTACGGGATGGATACGTCAGGATCCTTGCGTAATTCATTGACAAAAAACAAGAATTTGCCCCAATTGGCATACAGTGAGGATAGGTTTACGAGCTGCAATTCCCAAACCAGTATTATTGATTTTACCGTTTATCTAATGACCATTTAAATGTGCGAGTCAGCTATAGGAAACACTCCGCAAGAATGTGTCTTTTCCATTGGGCAGGTCCCTGGATCATGGGGGAGAGGGGTTGGGTAGGACATTAGTTTAAAGATTGTCAGTGATATACTATACAATCTAGGGTATCTAGTGTTTCAGGGTACATAAAAGAGGATGAAGGGGTTTAATACCTTTAAAAGAATAATGAGCTACGATTAGGTAACTATTGATATATAACAATGAAAAAATTAATATGATACGAACTAAGACACATTGACTATTGTACATTAACTAATGACACATTAATATGATCAGTAACCAAGGAACAGTTATTATATCATTAAACTACTGAACCATTTAATATTGATACATTGAACTAATGACAAGTTATTATTGATTACATAACCAAATGACAAAAATATGATACATTAACTAATGGGAACATTTATATGAATACATTAACTAATGACACATTTATATTGACACTAACCAAGACACATTTAATAATGATACATTACTAATGTAATTTAATATGATACATTAACTAAGAACATTTATATTGATAAATTAACCAATCCACATTTAATAGAAAAAATATGAACATTTAAATATTGACGTTACATAACTAATGATACATTTAAGAGTGATACATTAATAATGACACATTTACATATTGATCTATTACTCTAAAAAAAAATTGCGTTTGTTTTAACATTTATAATTGATACATTAACTAATGATACATTTTTAGATTGATAATGAACCTACATGAATATTTAAATTGATCAGTAACCAATGCACATTAAGATGTGATACCATTAACCAATGACAATTTTAATATTGATACATTAACTAAGACACATTCATATGGATACATTAACCAAGACACATTTAATATTGATACATAAAAATGATACATTAACTATCTGATCCATTAACTAATGACAACATTTAATATTGATATAGTACTAATGAACACATTAAATGAACCTTAACAATGATACATTTAATAGGGATAATTAACTAATGACACATTAATATTGAGACATTAAACTAATGACACATTTAATGTTGATACATTAACTAATGGCAACATTATGTTGATACATTAACTAGAGGAAGTAAGTTGATACATACTAACGATACAGAAATATCGATTCTACATTAACAATGACACATTTAATATTGATATAGTAACAATGAACACATTTAAATTGATACATAACTAATGACACATTTTAATGTTGATATACTTAATATGACACTTAAGATTGATACAGAATAATGATACAGTAAATATTGTACATGAACTAATTGAAACATTTAAATTGATACATAACCACTGACACAATTAAGATGATACATAACCAATGTACAGTTAATATTGATACATTAACTAAGACAATAATGTTGATCCATTTAACTAAGGCACCAGTTTAATGTCGATAAATTAACTAATGGCACATTTACTGTTGATAAGTACAACGATCCATTTAATCGATACATCAACCAATGACAACATTACATTGCTAAATTAATAATGCGCTACACTGATGTCGAACATTACTAACGATACATTTAATATGATACATTACTAACGATACATTTAATCGATACACTAATATGGCACATGTAACTTGGGCATAGATGTTTGGAAACACACTCCAGCAGCTTTATTATCGGAAGTGGTATTTTCCAAACATCTTGAATGCCACCCCTCACTTGGCATTCAAGATATTGGAACTACAACTCCGCTAATAACCATGATGGAGTTGTATTCCAAACACCTTGAATGCCCCCCTCACCCTCCCACCCAGTTCAGTTTGTCCCTGTCTCTTCTCCCTGTGGTCTCTTCAAGGTAGGTGCGGTAGGTGCGGTATCCTGAGCATTGCAGGTAAGGTCGGTATCCATCTTGCAGTAAGGTGGCTGTATCTGAGCTTCCGGCAGCCGTGCTGTGTACTGGCGCGCCGGCTGAGTCACTGGCCCGGCGCCAGGCTTGGCGCCGGGCAGTGTCAGGCCGGCGCGCCAAGTACAGAAAGATCGTGCGGCTCCGGAATGCTCAGGTATGTACTGACTCGAGTATAAACTGAGTCTGAGTTTTCAGGCTGGACTTTTCACCTGAAAAACTCGTTTATACTCGAGTATATACGGTACCTGTGAATAATAAACGATAGGCAAACACTTATTTTTTTACGTTTACAGTTCTTTAAGGATTACTATGCAGTTCGTGACAATGTGGTATGCCTGAGCACATCATTTTGGTTTTACAGGATTAGGTCATCGTCACACTATCACTGTGATTGTAGTCATTCTGGTTATCATCTTTTTTACTTTGCAGGTGACTTCACCACCCTCAGCCAAGCCTTATTTTTAGAGTTGTATATGTATATATCTATTTGTCTTTATATTTGAGCTTAGGTGTGCTATCTCTTCATATAATAAATTTATTTGCACATTGGACGTTTGTGGTACGCCACCCTCATCGGTAGGTTAAGGAAGGTTTCCTCCTACCTTGGATGTATATTTTAGGGTTATTAGTGGTTGATTGCCAAAAGGCTTCCGTCTGTGTATAAGTAGGGCTCTTTCCCATGTTCTTCCTATTTTGTCTTATTAATTGGGTATCGTGTATTTATAAGATTGTATTTAACTATATTGAGTAAACAAGGGTATATTTAAAAAGGTTTTTAATATATATAATGCTTGTAGTAACTTTTTAACCATGTTTTTTAATATTACAAGTACAATTGACACTTTATTATTATTGCACTTTTTTAAAATTGCACTTAGTCCCGTGCACTTTATTATGTTTTTATTAAACATGCACCACTATCTTTCAATAGATTTGTATATGTATTTACTAGTTGTAACTTATTCTGTTCCAGCACTGATGATATCACAGTAGCGGTGGGGTAATGGGGTATATGATGTACTTTAGATGTGTTAATAGGCTTAATAAAGGCTCTATGACACAAGCTGAAATGTTGCTATATCACTGTCTATAAATTATGGAAAACATCCCTTTCAGTGCATCTACTTACTTGCCACATATCCAATGACCTTCATTGGCTCCAACTTGATGGCCTTATGAATTCCTATCACAATCAAATTTTTTACTGTAGAGACCCATCTCTGTTATACAGATAGGGGCATATTTATAAAGGAACGATGTTAGCGCAAAAAATTACCCCGCCGCACATGCGGCCGCGAAAATACGCTATCGCCGTATTTATAACGGCGAGCGTCTATTCCCGCGATACTATCGCGGGCGCGATGTGCTGCGGTAATTAGCCCCTTCGCGGCGATACTATATAGTATAGGGACTTAAAATCCATTCCCACGCCGCTCCTAAGGGGCGGGGGCATAACGCCCACCCCCCGCCCACACCCCCCGCGGGCGGCAGCGGCGCACCACGCCGCCGCCCGCCACTTCCCAGCAGCCCCTCCAACCCGTTCCGTTTCCGCAATCTCGTAACGGGAGGCTAGAAGGGGCTGCCGGGAAGGGGCCGCAGCAGGTGGTCGCGACCACCCTCCGCCACCCCCTCCCCGGCATAACCCCTCCAAGCCCCCCCCCCGCCGCTACCCGGGAGGGACGGGAGGGAGCCGCTGGGGGGTGGAGGCTCCCTCCAGCGGGGGCCCTGAGAAGGGCCTTTTGGGGCTTAGGGGGTCCCGCAGCTCGAACCGGGACCCCCCTCCCCGGCCCTTACAAGGGCCCTTGCTTTCCAGAAATCTGATTGGTTAATGTAAAGCAAGTATTAAAAATTGACCAATCAGAAAGGATTATGGATTTCTGCAACCTATAAAAGGAGCTTTCCGCCGCGGAACTCAGATGCCATCGCAGTAGATGGCTTGAAGAAAGAAGAAAGAAGCGGCTGGCAACATCGCTCCGCTGAGGCCGGCGGTGGCCGCGGCTCAACTGGCGGCCGCAGTGAGTCTGCCTGGCATCGCGACCTGAGTGGGTTTGGTGTCGCCAGCCCGAAGACGGTGCGTCGGATCAAGACGCCGGCAACATCGGCCTCGTTGAGGTCGCCGGCGCCGCCGGGGGTACCCCTGGCGGCCGCAGGGGTACCTCTCGGGGGTCGGCGGCCTCGGCGGAGCTGGTGTCGCCGGACTGGAAGAAAGAAGACGTCGCCCAAGGGCTCTTTAAGAGCCGCACGGGGGTCCCGGTTCAGCTGCGCGGACCCCCCCCAAAGGCACTTGTCAGTGCGCAGGGCCCTTGTGAGGGCCGGGGAGGGGGTCCCGGTTCGAGCTGCGGGACCCCCTAAGCCCCAAAAGGCCCTCTCGGGCCCCGCTGGAGGGAGCCTCCACCCCCCCAGCGGCTCCCTCCCGTCCCCTCCCCGGGAGCGGCCGGGCGGGGGGCTGGAGGGGTTGCCGGGGAGGGGGTGCCGGCGGTGTGTCGCGACCACCGGCTGCGGCCCCTTCCCGGCAGCCCCTTCTAGCCTCCCGTTCCGAGATGCCGCGAACGGGGAACGGGTTGGGAGGGGTGCTGGAAGTGGCGGCGGCGGCGGTGGTCGCCGCTGGCCGCGCGGGGGTGTGGGCGGGGTGGGCGTGTCTCCCGGGGCGGGTGCGACCACCGCCTGCCCATCCCCGCCGCGGGAGGTTAGTATCGGCTGACTTCGCCTCCTTCAAGTGGCGAAGTAAAACAGCCGAACTAGCGAGCGAAACCAGTACCAGCCGCTTTATAAATAGAAGCGGCGGTAACGGGTAAGTATCGGCGCGAAAGGTTAACCTTCGTTAACTTTTCGCGGCCGTTTTCGGGCCTTATAAATCGCGGTAAACGCGATCATGCGTTATGGCCGCGAAAACGGCCGCGAAAATTAACGAACCTTTATAAATATGCCCACTAATGTTTAAGCAGATCCGGCTTTCCAGACACATAACAGAGATTAACAATGTATAATTTGTTTTAAAAAAAAACTGTCTTTACCCCCCCACATGCACATCACTGAGCAAAAAAAGAAAACAAAAACCAGAAACACACAACCTATAACCTTATAGGCTGTTGGTTTCTAACGTGAAGCATTTTTCCAGAACATAAAAGAAAACATAAAAGACAGTAAAATCATTGACTATCTCCATAATACATGTCTGGCTGGAAAATGTGCTGCCCAGTAACCAGCAGCTTTCAATGTTTATCAAGGACTTCCATACTGGGGTGGATACTATGTATAAAAAAGTGCACAGATAAATAATTAGTGGGGTCAGTGGTGTGTGCAATAGGTTCCCACAAGGCTCTTTGAAGACTGTGTGGGCTGTAATTTTGTTCTGACAACAACATGGAAGCATTCTTAGTTACAGAATATACTTTTCATGTACATAAATGAAAATTTATAGGTGTTTCTGGGAACAATATCTTTCATTATTAAAAACTGGAAGTTTACAGTAATCTCCTTTAGCTACTTACTGACCTTCCCAAGGCCCCATAATGCAGTAATGACTTCTAGACTGCTAGATTTACTACATACAATCAGGTATTTAAAATACTTTAAGTTTTTATGCTACGCGGTAGCAAAAAATGTATAATTTATATTTACATTGAGTGCCCGGTGCCATAAAAAGAAAAGGCGCAGGCTCTGCTCTGAAGTGTTAAACCCCACACTAACCTATTTACATGAAGTAATACATGGTCCTCTGTAATGGACACACACTGGATCTGGTCTTCACCCCCTGCTGCTTGTATCAAACTTCTCCAACTCTCCTTCCTCTATCCGATCATAATCTTCTAAAATTAATCTTGTGTACAAATGCAGAACCTGTGTAATCTCAACCCCCATTCACTTTCTGGCCCCCTCCAACAACTATCTCCATGCCCTCCTTCTCTGACTCTCTTGTAGCCATCCACTACCATATCACGGTTTCCAATGCCTCGATTTGTTGCTCCCTTATCCACCTGTCGCCTTAGTTGCAGAACCCACAACCATGGCTTACAGATCAGATTAAAAAGTTGAAAAGGCAATCCCGTATGCCGAATGACGCTGGCCCAAGATTACAAAAAATAGAGACTTTCTTGAATTTAAAAGTGCCCTTTATCGGATCAGAGGTACTTTATCCTTAGCCAAGCAAAACTATTTCTCTTCACTCCTATCCACACAATCCCATAACCCCAACAGCTCTTTAAAGTATTCAACTTTCTGCTCAGTTCGCCACCCTCCTCCGCCTACCCTGTTTATTGGCTGATGAAATGCCTCATATTTCACAAGAAAATCGTAAACATCCGAAATGGTTTTCTTGTACACCTTACCTCCTTCATACAGATTCCAACTACTACCACTACACCAGCTAACCTCCCTTCATTGTTAATCCCTTTAATTGTACCCTAACGAGCTTCACCACTATTACAGAAAAGGGACAGGGACTTTTATCTCTCCTATCCAGGACACATATCACCACCAGCCCCCTTGACCCCATTCCCTTTCATCTTATTCCCCCTCTCTCCTCTTCACTCTTACCAGCCCTAACCTCTCTCTTTAACTTGTCCCTAACTGTATTTTCCCCTTCATTAAACATGCTGTGGTATCCCCTATACTTAAAAAACCCTCCCTCGGCCCGTCCACTCTTTCCAGCTACCAGCCCGTCTCCCTTCTCCCATTTGCTTCTAAACTACTGGAAGACACGTCTATGCTGAACTGGTCATCACCTGTCTGCTAACTCTCCTCTTGACCACTTCCAGTCAGGCTTCTGTCCTAACCACTCCAAGGAACTGCCCTACACTAAGTGACCTTCACTGGCTCCCTTACTTAGTTCTAAATCTAAAGGTCACACTCTTTGCTCATTCTTCTTGATCTTCCTCTGTTTTTTGATACTGTTGATCGCCCTCTACTTCTTCAGATCCTGGCCTCCTTGGGTATCCTGGCAACTGCACTTTGTTAGCTATCCTCCTATCTCTGGTAGGACCTTAGTGTTTTTCCACTCTAGAATTCGCTCCACACCCTCGCCTCCACAAGGCTCATACTCGGCCCCTTCTTTTCTTCTCCATCTACACCTATGGCCTTGGACAACTCATTAGTTAATTTGGATTCCAGTATCACCTGTATGAGGATGATACAAAATTTACATCTCTGCCCCAGATCTCCCTACACTGACATCACAGGTCCCCGACTGCTTTAAATGTTGAGTTTGAGGAAGCGGGAGGACATAAAGGCAGAGATGGCACTAAAGCAGTCGGGGACCTGTGATGTCAGTGTAGGGAGATCTGGGGCAGAGATGTAAATTTGTGTATCATCCTCATACAGGTGATACTGGAATCCAAATTAACTAATGAGTTGTCCAAGGCCATAGGTGTAGATGGAGAAAAGAAGGGGGCCGAGTACTGAGCCTTGTGGAGGCGAGTGGTGGAGCCCGCAGCTCGAAACCAGGACCCCATCCTGGGTCCTAACAAGGACCTTTAATACCAATAATTCTCAGTATTATATAGTATCCCTGTACCAACCAAAACTGCAGTATATATATTAATACCAGTAATTCTCAACATTATATAGTATCCCCTTACCAACCAGAACTACAGTATTTGTATTAATACCAGTAATTCTCAATATTATATAGTATCCCTGTACCCTACCAACCAGAACTACAGTATATGTATTAATACCAGTAATTCTCAATATTATATAGTATCCCTGTACCAACCACAAGCACAGCGCGGCGCAATGACATCACATGCCCGCTGTCAGGAACTTACCTTTCCTCGGGCCTGGGATCCTCCTCCGGCGGTCGCGAGCGGGAGTGCGCCGATGACGCGATCTGCCCGCTTGCGCGCACGCCCGCGCGTCCTCAGTGACGCGAGGACGTGGGCGGCGCAGGCTTTTACCCTGCTGGCGGCCATCTTTTTCCGGGGCACGGCCAGCAGGGATGAGGTCACAGCGGCCATCTTCTTCCGGGGCACGGCCAGCAGGGATGAGGTCACAGTGTCCAGTCAAGACTTTTCATTCCAAACATCCTGACAAACCTAAGCCCAAGGGCACCCGGAGGGTGGGGGGGGGCAATGTCAGGAACTTACCTTTCCTCGGGCCTGGGATCCTCCCATGGCGGTCGCGAGCGGGAGCGCGCCGATGACGCGATCTGCCTGCTCGCGCGCACGCTCGCACGCCCGCGCGTCCTCAGTGACGCGACGACGTGGGCGGCGCAGGCTTTTACCCTGCTGGCGGCCATTTCTTCCGGGGCACGGCCAGCAGGGATGAGGTCACAGGGGTCTATTTAGGCTCCTCCTTGCAGTTGGCCTCTTGCTGCCAGTTCAGAGTCTGTTGCTCTGAACTCCTAGCTCCTGGTTGGCGTTCGTGTTGGTATCCCAGTGTTCCCTGTCGTCAGTGCCAGTCGCCGCATTATTTCCCCTGCTCCTGCTTCCTGTTACCTCCGGTCAGCATAACTACCACTGCTCCTACCTCCGGTCTGCATCTCCACTTCAGCTCCTACCTCCAGTTGCCTCTGGTCAGCATAACTACCACTGCTCCTACCTCCGGTCTGCATCTCCACTTCAGCTCCTACCTCCTGTTACCTCCGGTCAGCATAATTACCACTGCTCCTACCTCCGGTCCGCATATCCACTCCAGCTCCTACCTCCAGTTACCTCCGGTCTGCATATCTACCACAGCTCCTACCTCCGGTCCGCATCTCCACTCCAGCTCCTACCTCCAGTTACCCCTGGTCTGCATAACTACCACTGCTCCTACCTCCGGTCTGCCTATCTACTACAGTTCCTACCTCCAGTTACCTCCGGCCTGTATATCTACCACAGCTTCTACCTCCGGTCCGCATCTCCACATTGTGGGATTGGTCTTTGTGATTCTCTCTTCTGGAGCCGCGACCTGGTGCCTGTCCGCCGCAAAACATCCTCACCATTAGAGGCTCTGGTGAAGACCGGCAGGTACTTAGATTCCGCGTCCAGTTACTCTTAACACCCGCGCATCCGTGCATGTGCTGACATCACGTTACATGCGCCATGATGTCACACGCAGGCGCGGAGCACACAGACAGGGCTTTTTTGGACCTGCAAAAGGAGATCCAAGAAATCACGGAGCCAAGGAGTCCAGAATTGGTTAGTTCTTCTTTATATGTCTATAAATATATTTATTTTTATCCAGAAGGACTCTATTTCAGCAACAGCTTGAGCCAGCATTATATTGTCTTGTTGTGACAGTGTTACCTTTAATGTTGTTTTCCTTATGTGTCTGTAGGGACAAATCTTTTCTCTTTTCCTATCTTTTCTACTTCTGCTGGCCAGTAAAATCCCCTTTATCTTTTATTGATTCTTCCTTTACCTTTCGCCTACCCTACGCAGTACTCAGAGATGCAAAACAACTTTGTTTCCTACATGGCAATGCTAGGGTTAATAGCCATGCCCAATCTGTTCAGATAGCGGCAATAAAGCATTTAAACGTGTTTATTTTACTGTTTGCAATGCATTAAATATAACCATTACATTTTGTACAAATGTTACTAAGTTAAAACTTTAAAGCATATGGTGATGTATACAATGAGTTTATACCTGAAAGGTTTTGTATACACACTTTCACAGTTTGTCTAAGCACATAGATGTCTTAATGACTGTCAGATGTACACATGGATCTGCTAATGTAGTTTATAAGATGATTATTTGGTTTGTAAGATGTTTTCCTTCTAACTGCGCAGACCTTTATGTTAAATCTGTATGTAACAATAGATCCTTGTTGTAGAAATGTTATAGTAGTAGGTGTTGTGTATTATTTTTGATATTGCTGTATTTACTATGCAAAGCATGCTGGGAGACCTTGGGTATAAAAAGCTGCTTCCAGGCAGCCCAAGTCAGTCTTGTTTTGGACTGTAACAAGGAAAGACCTGTGCTGCCTCTGTTATACATGAGCTGTAAAACACTGCCAGAAGCAAATAAAGTTCTTTTTGATTTAATTGAGCAACTCATGCTTATCTTTGCAAGAACCCTTCTGCACTTGTATAAAAAGGGGTATGGATTCAAGGGAGAAATATGTTATTCTTTCTCTTAACAAAGCATTGGTAAGGCCTCATTTGGAATATTCAGTGCAAAATCTTGATAAAATGGAAAGGGTTCAGAGAAGGGCAACTAAAATAATGTAAAATAAAGGGGCTGGGGGTGCTGGAATATGAAGACAGCTCCCCACTAGAGAAAAGGCGCTTGTGTGGGAATATGATTACTGTGTATAAATACATTAATGGGCCATACAATAGACAATCTGGGACGTTGTTCACCAATAGAACATGTCATCCCTTAAAGGATAAGTGAACTGTAAAATCAAGTTGTGTTCATTTGGAAGCTGCAGCTTTAAAAATACTATTGCCATATTTTTTTTAACCTATGCCCCTCCAGAGTCTACCTTTGTGCCTTGAAAGTTGCTGACATCTTATTATTGGTTTGCTGAATGCTAAGCTCCCCCCCCTCTGAGATTTCCTCTGCTTTCTCGTTCTTGAGCCTCAAACGATAATGCCTGTGAGTGCACTACTGTTCCTACAGTATTGTGAAGATAGGCGCGGGAGTGGACAAGCATGAGGAATATTAAATTAAAAGGGTTTTACGCTAGGTAGAAGGGCAGCCAGGTGGTATCCGGAGGGAGGGAGGGAGGGAGGGGGAAAATGGCTTCCCTGCACATGTCAGGATACCCCCCCCCAGACAGGAGGCAGAGACCTTTGGACAGGAAGACAGCTCCTACTCTTCAGTTTCCTGGTCTTTGGACATGGACTGCAGGATAACCATAAGGAGCATGGATTTTTGTTAAATTATACAGAGGGGCCAGCACTGGGACAAATGTTAGATTTGGAGGTGGACATGCCATTTAAATCTACAATTTCAACAGATATTTCTATGTTAAAACCTTACACTGTACCATAAACTGCCAACTATGATAAAGGGAAAATAGAACCTTCCCCTATTACCAGGCCTTTATGCTGCTTTACCAAGGTGTATGATGACATTACATGATATAAAGGGGAGGAGCTTCATGAAGAAAAGAAAAAAAACATGGCTCATATATCCAGGGACGCAGGGCAAATTCTTGTAGTTTAAGATGCGTTAACCGATTTAATATCAGTCAGCGCAACTTTTAAGGACAACTAAAGGACCCTCATAAGAACATCTTTTAGAAAGAATGGCCTCTTTAAAATAAGTTGATATATCATACTTTGTCCTATGAATTCATTACTGTATGCCTGCTATGCTTCTGGATGCCTCATGGAAACTGAGCAATTTAGAAATCTGTACTGAGTCTATACTGAGCCTGGGCATACTCAGAAGAGGCAGCTAGGGGATTAACATTCAGTCATTGGCTGTGATGTCAATTGTCAAATCCAAAACTGACAGTTGCTAACTGGAAAAACCAGGAAGCAGAAACAGGGGAAACAGGAAATTGTGCAGGATTTCAGGTTAGACTTCTATATTTCAGGTTTCAAACTATTACTGTTTAGGGTTTTGGGGGATAATTTACCTGTATGTAAGTTTTCATTTTGGGGCTGGACTTGCCCTTTAACCCCATCTTAGTGCCCGCAATTTAATATGTTTGCACGCTAATTTTAGCGCAAGATTTTAACACCAGTGAATAGCTGTCATTAAACTCTCACTGTGGGTAGATTTACTCACAAGCGTTAATGTGGGTAAATGAAGCCCAATGTGTCTGCATAGGTAACAGCGGCAGATATGTCTGAAATTGAAGGGGAGCCTAGACAGTAGGGCAATTTTTTTTTTTAAATTTTCACAGGAGATCTAAACCATGGAAAAGGAAATAAGAATAATATATCTATATCCTGTGGAGGAGTTTGAAAAGGAAAATGTTAAACTAATTGTCAGACAGCACATATAACAAGTTGTAAACTTGTAATAAAGAAACTAAAAGATGCACAGAGAGCTGCTATCACTCACTGGTGCAATCTGGATATGTAAAATTGCAATAACCGCTTTAATGTCAGCTGGGGAGTAGAAGGAAGCTGCCTCAGTGGACTATTGCAATCTATCTATAGATAGATGTATGATAGATTTATCAAAGGAGCCATGACTGGTAGGTGGGGGGGCTAACTCAATTTTTACTGGGGAAGCCACTGTGTGCACGTAGTATGTCACAATAAAAGCACTTTCCTCAGTGTGTGCGTCTCTCCACTATATCATTTTGAGATACCTAAACACTGTTAGGTAGTTAACAGCACTACAAGAGTTTCTTATACAGGAGTATGAGGAGGAAATCTACGACAACAGGCTTTACTATGAACAACAGAGGCCTATGGAATGCCTATGTTATACTGATGATAGCTCAATAAAGCTGAACCCGGTCAACAGCTGTCAATCTGCACTTCTGCAATGGGGCATCTATAGTGAAAAAAACACATTGGCCCATTACAAAGTTAAATTCATGTACTCTGTGCTACCTTTAGCCTACCTCTGTCATTGATTCTATTTTTCCATGGTGTCAGATCTCTCTGCAGAACTCCCCCCTTCCCCCTCCCCCTCCCCTCTGTTACCTCTTCCATGTCTCAATTCCGACTAACTGACAAGCTTATTATGTGCAGTAGGAGTTAAAAGTTCAACATCCTGAAAAACATACCCACGCACAGTGGGCAATAGAAAGCAAGCTTCCCTGGAGACAGGGATCTCTCCGTGTCCTGATCTCTCTCTTTGTGACCCATCATCAATCAGTAAAAGCTATCAAGAAAGGGGGTCAAGTGCAGCCTTATATCTACCATCAAAGCTACCTCTCTCCCCCTGCTAATGCTGTTATCTCTATGTTTGTTACAGAGCAGGGAGGAGAGAGGGACTTGAGCAGGAAAGAGGGTCATGTCACAGGTATTTGATTGACAGTACAAGTAGGAGTAGAGGAATGCAATCACATATTCTTCTAACTTGTGTATCTCAGGTCACAGAGGGAATCTGAACAAAGTGATGACACTCTGGGGGTTGGGGGGAATTATATAACTAATGGAAAGAAAGAAAAAAAAGTTCATTTTCCCACTATAGATGCCCTTTAAAGCCCCATTAAAGGTGTAGAATTTGCTCAAGGGCTACCACGGAAACACTGAAATTACTCAGCAGACTCTCCTACATTTATTTGCATTTGAGAAAGTGAGCTCTAACCTCAACTTTTCCTAACTTACTTGATCCTTTAGTGATATCTAAATAAAAAATTATTTTACCTGCAGCTTCTGAATCTGTTTAACCAGTATAATACAGTATCTATTGATAATGCTTGTACTATGAGTATCAAACAAAATTGATTACCAATTTGCCGCTAATTAGGGGCATAGCTACCAGGGGGGAGCAACCGCAGGGGGGGCCAGGAGCCAAAGGTACCCATCTTATTTTTCCTATGATAGATAAAAATTCCTCCCTGAAAATCACTGTGGATGAGGCACGGATAGGGGTCCCATCATAGTTTTGCTGGGGGCCCTAGGTGTGGTTTGCAGATTCTATTTAACCGCTTCTGAATGTGCAGCAGAAACCATTTAACTCCTAAACATATTCTGCATTATAGCACTAGGATCCTGTTTTTGACACACTGTTCCCTTCTTTGCAAATACTAATCTCCTCTCCTCCTCCAATATAAAAAGAAGTTGTGACTTGCCGGTGGAAACATGAGGCAACAGAAGGGAAATATATAATAATTTAAAATATATTTATATATTAATAACTGACATCAAAATACAAAGGTATCCTACATACAATATAATAGCAAGCTGGCCAGCTGCAAGCAAAAATACAATGTAAAAAGACAATAAGCTAAAAAGCATACACACTGAGATAATGTTGCACCCTGTAGCAAAAAGCAAAAAGGAAGAAGGGCAGCAGCTGTAGGCAAAAGTACAGTACATATATGGACATAGCAGTCCTAACTGCAGAGCATCCGATGGGTTAAATATCCTAAAGGAATAAAAGTAAGTATGAGGTAAGACAAGTCCTGTCGGTGTGTGCACACCTAGATGTTGGGATGGCGAGAGTTGACACTAAATAAATGTAGTTATACTTCACCGCTAGTGACGGTACAGCAGTTATATCAGTCGCTTCAGTCCCCTGGACCTAAATGCTTGTGTCTGTGGCACTGCACGCTCTTGGGATCCACTGAAGCGATGCGGAGATATCCAACGAAGATGATGTCTCCCCGAACTAGCATCCGTCTCAGTAGCCGATAGTAAGGGCAAACCAGCCCAACCATTACACAACTCCTGCCAGTCCCTGTAATACTACGTCACTATACCACTGCTACGTATTTCGCTAACCTTAGCTTCATCAGACATGACGTATTTGTAGGAGAAACGCAGAGTTAGGTCAGAGCAACAAAGGAATTTTTGTGTAAGTATTACTGGAGATAGAAAGTGTACTCAGGGGGAAACTTAGTGATTCAAGGGGAAGGGGTTGATTCGGAAGAATATATTTGTCCACCTACAAAATCTTTTTTTATGCTGAGAAAATAACACCCCTCCCCCAACCTATGGTGCATAGGATTTGCAAAACCTGGGTATTCCATTGTTTGTTACACTTGATAAAGGTAGCAATCTCCCAAATATGTTGTGTAAAGAATAAACAGTTTTAATCATAGCATATCTTTTTGAGTATACTTTCTACTGGGTAGTCCTGGGACTGTTTGATGAAAGTATTTTATATACTGTATGTTTGCTAAAAAATTGTACAGGGGGGTAACTCGAGGAATCACGGATTTTCTGAAAAATTCGAAAAATAGCTGAAAAACCCAATAAAGTTAATGGGAGAAAAAAATCTGCACAGATCCGCCTAAATATAAGCTAAAATAGCAATGGTAACTTACTGTACATGGCTCTGGGACCTGGGAAATAGTCTGGGGAACACGTACATATATCCAGAACTTTAAAAAAAAATCCTCATGATCATACTGTTTTTCGAGCTTCCGCATTCTATTTTTGAGCCGCGTTCGCAAATTTTCAAGGAATTTTTGAATTTTAGAGAATTTTCAAAAAGTTTGTAAAAAAATTATACTGTAGCTTACTGTAAATGTCTCTGGGACCTTGGAAATGGTCTAGGGAACAATCAGTTTCTTTCTGGAAGAATCTGATTATAACCAATTATGATTGGAAAATAATCAAATAAACTTTTTGGTTAGAATACCAATCTGTACTTTCTGAAATAATTTGATAATATCCAATCAGAATTGGTTACAATCAGATTCTCTCAGAAAGAATCTGATTGGTATGCTTTCTGGAAGCCAACTAGAGATGGCTGAACTTCTGAAAATTAGAAAATTTAAAATTTTGACGCTCATCCACAAATCCTGGATGGGAACGGATTTGCCCATTTCTAGTTATAATCATATTAATACATTCAGTTTGTTTTTTGGTCCTTAGAAATCCCAGTAACTGCATGTCTTTATAATTTGATGTTTTTATAATTAAAATGTGCCCTAGCGTGATCAGACCACAATCTCATCACGCTTAAAATCGCAGTAGTGTGACCTAGCCCTCCAAGAGTATTGGACTCAACACTTTCAGTGCCAGCACTTTCCCAGAGTTTGACATTAACCCATCAGTGCCAGCAGACTTCCCCAGAATATTGTGATTACCACTTTTAGTGCCAGCAGAATATTACCATTAACCCTTCAGATTCTTTCAGAAATAATCTGATTGGTATACTAACTAATCAGATTCTTTCTGTAAGAATCTGATTGTAACCAATTCTGACTGGAAAATAATGTGATTGGTTAGTATACCAGTCAGATTGTTTCCGAAAAAAATCTGATTGTAGCTAATCAGAATTGGTTAAAATCAGATTCTTTGAGAAAGAATCTGTCTGTTCGCCAGACCATTTCCCAGGTCCCAGAGCCATTCACAGTATGTTAATGCATCATTTCAAAAAAATTCCTTGAAAATTTTTGAACGTGGTTTGGAAAGCGGAATTCTGGAAAATCCATGAGATCTGCAGTCTGTGAATCTTGGAGATCCGCCGCGGATATGAACACGGCTAGTGTTCTCTAGTGTTAAACTATTTTCCATATGTACAGAATTCTCCTGGGTGTTGAATTATCTTTATATAAGCCAACAGGATTCATCATGTATGTATTTATTTATTTATTTTATTCATATTTCTCATCTACACAGAAAAAAGTACAAAAAGAAAACAAGATATTATAATCATTTAAGTAATAGCAATAACCTTTGATAAAGTGATCCTTGATCTGGCCTAGAATCCATGCAGTGATTACATTTGCATATTTTCTTTTAACGTAACTGCTCTTTTATTGAGGTAAAGAATTTGTGTTTAGTTTCTGTTAGACTGTGTAAAACAAAGCAAACACCTCAGACCCATTATTTGGGAAGTATGCATTTAAATCTATCTGTAATAAGCTTTAAGGAATAGTAAAACTACAAAACTAGGGAGATTCAATAAAAGTTCTTATCCTTTAAAATGGTACTAATTTTGTCCCAACCAATCCAATCTTATTTAACATTTAAAAGCTAAGATCTGATTGGTTGGGGCAAAATTAGCACCATTTTAAACGATAAGAACTTTTATTGAATAGCCCTGATGGCTACTGGAATGAAGCAATCACAATTCGTGGTACTACATTAAACTTGTTTAATGACTCTGATAAAAATAAATAATGATTCTAGTTTGTTATTTCTACTTTTTTTAAAATGACAAAAAATCATGTTATTACATTAAATGTACAATTAAATTGTTAAAAGAATGTGGATTAGGTACTAAGTGAAGTATCATTCGTCACAAAGCTAACCTGAAATGTAATGATTTGTTTCCTCCATGGATTTTTAAACCAGGAGTGTAATTTAGGGGAGAATATGAAAGTATGAATGGGACACAGAGCAGCATAAGACGCAGACAGAAACAATCTAGTGTCGTTTACACGTTGCTCAACATTGGACATGGTCAGTGTATAGATCCACATTGAGTTATCCATACCAAACAAAGCCAAATACATTGCAACCAACAAGATAACAACACGTGAGGCCTTGTACTCAGCTGTCTTCTGTTGGCCCCTATCAGAGCTCCGCATGCCTTTCATAGATTGTCCGTGACAGTACAAAACATACAGCATGTAGGTGCTAGATATGATCATCAGTCCAACAAATATAATATCTCGTATTGCAGATACCAAGCCATTTATTGTGTAACTGGGATAATTTAGAAAGTCGATATCACAATATACTAAGCGCAGTGTGTATGGTGATAGAGTGTCATTGGATGTGGCTTTTACATAAAAAATTCTAGCACTGTAAACAAGCATATTCATCACCAAAAACAAAGCAATCATTAGCGCTACATTACAATTTAATATTTGTTTGAGAGGTTTTGATTTTGCATTGACTGGAGCAATAAGGATACACTGGTAACAGCTAAGATAACTTGTTATGCAAATAGACATGGCTCTGCTCACCCTGTAAAAATATATAACCAGTTTACATTGTTTATCATCAAATAAATTTCTGACCCCTATAAAATACAAGGCTTGTGGGAGAACACGGGACACCAAAATAATGAGATTAGCAAAAGACAGTGATATTCTGATTATATTACTGGGTAAGAACCTTTTCTCTAAAACTGAAATGTGTGCCAAACGAAGAAAAATGAAAATATTGGCAGGAATCCCAATAATTACCAAACTATTAAAGACAAAAGCTTCAAGAAGGAAATTTATTGCCATGCTACACTAATAGCATAGATGTCATCATTTGACTCATGGGATCCTTTGCCCGTTCTTTAATGTTCCTTACTTTGAGCTGTAAAAAGAAATTTATATTTTTCAAAACATGTTTAATTCCTGCTGCATTAGATTTTGGTGAATTTTGGGATTAGCTTTCTGCCCGGGATCCAGTAGTAGGACATGCAAACTATGCACACTCCAGAATACTGCTCTTCTCATGACTGGTTCTAAATCTAAAAGCAAAAAGAGACATGAAATAACAATGTTGTTTCCTCCACATTACAGGATTGCTTCATTTTATTCTCTTCAGTTGAACTATCTAGGCTTTTGTCGCAAATAAGGAACAAACAGGGAGATTCAATAAAAGTTCTTATCGTTTAAAATGGTGCTACTTTTGCATAACCAATCAGATCTTATGTAACATTTGAAAGCTAACATATGATTGGTTGGGGCAAAACTAGCACCATTTTAAACTATAAGAACTTTTATTGAATAACCCTGAAAGACTTCTGGGTAATTACCATGTTTCCATGTTATCTAGGCTTTTGTTGTCATTAAAGCAGTTTGTTCCAATCGGTAGGTTCATTTATTGGACGTATCAACATTGTATGTGAATAATTCAATATATACTGTAACTGCATAATTGTAAGTTAATGTACAGTTGTATCCATTACCTTTTGACATGTATAAATAAGAAAGCAAATACAACATAAATATGTTAATCTTAAAGAATAGATCATATTTCTAGTCTAGTCAGTGGTTAAGTTTACCCTGAATACTGTCCTTGCTTACAATATATGGGCGGGCAATATCTAGAGATAGAGATCACTTTATCAAAATAATGATATAATTACAATGCAATAAAATGAGATATATTGTAAAACATAATAATGAAAATTGGAGGAAAAACCAAACTGCATTCTCATGCTTACCTAATGCATTTAACATAATGCATTTGGACAGTAGCTAACTGATGACTGAATGTGCATGCTTATATAGCTCTGCTTGTTGCTTGTGCGTTTGCACATGGGGATACTCACGTTCTGTGATAACACTCAATAACCAGCTGCATTTTAAATAATTAAAACATTACTTAGTTCCAGTTTCATAATACGATTATCTGTTTTAAAATATGGCATTGCTTGTGTTGGTAAATTCCAACCCCCAGCAATGCTCCTGTGTTAAGCGAACCAATGTTATGTATGTTTTTTCCCCCTGCATAATTCTGGTGGGGTTTTTTTTGCCTTCCTCTGGATCAACAGTTAGGCAGGAAATGTGGGTATTGCTAAGTAGGTTGGACTGGATGGACGTATGTCTTTATTCAACCTCAAATACTATTACACATAACGGTCAGCGCAACTTTAACTCTACGTTGCAAGCAATGTTATATGCTGTTCGCAGCTAACTATTGAGGCCCTTTTTAACGAAAGCTAAGGGCTTCCAATGAAAATGCTGCCACAGTTAACAGCACTTTGCGATGCCTCTATCAGCGTACTGTATAACATCACCTTTGCAGTTCCCGTTGTATTGCCCTATAAGGCTTATTAGTAGCCAATGAGATGTTAGCCTTTACTGCCTGTCATTGCTTGCTATAGCTAAGTGTTATTTGCTAGCACTCCTAAATCTTTTTCAACAGTGATTCACTAAGCACAGTGCTATTTATGCTATTTATGGTGTAGGTGGCATGAGTATTGTTAAACCACAAATGCATCACCTTGCATTTATCAGCATTGAATCTGATCTGCAACTCTGCTGCCCATTTTGATTATCTCTCTAGGTCTGCTTGCATCATTTGCAGTTTCCGAAGCCCTGCATAGTTTAGTGTCATCAGCAAACACAGAGAGCTTGCTCTCAATGCCCCATTCTAAGTAATTTATAAACAGATTAAAAAGAAATGGTCCCAGTACAGGGCCCTGAGACACTCCACTTACAACTTTACCCTACATTGATGTACCTCCATTGACAACTGCTCTCTGTACGCACTCCAACAACCAATTCTTTGTACCCGACCTTCATTCTTGTTTCTCTGTTAACTTGGGTACACACACTACAGATTTTTGAACGATGACAGACAGGATCTGCAACATCCTGTCTGCCAGTTTTCAAAGATATGCATACACACAGTTCCGAGTGTTCTTCCTATGAACATCAAAGGGAGAATGCTCGGGACTCTGTGTTTCCGTCGGCCGCAGCAGACTCCTCTATAGGGGGTCTAGCGTGGCTGAGGGAAGTTTTCACACACTTGCGATAAAGCCCCAATACCATTGGATACAAATTTATCGGATCTTTATCGCTAGTGTGTGTACCTAGCTTAAAGAAAGAAATCACTTTTTTGTTCCTTTACCTGTTATCAGGTTTGTCTAACCTTTCTGTTGTAGGGCGTGCCTGTAACTGGATCCTCTTTGCTGACTGTTTATCCTGACTCTGACCTCGATTCTTCGCTGCCTGAAACGTACATTGCTTTCCTGATCATCTTCCTCTCTGTATTTGTTCCTGACCCTAGTTTTATCTTGGTTTGTCAGTCTAACTTCTGAGTGTCCAGTCGGTTGTCCAGCCCTTCAGTCCAGATACCTTGCACTAAGAAAAGCTTGGGGGCCACCATGCCCAGAAAGGCATTCCTTGTGTTACTTCTGATTTTCAACTTTTCTCAAAATGAAAAATCCTATCACTGACATTTTATCTATTAAATAATTTAATTTATTTATATTAAAGGGAAATTCAGTGCAAATACAAATACAAAAAGAGCAATCCTAAAGGATTTGATAGCTAGTTGCAGCTATATGTTTGTGTATGGTGTTTCTAAACCAGCGGCCAATGTATTATGTAGAGGGGTAATGCCTGGGTTAGAATGTCTATTCTTTTATATTGGAGTAGAGTGAGGGGGGAGAGTGTAGAGTTTGTCAAAAAGGAGGGAAAATTGTCCACTATGTCCTCCATCCTGTATATCAGCTCGCCCTGGTTCTTTGTATTTTGCAGATTTAAAATTGAAGGATATTTACATTTTAAGGAATGGGATAAGGATTTGCCACATTTATCTCCAAATTCATAAATTGTTTATGGTTGTGAAGGTTCTCATTCATCCAGGTCATGGTATATCTGTTGTATTCAGTTAGATCAACTGGGCTTAAAGTTTAGTTCTTGAAAACATTTTGCTAGTCATGTGACTGGCTTTCTCAATTCAGAGTGAGTTGTACAAGAATCTGTTGGCAATTATGTACCCTGGAAAGTGCCAATTAACATATCACAGCAAGGTTTAAGGGACCTTCGGAGTGCATGGCTTCACCTGGCTGTGATATGCTAATTTGGACTTTCCAGGGTACATAATTGCCAAAAGATTATTGTACAAGTCATTCTGAATTAAGAAAGCTATTATATCTACTTGCATGGACTATGTACCTACAGTATACAGTATATCTTGACCTCAGTGATGGATCTAACTATGGACTATTTTTTAAATTCCACTGTTAAGCTGTGTATTATAGGAAAGTATGCCTAGCATAGCCACACTGTACACGTGGCTTTGTCCTTCCCCTTTGGTAATATCAGTATTAAATTACATATGTATCTGATGTGTCCTGCATGGGTTCCAATAACAAGAATTCTAGAGGACAGCCTCCAGAACTGTTGATAATATGAGTCCCTCTGAATTTTGAACATCTTTCAACTTTCAAACAACTGTAAACACCTCTCAAATTCAGACCCCTCCCCCAAAAAAAACAAACTATAAAGGGGTTGCAATAAACTTTGCTATCACAACTTACCTGCACTCGTTCACATGATGTATTAAACACTTAACGACCACTGATACACAAGTTTTTGTGCAGCTTTTAAGACAAAATTGAAAAGGTGTTAATTTTCGTTCACAAAAACAAGCACAAAAACCATTGCAAAATGTATGGCCCAGGCAGTGCAATACAGTTAGTACATTGTGCATTGTGGTTAGCATAAGATTTATGCTTTCCATCTCTCTGTATTTATTTTTAAAACATACCTTCAGATATAAAACAGCTCCATCCTTTCATACATGCATGCAGAATTCTAGATGCAGTCATTGTAGCATTTTGCACTTTTAGCAGATTTTCCAAAAAATAAAGGAAAAATATGATGCAATGTTAGAAATATTGCCCAAACACAATTTAAAAAAGAAACCTATAAACATCACTCTTATACATAACCTGAATCCAAAAGTATGTCCAACAGGGCCATTGCAGAAAATAATTCACTCAGCTCAGCTCTCTTATTAAGAATTAAACTATATATTTTGGAACCTACACACCTTTTGCTACATAGTGTGTGCCACATGCATGGGTGTACACAGAAAGGATGCCAAAAACTAGTTCCAAAGTGAAATGCTTAAGACAATAACAGCATATAGTTTTAGCCAGCTTTGTATTTTGGGCAGCTTCCACTTTTTTATTAAACACCCTTTACTAACAAAACTGAAGTTTGTCGTTGAAGCAAAATTTCAGTTTCAATCAAAATTTCATCTGGACACCTCTTCCACGACCTCTCCTTCTGAATAAAACCTGGCTGATTTGTGCATCCTTGATCAGAATACAAATTAAATCAATACGTAAATACATTGAACTGACAAGAGTATTTAGCTTTGGTAAAAGAGTATTATACAGATCTGAATATGTATACACCAACCTCATGAATGTGACAGTGTTTATTGTACATTATAATGTGCTTGTGCCTATGCTACACTATAGGGCTTGTAGTGGTGCTCATTTAATTTTCACAGTAAGAGTAGTGGCTACTGCTACCGGTGGCAAAATTAAAAAGGGTTATGTCCTGTACTCAGAGTGCCTACATTATTATGCACACAAAACAGGTGAGGATTTGTGGTCGAAACGTCAATCATGCTGCTTTTTAGCAGCTTGTGATTCCTCTAGAAAACTTGTGCTCTAAGATGTTGATGGTAAATATAACTGAAAAGAAATGAAAAGCAGTAGATGGGATTCACTATTTCTATAGGTATACATGCACAAAGACATACAGAAAATGTAATTTAGATGACATTCAGTAGGCATTGACATATATCATAAACTGTATAGGATAATCCACAGATTAAGTGAGCAAGTGGGTGTTATATCCCAGCATTTAACCATTAAATATATTACATTTACACTCCATTAAAAATGGAGTTGGCCTTAGATAAAATCACAGAAGTATTCCCATGTGCAAAAGCACAAGGGAAAGGAAGAACTATATAAGCATGTGCATTCATTCAACATCTAGTTACAGCCCAACTGCTGTATGTTATGTGATGTCAGGTAAGCATGCGCATCTTACTTTATGTTTTTGTGACACCTAAATTTATGTAGCAAATAAAACACAATATAAAGAGCTGTATTATAGTTAGAATATTTTTTTTTGTTAATTCCTTTCCTCTCACTATAACTCTGTCTCTCTTTCTGAATATTAACCTCCCACCCCATGTTATGTACTGTATTTATTCATTGTAATCAAGCATTCCAATATGAATATAACTGGATGAGCCATTTGGCCCTCAGCCCTTAACCACAAAGAAAAAGGGTTGTTCAGTAACATAAATAGTAATAAATTAATTTTTTTTTTAATTATAATTGCAGAATGAGTGCCAATTTTCCTTTAATTTTCTGTTTTTAATAAGACAAAGCTACTGATCAGTAATAATATATCAACAGGGTGTGCTATCCAAACAGATATAAAGCTGATTGGAAAAAAAAAAATTAAGAATAGTGTGTAAGGTGATCTTTCTTTTTTCCTAGATATACAAGTAGATTTGACAAGAGAAAGATTATGGAATGTCCCCGGATATCTCAACACTGTTGTTTCTGTATTGTGATGCCCATGTCTGTATTGTCTACTTAGCCCTAAAGTTAAAGATACTATAGAAAAATTCAAAGTCTTCCTAATCTAGTCCGCAATGTTTCAAAATTAAAGAAAATCACAAGTTCACTATTCACTATTATCATGGCAGTAAATTTCCTACTAAAAGCTTTTGGCTTTATTGCATTGGTAATTGTTGGAATTCCTGCCAACATGTTCATTGCTTTTAGGTTTGCACATATTCTGTTTTTAGAGAAAAGGCTCTTACCAGCTAATACAATCAGAATGTCACTGTCTTTTGCCAATCTCATTGTTCTAGTGTCTCGTGTTATCCCACAAGCTTTATTCTGTATAGGGTTCAGAAATGTTTTTAATGATAACCAATGTAAACTGATTATATATTTTCACAGGGTGAGCAGAGCTATGTCCATTTGTATAACAAGCTATCTTAGCTGTTACCAGTGTCTCCTTATTGCTCCAGTCACCGGAAAATGGAAATCTCTCAAACCAATAGTTCATTATAATGTAACAATAATAATTGCTTTGTTTTTGGCCATGAATATGGTTCTTTATCCTAACAGCATTTTATTTGGAAGAGCAACATCAAATAACACTTTATCCCCATATACACTGCGCTTAGTATATTGTGATGTTGACTTTCTAAATTATCCTAATTACATAATAAATGGCTTGGTATCTGTAATACGAGAGATTCTATTTGTTGGACTTATGATCCTATCTAGCACCTACATGCTGTATGTTTTGTACCGCCATGGACAATCTATGAAAGGCATGCGAAGCTCTGACAAGGGCCAACAGAAGACAGCTGAGTACAAGGCTTCCCGTGCTGTTATCTTCTTGGTTGCAATGTACTTGGCCTTGTTTGGTATGGATAACTCGATGTGGATCTATACACTGACTATGTCCAATGTAGATCAAGATGTGAGTGACACTCGATTGTTCCTGTCTGCATCCTATGCTGCCTTAAGTCCTATCCATATATTTTTATTCACTACTAAATTGCAGTTTTAAAAATCAATGAACAAAAACAAAACACCTATTTTAAAAAATTAATTTTAACCAACAAGCTGCATTAGGTTTTTTTAACTAATGACATTTTTCAAAGCAAAAGAAAGCCAACTACCATCTTTTAACAATTGTGTTTTAAGGGCAAGTACAAACTGATGACATGATCCCAACTGTTATTTTTACCTGTTTATTACATGCATTTGTAACCAAGCTTGAGCATGTGCAGTGGAAGCAGCAAGGGAACCAGCAGTCAATCATTGGTTGTGATCTCAGCAGTCACAGCCTTGATCGACTGCATGAAGGAATGGAGGCAATAATTATACTTAAATACCTGGTTAATAATACCACTAGCAATGTTCTGAATATATAGTTGGTTTTGGGGGCAGGTAAACAACATGTGACCATTTTTTTGTTTTAAGAGGGGACATGCCCTTTAAACTATTGTTGCATTTTTTATTCAAATTAGCTTTGGATAGTATATAACAGCTGACCCATTATAGTAAACCATGAGTTGTGTGGTTTCCTGGTTCACTTTGTTCAGGATAAGAGATGGCCTTAGTTTTGCATCAAAACTTCATTTCCACAGGTAAAATGTCAAGACAATACTCTAGTAATCCCCTTGTGTAATCACCCTCATGCAGTGCTTGCAAAATATATATTTTTTTAGAAATAAAAGGTTTTATTTATTAGTATGTTTCCCCCCCTCCCCATATAATTTCCCAGCTACCTATTTAAAAGGCATGTCCACCCTCAAAAGTAAAATTTGCCCCAGTGCTGGCCCCATTGTGTAGTGTAAAAAAATCCTTACCTTACTCCTCTGCTCCTTATAGTTCTCCTGCAGTGCCTGTTCAATGTCTCAGGAAGTAAAGAGTAAGTGCTGTCTGTGAGTCATCTGGTTGCCTGCTTCTTCGGTGTCCTCAGTAAGGACTTGGGCATACGCAGGGAATCCCTTCCTCCCATCCTCCAGATCCCTTTAGGCAAACCTTTATTTTTTTATATTCTTTCCTTTAATGCCTAATACCCTGATAACAAATTAAAGGGTTTCTCCTTCCAGAAAATGAACTTTTTCTGTAAAGTAGTGTATCCCAGCCCACCGCCAAACACCATGTTATTTTTTTAAAACAAGCACAAGAAATAGACTTACGATCCTCCGTTCCCTTGACTCTCTGCAAAGCCAGCAGCTGCATCTGTGATTGACTGACTCAGCCAATCACAGAAGCGGATGCCGGTCTGGCTCCTCTTCTTCCAGCAAGCAGAGGCCTGGGAGCAGAAAGCTGAGGGAATGAAGGAGCGTGAGTCCATTAATGGGACTTGTTTTAAAAAAACTAACATGGTTTTGGGGGTGGGCTGGGGTATACTACACTACAGAAAAGGCTAATTTAAGGCATTTTACGCATTAAATTAAAGCATATATATATAATAATAATTTATTAATTTAAATACGTTTTGCTGAATTTTCGGAAACCACTAGTGAAAAAACCTGTTTTATTTTGTTTTTCCATTTCTTATCAGGAATGGTGAAAGCCAGCTAATTCATGTTGCTTCATAGACTGATAAATGGACCTGATGTTGAAATCATACTAATTATTAGTACTAGGTAGGAAAATCAAATTAACAGATATCCTTGTAATAATCTATGTCCTGTTTTTTTATGGGGGGGCGCTTCTATGAAAGCACGCATCTTTACAATGACTGCCTCTCTCCTCACTGTTGCCAACGTGAAAGCTTGCGCACCCATGTTAGAAGTAGAAAGTAGTATTGCTGGCACAGGAGCACAGAGGGGGCACACAATGTCATAGGACAAGTTTTACAGTTTAGAGTACTTTGGAGTTATTAACTATGTGAATTAAGGATCATTGGCTTACTTGTATTTGTATATTGTCTAAGAAAATATGAATAAACAACCAGTTCATGGTTTAAATGTGTACATCGTGGTTCTGACACCTTTAATTTGTTGATCCTAATGCAAGACCCTTGGAGTGCCCCAACGCCTATTATGTAGATTTTATTACTGATGTAGGCTCCAATTTTTCTCTCTAGTTCTACTGGAACTACTTGCTATTCAGTATATATGTTCATATAGTTGTTTTACTTTTTTGGTCTATAAATAAGAATATTTCAAATCAACTTCTATTTTTTGCTTTTCAATTGTATATTTTATTTGCCATCTATGATGGTTTACCCTGGCACATTGCAGCACTGATTTCTGGATTCACGCCAGCCCTAAGCTACAGAAGATCTGCAATTGTATATTCTTCCCTTTTGTTTCCTTGGTTTTTCGCCTAGTACACCTGTTTTTTTTCCTAATACATCTGGTTTTCTCTTACAACCCTAAAAGATCTAATGATAACTTTAGGACTTCTCTTAACTGTGCCCTTTTTTTTTAGGGGGGAAAATACAAACTACATTTATGCTGAAATTTGTAACTTCAAAAATCAAGAACTGTTTAAAATATTAAACTGTAACTGGGGCCTCCATACACGTGTGCTCCCTCATACCTTTCAAACAAGCTTAGGATGATGTCTTTAGCTTCTGTCTGTGACCGACACAAAATGAGCTGTTTAAAAAGCCCCTAGCTGTTCTGAAGCTAGTTACAGACCTGCAATTATTTTGCAGGTTTTAGGCTTGCAGCTTAAATTGCACCTAAAATTTGGGGGTGAATTAAAACTAGCACAGAATTAGAACTAGCACAAACCAAAACCCAAGTTTGGAAAAAATTACCCATTAATTTAATTGGCAAAATCAATCTAATAAAATCATTCTCCTCCCAAAAAATCTATACGTCCTACAATATAGCATAATCCTAATCCAAGGGTCTTTTTTCACCTCCTTACAGAGCACACTACTATCCTTTCTATGGGGTTCGATCTGCATTAGAGTAAAACTTAAGAAACTTCAAAGACCCAAAATCGAAGTAGGGCTGGTAATTCCCAATTTCAAATTTTATTGTCTGGTCAGACCAATGAGGTATTTCAAAACCTACAAATAGCAAAAAAGGGAAAGAGAACAGTATCCCCCTATCCAATTATCCAATTCACTGCACATCCAGTAGCAAAAGAAGTGAAGTTAAAATTTCTAAATTTTATTAGATATACATTAAAACTCAGAAACACACTCAATACAAAAACATATACAGTGGGAGCACTTTAATATGTATTTCTGCTAGGAGAGCACAAAGACATAGTACAGGTATAGACAAACCTTTTTACTAGCCTTATTAATAGTTGCAGCAGTGAACTTTTTGGATATCACGATACGGAAAGAAAACAGTATTTTAAAATCAGATTTATACCGAAAGGACACAGCTACCAATAGCATTTTACATCATCCAAATGTGAAAAAATCTATTCACCGTTCGGTGAGTTCTTACGGTTACGAAGAAATTGTACTGACCGTAATACCTTCAAAGAAAGGGCAAGTGAAATGAAAAATCGGTTCAAACAAAGAGGGTATTCCTGTAACCAGATAGATAAGGCATACAAAAGGGCATTGAAAACAGACAGAGAGACCCCATTGAAACCTAAACTCAGGCAAAATCAGACTGACAATTACGCAATATAATATTAACTACAAAAATGTGGAGAAGGCTATAATAAGCAATTGGAATATCATCATGAGTGATCGATCACTTTCAGGTAAAATCCCTAAAAAGCGCACATTTATCTATACCAGAGCACCCACATTACGAGACAAATTAGTCTTGAGTCATTATGTGGAGAATAAAAAGCAGGAAACCTTTTTGACCATTAATGGTTTCTATAATTGTGGTCATTGCTGTGTATGCAATATTGCAATCAAATTATTTCATATTATTGACCGGTTTGGGGAAAAACATACCTTCCAAACGTTGTCCAACTGCTCCACTGATTCGGTAATTTATTTACTTGTCCTTATATGTCCTTATATGTCCTTGCCTCAAAAAATATGTAGGCATGACATCGAGACGGGCAAAAGATCGTATTATAGAACATGTCTCTAACATACGGACAGCAATGTTAGAGAAACAACAATTAGATAAACTTACTAATTTTGCAGAGCATTTTCTTATGCACCATAAGGCCTCACCAATAGGCATGAAATTGCTTATTCTAGAGAAAGTACCCCTTGGAATAAGAGTTGGTGACGGGGAGAATAAACTACTTAGAAGGGAAAGCAGGTGGATTTTTCTGTTAAACACACTGGTGCCGTCTGGCCTCAATGACAAAATCCAATTTAATGCTTTCTTGTAATTGACCTGAAATACATGTGAGCAAGTGTTACATATGGCACAGATATCTATACATATGCCATATATACCTTGCCCCCAACATCAGAGGTCAGGTATATATCCAGATTCTTACCTTTTCTGGTCTATTTACAACCTACCTGCTTCTTCATCCTCCATCTTTGGACTCTAAAAGTCTCAGAAATATACTGGTCCATCATATATATGTCCATCACCATATACGCCTTCCTGCTCCTTATGGAGACTAAACTACAGAAATAATAGATCATGTTCCTAACCAAAAAACTATATGGTGGAATAAACCCAACGGATACACTGACAATATATGGAGACTAAAAAATTGGGTTTTCAGTGGTCGGTATGCTAATATCATTTATGCATCTTATACACCCTTTTTATATATGCACCTCTGAATGATATGCTTCTAAGACTTGGGTACCATTCTGACTTTTAAAGATCTTCACCTATTTATCCCTGGCGATCAACACATCTGACATTAGTACCGATCCTGTCCCCTTTATTTTTATACTTAAGGCTCAGCTTGTTTGCTTCTTTACATTGCTCTTTAGGATTGTGGCTATCATACTAAGTATGCGTGCAATCAGTCAGCCGGCTTCTCCTTTCGGCCACAATCTCCACCTCGGAGGGAGGGGTAATGGGGTTGTGTCAGAACTCCGCAACCTGATTGGTTCAAAGACATTCAATCAGGAACCCAGTAGAACGTCGCTGGGGTATTTAATGACGTACATCCAGAAGTTTTTTCACCTATGATTAAGTCCTCCACACGGTGACGTGAGGACAATACACGTCAGGGACTCTTGACCATTTGTATGTTTTAGCATAATTGAGCTCTGTGCCGGGTCATGTATTTGTCTTATCCTCCTTGTCAGCAGTTGTTTAGACAAGGGGGGCGTAATACAGAAAATCCGACATGCTGCGTGTGGGTAGCTTGCAATATTAGCATGCTGCTTTTTCTGACCTAAGGCTTAGCCCTCTTTTTAAAGATGTGGGGATTGCACCTGGTATAATAGGGACCCAAATTGAGGTTCCCTATATACTGACTAGCAGTAGCACACAGTGACATAGGGGTGCTCCTCGGATCCAGAGGTTTATTGGGGAAGTAGAGATGTATCTCTCCCCTTCCCCCCCCCCTCTTTTTCCCCCCTATTAATAAGGCTAGTACAAAAGGTTCGTCCTTTAGGATTTTGTTTATTTGTTTCTAGATTCCAAATTGTTGGGAGTGTAAGGTAGTATATGCAGGGATACCAGGAGGGTCTAACATATGGCAGACATATATCCCGAACTTAACAACTGCAGAATGGGAAGATATGACCGAATCCCAAGCAAATACAATTTTATGTACTACACCAATCCTATCTCTCCCCGGTACATATGACACAAATGTCCCCACATACCCCTCCTGCTGCCCTAAATGCCAATACAGTCCTGTGGACTTCTGGCATCTAATATGGTCCTGTCCCTGAGTTAACAGATTTTGGAATAAAGTGATGACTGAAATATTAGCCAGTAATGTGCCTTTAGAACTTAAACTATGTGTGCTGGGAATACCAGAGGTTGACACCTGGAACAAATTCTACTTAATGTTTATTAGGGAGTCTCTCTTTTATGCTAGAAGGAGAATAATCCTAGCTAGGATGGCTCCTACCTCTGCCAAATTTAACAATTGGAAAATAATGTTCATGAATAAAGATGGGATCCTGGTCCGACTCAGGATCTTCTGGATTTCAAGATTTTCTAGAATTATCGAATGTTCAAAGATTATCGAAATATCCCCGAACGTTTGATAATCCTCGAAAATACGATTGGAAACTTGAAAGTAGTCTCTGGTCGTATTTTCGAGGATTGTCGAACATTCAAGGCTATTTCGTTAATACTCGAAATAGCGTCAAATATTCTATAATTATCAAAAATCCGTTACATTTTCGGATCTTCCGGATTTTCCCGAGATCCGGGAATCCGTAAACGGGATGAAACTGGTGAGTTTCGGCCATCTCTATTGATGAACATAGTCCCCAACCTGAGACTAATATATCTTAACAGAGGCTGTTTGGGAACATTTTAAAAGATTTGGTCTCCATGGTGCAACTATTTCAACATGCATATACAGTATGAGATGAGAGAGATGAGACCAAAAGGAACATAGTGTAGCGGCGCAGATACAGAGGCCTCAGATACACCCCTGGCATTTACAAATGTGTGCTGAAAGACAATCCACTGACTGTCGTGATGAAGGTCTAAAACTATTTACAATACAGATACAAAGTTGTAACTGCATAGTTTGTTTTCCCTGTCTCACATCCCAAGTTACCCCTCCCCAACCTTTCCCCAAAAGTGATAAAATGTACCCAATGTTTTAAGATATGTAAAATGATACAACTGTACTGAAATTATGGCATTTTGATGTAGAAAAGTATAAAATATTTACTGTAATGACATTGGATCTATAAATAAACTTCAGTTTTAAAAAAATGGGGGGTGAGGCATATGATGCAGCTGATGATACTCTGTCCTAACAGAAGGATACAAGTGGGCATGTTTAAACCTGAGACTTGGTGGCAAAGCAGTGGCGCTAATGATGTCCTAGCTCACATTGCTAGCAGTGGGAAAAAAACCTTTATTCTGCTGCAACTTTGGATAGACTGCAGATAAAAGCATGATCCTGAAGTCATTTAAAGGTAGAAGCGTGCCCTTTTTAATAAAAGCCACTTGTATGAAGACCACAGGGTAACTGTGATCCAACAATGACTTTAGGTAAATGGACAGGAATTTACTTTCATTATTTTTTTTTACATAGTTTTGAAGATATTTGCATCTTTATGGTAGCAGCATTACCACATCCCCTGCACTTCCTGCTTCCTGCTCTGAAATCATGTGACAATCCCTCCCTGTGTGGGAGGCTTTAAAAAAAGACAAAATGTACACAACTTACGCACTCCCTGCTGTTGGCTGTGTTGTGCTGTCCTTGCCCCCCTCCTCCAATCGCTGTAACTTGATCTCTTCCTGATTTATTTTGCTTTCTCCTGCACTGAGCATGTGCCTACCATAGATTAGAAGAAGGAACAAGTATTTTGACCACAGATTCAGAAGCTTCCACATCCTAATAGTGATTCATTCATATCTTGGGGTGTGCAGCACGCGGAGAGGTGGTTGATGGCTCATTTTAAAGGTGGGAACATGGACTTTCATTTAAAAAAAACTTGTTTGGAGACCACAAAAAAAGCAGGGAGGTGTCAGATGCTTTTTAAAAACCTGATGAACTGTAAATAAAATTATCTACAGTGCAGGAGAGATTGACATCTGGCAACCATGGGACCCCTAGGCACTTTAGTGTTCCCTCTAAGCTGTGTGTTTGTGCGTGCATACACAAGTCTGTAGGCCTGTGCACACAGATTAAAGTGGTGCACACACAAAAATCTTCTAGAATGTAAGTGCTGCGGTATGGTGCGCACAAAATTTAATTTTGTATGCGCATAGAAAATATATTTCTGTACACACAGCCAATTTGAGGTCAGAACAAACATTGCTAGGTGCGTGCCTACTGTGGTAAACCCAGCCCTGGAGTCCTTCCATTATTGACTTTTAGAGTAAATCTTTGTAAAGCATTTTGTTTGACACATCAGTGTTAATCTATATAAATTGTTAATATTTTATTGCATCTTTGTATAATTTTTATCTGAATAGTATTCATAGCGCTATATATTTGTACAACATATAATTATACAAACAAGCGTTTAATGAAATTAAATTAATAATAAATACAAACATAGCAAAGATACACAAAAAAAATTCCTAGGCCCCATACAATATCATATTATCTGCACACTGGCATACATTATAAACAAAGGGGTTTTAGTATACATTACTGTGATCATATGAATGAAAAGCCTTCCAACCACGTCAAGATAACCCCAGTCTGGAAGGTCCTAACTTCTAACCTTTTTTACTTCAATTACCATTAGCAAACTTTGCATTTCTCATAGTTGTGCACTGGATCCATATAGCAGGCTTTCTCACTTCCCCCCAGCCTTTTGGCTTTTTAAAATGAGGGAAGAGGCCATCCATCCAGTGCTTTATATTAAAGGCATAGGACCTCTCATAAAAGGGGTGTGTTATAACCACATGGAAGCTTGACCAGGCATCCAAATAAATACATACAATACAAGGATTATGGAAGCACTCCAATTAGGCTAATTTACAATTACATTTAGCGGAAGTGCTACTGATCTAGTCAAACATAGAAAAGATAATCAATGCACATTCCTAGGCCCCATACAATATCATATTATCTGCACACTGGCATACTTTATAAACAAAGGGGTTTTAGTATATATTACTGTGATCACATGAATGAAAAGCCTTCAAACCACATCAAGGTAACCCAAGTCTGGAAGGTCTAACTTTTTTTACTTTTTTACTTCTATTATCATAAGCAAACTTTTGCATTTCTCATACTTGCACACTGGATCAATATAGCAGGCTTTTTAACTTCCCTTGTTATAAGGAAGTTATAAGGAAGTGTCGGAAGTAAGAAATTTGATAAATTAAAGGTCATGTCCATCCTGAAAATGAAATTTCTTACACATGTAAATTTGTGTATTCTTCTTATCCATGAAAATGAGCCCCCAAACCCTGAAACCATAGTACTCTTACTGTAGTCCCACCACAGCACTGACTCTCCTTGCTCGACCCATCAGTCATGGTCATGACATCATCTGTGACTAGTAAGGTCTACCCCCTGTAAGTGTTTTGGTTTTGTTAATTAACAAACCCACCAAGGTATCTGCTAGCATTTCTGCAAACAGAAAGGGAAAGGAGCCATTAAACGGGGGCACCTAACCTGCCTGGCTTCCACAATGCAGTAACCATCACATAGTGCAGGAACCAGAAAGGTAATGCATCACTTAATCCATCTTCCTCAAAGTGTATAGTTTCCCACTCAGATTTTTTCTGTTATATTAAAGGAATAGTACACTGTAAAAGTCAACTTTTCTTTTAAAGCATTAAGTGAAGTACGGGAGGTAAAGCAGCTATTATTAACCCTACCTCCAACTTCGACATATTTGTTTGATCATTTTTTTTTTTATTCTACTTTTTGGTGCTTTATAAATGCTACTTTAACACTATGTAAAAAAAAAGTTTTAAAAGTGTTAAAAATGCAGCGAAAGGCAAAAAAGTAGCCTTAAGGCTCCTACACACATGCAATTGCAGGGGCTGACCTGCAATCCACAGTGCGTATTGCACAATCATCAAAATGACCATTTGGTCAGGAGTCTTCGTTAAGCCACCAAGCAGTCGTTTTGGATGACAAGGAGCACATACACAGCACGATTGCTGGACGAAAGGCTTGTGCATACACATTCAGGGTTATTCAATAAAAGTTCTTATTGTTAAAAATGGTGCTAATTTTGCATCAACCAATCAGATGTTAGCTTTCAAATGTTAAATAAGGTCTGATTGGTTGGGGCAAAATTAGCACCATTTTAAAAGATAAGAACTTTTATTGAATCGGCCCCTGTGATCGCACATGTGTATGAGCTATTTAAACTTAGTGATATGCGTGAGCAATATCCATTATCGGATGGTTATCTCTCCGTGTGTGGTATCCATTGACAAATCAGACTGACAAAATCAGCCTGTTTTCATTATTGAGTTTGTCGAAAATGTGTGCATGGCCTCCTTTAGATTGACGCCTAGTAGAAATCATGTTCCCAAATTCCAAGCCGGCCAGCACAGTGAAGCCAGTCAACACCAGGAGGCAAGTCATGTGACTGCACAGGGAAATATCAGTTTAATATAATTAATTGAAATTTAACATGTGCATTTACATCTTGCTAATGTATGACAATATACAAAATTTCTCCCTTAATTAACACCTTGAGGCCTTATATGAGGGACAGCCACAATATATATTCTAATAGGTTCACACTTACCAAACCATAAGCATCAAGAAACACTTTCTAGAAAGGTATGTACAGTATGATTCACAATGATCGCATTCTCTTATTTGTAGTAAACAAATTCCAAACACTTGACTACTTTTTGTTAGCTTTTACCGCTTTATTTAACTTCAACATTGAGAAACAAACAGGGAAACATTTATATTGTTGAAGAGATTTTAAAAACAATATATTTCTTATTGTTTGTCAAGAAAATAAAACAATCTTATAAATCTGTGGTTGCTAAGATCAAACTGTATTCTGTTTACTAAAAAACATCTTTTTTACATTTTTAAATGTAATTTTCCAGTGGGTTTGGGTTCAGGGTTATTGATAAAGCAATATGTAAGGACAATATGAAATATGACATGTGAAATATGTCAGAATTGTAAAAAGTATATCCAGAATGTGTAACATTATGAAGGTGACATTTCTCCAACATTTATATAAAGGGGCTCATACATCTAATTATTCATTGTATGCTATTTTTTATTGTATGATAATGATGTTGTGTGACTAGAAAATAATAAATCTGTTATCGGACATGATAGAAAATTATCAGATTGGTATGATCAGTTAATCATCTGATAATATATGCAGGGGCCCCTTAAAAAGAAGACTTATTTAGGCAATATCACTGCGAGGGGGACTGACACTCAAAGCGAAATGTCTCCTGTGCTGCACACTTTGTAAGCACTCTCTATGCCACTGAGTTTTTAAGGGAGTGTTCCACCACTGAAATTCGTTGACATTGGTATCAGAGTGCCCTGTAACTGCTGAAAATGCCATTTACTTTTTATTGTGTATTTTTTATTACAGGTGAACAAACAGAAACATGGAGATAATGAATATCCTGAAAGCCACAGTATTCATGTTTCTAGTAGTCTTGGGGCTACCTGGAAATGTTTTCATTCTCCTGAAGTTTGCTTGTGTCAAAATATCAGAGGGGAAGCTTTTAGTGACTAACACAATTCTGATGTTTTTGTCTGCAATGAACCTTTTTGTGGTTCTCTCCCGGGTTTTCCTTCAAATCTTACATGCAGTGGGTGTCGAAAATTTCATGGATGATAATAACTGCAGATTTGCTTTCTTCATCTACAGAGTAGGGAGGGCTATGTCTATTTGTGTAACTGGATTGCTAAGCTGCTACCAATGTATCCTAATTGCTCCTAACAAGAAATTATGGATGATCTTAAAGTTAAAGGCAACAAAACATTCTTTGTTTTGCATTATATCGATACTAATATTTATAAATTGCTGTTTTTATACTAGTGCCCTTCTGTACAATTCTGCAAACAGGAATTCCACCACATCTCCATTTACACTTCACTTAGTATACTGCCATACAGATTTTAGGACTAGCTTCTCCTATGTTGCATATGGAACAATATACACAGTTCGAGATTTTCTATGTGTAGGTGTGATGACACTAGCAAGCAGTTACATTGTTTATATCTTACTGAGCCACAGGAAAACCAGTAAATACTTTAAAAAGTCAGACTCAGACCAATCAACTTCAATGGAATACAAAGCATCTCGGGCTATCATCTTATTGGTGGCACTGTATGTGATCATTTTTGGCCTTGAAAACATTATATGGCTCTATACTTTGACAATTTCTAGCCCTAACATTGCTATCAATGATGTACGGATTGTTTTATCTTGTTCTTACGCTGCCCTCAGCCCTGTTGTTATCATCAGGACCAACCCCCAATTGCATAAAAATGTAAAGACTTTAATACAAATACAATTACAAAGTGGTAAGAGAAAGAGAAATGTTGCTTGTGTCAGTGGGTCTGTAAAATAGTGAAAACATTAAGATACATAAGACATGGCCAATAGAAATTGAATGTTAATGTAATTGGAAATATGATGCTTTTATAGATTAAATAATTTCCTTCTTAAAATAGGTTTGCTACATTGCCAGGTGGGAAATACTGTGTGGGAGGAGGTAAAAAAAATAAAGTTTTCTTCATAAGTCTGCATGGGTAGCATACCGAAATGGGGGCTAGCTGTCTGAATGAAGCAGCTTATATGTACTGTAAATTGCACATATATATATTTAACCTTTTAGAAGTATAAAATAAAACTGAACACAAAATGCTACCAGTTTTGTTTAATCTCCTTTCTTGTGAGAGCATTGTTTCTTGGCCAGCAAACAGCAACAGTCCACCATCCTCTAGTTTCAAACCTCCAATGTCCTGAAAATACTACAAATACTGTTTAATAAAGGGATACAAAATCATGAGCTAAATAGTACGCAAAATTCATAAATGAATTCCTTAATACGAAAAAAAGTTCAACAAAAAAACAATTACTATACATATTGTTGATACATTATTGATACATAAAGTAGAGTTGATCCAGGGAAAGTTCCGATTGCCACTTGGAGTCAGGAAGGAATTTTTTCCCCCTTCATGAATTTGGTGGGTTTTTTTTGCCTTCCTCTGGATCAACAGTTAGGCAGGAAATGAGGATATTGCTAGATGGGTTGGACTGGATGGACGTATGTCTTTATTCAACCTCCTATACTATACTACTATACTAAATACAAAAATCTGGTAGTATCAATTATCCATTGGTAGAAGCATCTATTCAATCTTGAACAGTCTCACTGTTAGTGGATAAATTACAGTATATGGATTCATTATGGGTAAGTATGGAAAAAAAACTCCACTGAGGGCTAGGCCACACTGCTGCGATTTTTCTGCATTTGAGCTTGCGTTTTTTTGAAATCATTGGAATTGCGGCCACGCACCGAAAACGCACATTTTCGGGTGCGATTTGGGCATGTGTTTTCCAATACTTGCAGCGTTGCAGTGTGGTCGTGCCCTAAATCCCTTCAGTACATGTCGACTTCTAGTTTCATTTCATCTCCTAATACCCTAAGTAATTATCAATTAACAATAGCTACCATCAAGATATAAAATAACGCTTTCCAAAACACACATTTTCATTTTTGTTCTTTGTAATTTCTGATTTAAAATATTAACCTGAAAAGAAGAAGAAAAAAGATAACAATTCTATTCTACAACAATGAATTATAACAATTCCAAATATTATAAAAAAATCAGTCTTAAAAGGTTGTTTTCAAAACTACCAAATGGGATAAATTACAATAAGTATGGTAACCTACTAGATGTTTGTAATAATCAAACTTCTACTAAGATGGTATTTTGGCATTTCACACCCATAATTTCAGTTACAATCAACAAAACCTTAAAGGACAACTCCACCCTCATAAGAACATCTTTTAGAAAGAATGGCCTCTTTAAAATATGTTGATATATCATAGTCTGTCCTATGAATTCATTACTGTATGCCTGCTATGCTTCTGGATGCTTCATAGAAACTGAGCAATTTAGAAACCTGTACTGAGCCTGGGCATGCTCAGAAGAGGCAGACAGGGGATTAACATCCAGTCATTGGCTGTGATGTCAACTGTCAAATCCATAACTGACAGTTGCTAACTGGAAGAAGCAGAAACAGGGGAAACTGGACATTGTGCAGGATTTCAGGTTAGACTTATATATTTCACATTTTAAACTATTACCGTTCAGGGTTTGGGGGATGATTTACATGTATGTAAGTTTTAGGGCTGGACTTACCCTTAAACTCTGTGTTGGAGGAATTATTACATGGCATACTGTTACACTTGTGGTGATCATTCATGGCCTAAGACCTTTTTAGAATAGAGACAACAATGTTGACTCTACAAGTACATGATTTCTGCAAAGTCACTGTTAAACAACACATTTGGCATTTCCCAATATGGGTATAGTTGATTGCCATCTAAAGCACAGAACTAATCCTGTCCCATATTGTGAACTGATCTTGATAAGCTATAGCTAGAAACTGGACTTTAATTTAATTCTTAAGGGGAAGTTCAGTGGAAATACAAATGCTTTTATGAAAAAAGAGCTGTATTTTTCCATCTCAATGACCTTAACCTGCACATTCAGCATTTTGTCTGTGTATAAATAAATATTTCCGAAATACTGTTGTAGGACCCCCTAATAGAACCCGTTATGGTTTTGCCCTTGACCCAGTGCCTGGTTTGATTCAGTTGCTCAGTAGAGATCTGAGCATCTTTGACCCATCCAACAGCCAATCAGTATAAATTACTGTTAGGAACATTCCAAGGAAGTGGTGAATCCTGGGAAGAAGAAGGACCATTAGAACCTGAAATGGCAGCTCACTAATGTCAACAGCAGGAAACAGCAAGGGGTAGAAATTCAACTGATTTTTCAAAGTGAGAGAGAATATCTAAAATAACTAGGTATATATAATATAGACTAATACTTTTTAAAATATTGATATTTCCACTGAACATTCCCTTTAAGAGAGGTCACAGAACAAATTAAATGATTGTTATGTATTTATATAGTGCCAACATCTTGCTTGGCACTTTTCAATTAAATTGATGCATTCATTTCAGGTCCTGCCCCAAAAGCTTACAGTCTGAGCATATTTTCTCATAGATTCAACCTATCGGAATATCTTTATAATTCTGGGGAAAACCAGAGTGCCTAAAGCAAACCCAAATAAACACAGGAAGATTGTCCAAATGCCTTGCATATGTGACATAATCAATGAGCTATTTGTTGACTTCATAGCCCAAAGACAATCCTTAAAAGTTAAAATCCCTTTGGTGCTCAATTGATTTAAAAACAATGACATGTAACTATGATCTGCTAAAATAAGTATCCTTCATATTTCTGGAGAAAACTACAAACTTAAAGGGCATGTTCAGTTATAAAACAAAAAGTTATCTATAGGTTTCACAACCCCCCTCCAAACCCCACTTTCATTTTAATAACCTTCCTCAAAGATGAATCAGAAGATACTTAGAAGACCTGGTACCTTGTTGTTCTGCTGCTCTTTCCTCCTCGTCATTCTGGTTGCGGCTGTCAGTCTAAGGTATAACGGTGATGCCACAGCCAGTAGCTGAAAGCCGCGACAAGGTTTGCCTTAATGCTGCTGTGCATGCTCAAAACCAGCTCACAGCAGCAGATGGAGGTGGCAAAGGACCAGGTCTTGTTAAATCTATTGGTAAAATTTTGTTTTAGGATTGGATATGCCCTTTAATTGTTTTCATTTCAGTGTTTAATACTGTTTGAAGAAATAAATCTTAATTTAAGGGCGTGTCCACCCCCAAAATAAAACCCTCCAAACCCTAAAACCATTTTACTCAGAGAGTTCAGAAGTGCAGTTGAAGTGAGTTATTTACATCTCTCTTTTAACAAACTTTTTAACAAACCTTGCGAGTTTAGTGTATCTAATTTGTATTTTTTTATCAAAGTGTTTGAAGAGAACCTATTGGCTGCTTTTTACTTCTGTTTGCTTCTTAGTGCATAAATATTAATGATGTTCTAAATAATTCAGGGACCAATGGTTCCTGTATATGATACTTGTCCAGTGGCGTAACTATAGGGCCTGCAACAGCAGGGGGGCCCGGGGAGTAAGAGAAGAAGGATCCCCAGCAGAAGTTCTGGTTCAGTTCCGGTCTTTTAAACTGCTGATCGTGTGTATCTTTACTGCATATGCATGATCTGCTGTTTGCCTATGAGGGGTGTGTCAGGGGCCCAACCTCAAATCTTTTCTTCTAGCTCAATTAATCAAAAACAACCACAAACTCTTTGTTCTGTGCAAATTATTGGTTATAGACTTACTAGACCAAGGGATGCCAATCCTTTTCCTTTACAGTTTAGAATTCTGATAAAATGCAGGGGAAATTATTTCTAATTCCATATGGAACCAAGTAAGAACCTTAGTTAGTTGGATAAAGGGCAAGTTGTTTGAATATGTGATATTAGCAATTTCTTTGGAGGATAGAGCAGCGTTTTCTCCAACAGGCTGAAGTTGACCAGGATTGCCAAAATGGCCAGGCAAAAGCAGCTTGCACAAAAGCGGGGGGACAAAAAGCCAAATGATGTATGTCCACCCAAAACTGGTCCAAGTCACATAGAAGCCGCATCAGTAGGGCGCTTTCGGATGCGTCTGGGACTACAGTGAGGTGCCATGCTTAAGGGTAGCTGCGTAGATATAAAAACCAACATACGTTACCCAACCCTCTGGCGGCCACAGTCTTCACCCAGACGACTGGAAGAGATTCGGCAATAGATTGTCCTTTACTGTGTAGATCCTTCTCGGTACCCCAACACGCCCGAAAAACCATGAAGCTCCGCCAAACACCAAAGACTGACATGTGTTTCACCCCTCCTGGAAAAGATCAAGGGGAAGAGACCTTGAGGAAACCCGAGGCTTGGCTCCTCACTACAGTCCTGCTGGTGTGGCTTGTATGTGACCGGTTTTGGAGGGATATACATCATATACATAGATGCTTGTGAAGGTTCTCATTCATCCAGGTCATGGTATATCTGTTGTGTATTCAATTAGATACCTGGACTTGAAATGTAGTTCTTAAAGACGTTTCGCTATGCATCCACTGGCTTTCTCAATTCAGAAATCCGACTGGCTTTCTCAATTCAGAGAATTGAGAAAGCCAGTCGGATTTCTGAATTGAGAAAGCCAGTCGGATGACTAGCGAAACGTCTTTAAGAACTACATTTCAAGTCCAGTTGATCTAATTGAATACAACAGATACATATACATAGATATACATCAGCTTTTTGTCCCCCGCTTTTGTGCAAGCTGCTTTTGCCTGGCCATTTTGGCAGCAGTATTGCATTTTCCCTGACAGCTAGCTACTGCCTTTATATCAAGGATGCCCGATTTTATGTGTTGGATAGTGTAATTTATGTGGGTTGGGGGTGGTGGGACTGCACTTTATGTAGCATTTGCATGTTTGATCAGGAATGCTGATTATTATGAGCCATTATTACCATCTGTGAATGGTCATTAAACATGTTTTTACTTGCTGAGCTTCATGTGAGTGTACTATATTTAGGTGGACTTTTCTATGGGTTTTTTTCCCCTCTCCTCTTCTATTGGATTTTTAGTAAATTTTTACCCCTGTGTGCACCTCTGCCTTTCAGCGTTTTACAGGAGCATTAACACAGCTGTGCGCTTTTCCTCCTTTTTTGTGCATTATCATGAAGTTGACTAGGATCCAGGATCCAAGGTAAGTATATTTACCTCGCGAATGATCCACCGCGGATCAGTTCACAAGACCCGAGCGATTCCTGGTTTAGTTTCACTATAGTGCATGCGCGATAATGCGCGCTATATTAAACTAATCCAGGAAGCGGTCTGCAATTTTCAACTGAACTGCAGTGGATCGTGCACGAGGTAAATATACTCACCTTTGATCCTAGATCCTGGTCAACTGATTGAAGAACAGAAGGTAAGGAATAATGGGATAAAGAAGCTGGGCACACCAGTCTTACATCATAACAGTGTGATTATTTGTGACGTTTTTGCACACGTCCTGTGCCTCAGACAAAATATTAAAATTGCGGCAAAGGAAAGAGGGAAGGTAAGTAATGATCGGGGGACTTTCTTGCAATAATACTAATGCGGTTGGGGCTGGAGGAGCAAGAACTATCATATGGCAAAAGTTTTTTTAAAGGGTGGACATGCCCTTTAAAGGAATAGTTCACTTTTTGTGTGAACTATTCCTTTAATGCCAACTGATAGCTAAAGGTATGAAGTCATCAGCAGCTGGTGAATCTCTTCCAGGAGTTGGATGAATTTCCCTGATTGTCCATTTAGTATTTTGCACCAGGGTCGCTATTTTGCTCCATAAGATAAAGGATTTTCTTTTACAAAAATATAATTTTTTTTAACACAATTAGACTTATGCATTCAATGCATAAATTTGCATTGAGAAAGCTTGGGATCTGATAGTGGTATTCAGTCTGAGGATAGGCAAGCCAATTTACATAATAGTTTCATACAACTAATATTTATATTATTAAGTACATGATGGCCCTCTAAGGAATAGAGAACACGGAGAGCAGCAAGTGTCTAAGAATAGAGCCCTAAGCAAAAATCCTTGCTAATCCATGTCATTGTAAACATGCTGAGCTGCTAGAAGCAGTCAGACTGCAAGAACACAAGAACTAAACCAACATTTTAGTAACCTCAATATTACAATAATGAAGAAACCTCATTTTGCCTCAAAGTCATACAGTGGACTTGCAGGAAAATGAACAGCAGAATAGTTAACATTGCTAGAAAAAAGAATCAACAATATAGGTTGGTATTTTGGGATGTCCTCCCTTAACATTACAAAGGGAGAAATAATTGGGCAGCACGGTGGCTCAGTGGTTAGCACTGTATGTTCTCCCCATGCTTGCGTGGGTTTCCTCCGAGCACTCCAGTTACCCCACAATCATAAAGACATACTGATAGGTTGTATGTGTCAAATAAATTTGCTTAGATTGTAAGCTCTACAGGGCAGGGCCTGATGTAAAATGTATACATGTAGTTGTAAAGCGCTACGGAAGATGTTGGCGCTATATAAATCCACAATAATATCCACATTTTCCTCTGCTTGCACGGAAATGCAAGCAGGGGGCGGGACCGGCAGATGCGTCTCCCTGCTAATCTTCAGGATAGCTCTCAGATTTTTTTACACATGTCTCCCTCTGGTACTATAGAATCCTTTAATTACCCATCTAATTTGATTGTTGTCACATGGTTAAAGCACTTGTATACTTTTTGATGCCCCTACTTTTTGTCCCCTTGCATGGCTTTTTGTACTATGATATTGTACAACACTGCATCCTCAAGTGGCACTATACAAATAAACATATACATACATACAATCATATCCCTAATGTATATCAGGGTTGCTTTAACACACAATAAACTTTAAGCTGTGGAACTAAGGGCCATATTTATAAAAGGCCGAAATTAGTGCTGTAAAATTACCGCCACACATCGCCACAGAAAAAATACTGCTATTGCCATATTTATAATTGCGAGTGGCATTGCAGTGAAATGTTTTGCAGCCGTGATGTGCGACGGTAATTTGAACTATCTTTGCGGCGATACTGCACTAAGTACAATACCGCCGCGAATCCCGGAGCAGGGGGCTGGGAGGGGATGCAGGGAAAGGATCGCCGCGGGTGGTTGCGTTCCTCAGAGGGGCGCGGCGGGGTGTAACCATCCTGCCCTGAGAAGGGCCTTTGGGGCTTAAGGGGTCCCACAGTTCGTACCAGGACCCCCCTCCCTGGCCCTAATAAGGGCCCTTGCGGCACTTACAAGTGCCTTTGTCGGGCTCCCGCAGCTCGAACCAGGACCCTCCGCTGAGGCCGCCGACCCCTGAGAGGTACACCTGCGGCCACCAGGGGCACCCCCCGTGGGCGCAGGCGGCCTCATCTTGATCCATTGTGACTTCTTCGGGCTGGCAACACCAACCCCACTGAGGTCGCCCATGCCAGGCAGGCTCACTGCGGCCGCCAATGAGCCCACTGGCACCGCCGGCCTCAGTGGAGCCGACGTTGCCAGACGCTTCTTTCTTCAGCCATCTACTGTGATAGCATCTGAGGTCCGCGGTGGCAAAGTGAAACAGCCGAGATGGCAAAGAGAAACGGCCAAGATTAGCGCGGCGCTTCAGTTACTGTCGCTTTATAAATAGAAGCAGCGGTAACTGTTACGATAGGTGCAAAAAGTTAACGAGGCATTAACTTTTCGTGCCCACTTATATACTTTTCGGCCATTTATATATTGCGGTAATCACAATTTTTGCAGGAAATGGCAGGAAAGGCGGCTGCGAAAAGATAACGCTTGTCAGCTGTGATTGCAGTTAATGACCTTAAAGGGCATGTCCACCCCAAAACTATATTTTAACCCACTACTGGCCCCACTTTACATCTCTGCTCCTTATGGTTTACCAGCTGTGCCTTTTTTAAGTCCAGGAAACTGAAGACTCCAAGCTGTCTGTGAGGCATCTGTTCCATGCTGATTCCTTGTCCACCTCAAGGTCTGGAGCATGCGCAGTACTTCTGAGGAAGGGGGTTGGACCCCCCGAAACATTGTGTACCTGGCTTGTATGTTAAGCACTTACTAAATGGAACTTTTGTTATTATATTCTGTTTGAGTGTGCTTCCCTACGAATTGAAATAGCATGCACAGTAACCCCTCCCACCATCCAGATCCATACTCAGCCATCGCTGCACCTAGCTTGAAATCCTTTGGAGGTAAGGTAAGTTACCCCTGCCTACCCCAATTGCTGCAATATTTCTTAAAAAATCCCCCCCCATCCGTACTTACAAAAGCCTTCTCTCCCTCGGCATTTCTTGTGACGTCAGCCACGTCACTAGAAACTAGCAGACGCGGCTGAGGTCTGGCCCCTGCTTGCAAGGGGAGAGAGGGCTCTATAAGGTGAAATAGGGGGACTTTTTAAAATAAATATTGTGAATGTTGGGGGTGGGTAGGGGTTACCTACCTTACCCCCAAAGTTGGTTTTGGGGGGTGGACATGCCCTTTAATGACAGTTTGTACACAATTAGCTAGTTCTGATGGCAGCTGGTAACCTTGATTGAATGGTTGACCATGCCTGGCAGCTCTAATGGCAATTAGAATCCTCAACTGACAGTGTAAATCTAATGGTGGTGATAAATGTGCATGGGTGGACAGGTCTAATTGTAGTAATATCATGTGACAGCTATGCCACACTGCCTACACATAGCAACTGTTTTTATTTTATTTTATTTTTTTCTTGGAGAAATATTATCCTATTTTTATGCTGTATACATAGTAGCTTAAAAGCTTAGTCACCTTGTCTAAATAGATACAGAATATTATTGTTTTTACTTTTAAAATTCATTTTCTGCCCCCTTTTAATCATATGTCTTAATACTTTCATATATGTTATAAATAAAACAGTGCTGCACTGCAGTGGCTCTGTAACCAAGTTAACAAAGGGCCACATACAAGTTCTACACTTGTATAAGTGAGCTTTCTTTTAACAAAATAGACATTCAAGTTATTTTCACCCAAAAAAAAGGATTAGGGGCTGCTCTAAGAGAATATTAGGGTTACAGCTGCTCAAAGTGAAATCAGATCTGAGGTATATACATATTTACATATTTAAAGAACCCATTATTTTATTGTTATAATAACATCACTCAATTGGGGATATATTCCGGTCATTAAAAATTATGAGTAGATTTAGGATCAAAGAGACACTAGTCAGTATTCCCAATGTCTAAACTATATGGCTTGATCTAAATGGGTCACCTTACTAATGCAAAAGATATGGTTTATTTATAGAAGACTTGGGCCGTAGATGGTACACTATACAAGTGTATACATGTCAGCCCCTGTGTAATCTACAGTTTATAAATCAAAAATATTTTTTTTTTTTAAAAGAATTAAATCAATGGAACATTTCCAAGCACAAATATTTTATATGTGTAAATAACGTTATAAACTATTTTTCTCTCCAGCTGAATTCCATATTAATTGTGATGACATGAAATGCAATAACAAGCAGGCAAACAGCTGAACCTAAATTAACATAATTAACAGAATTTTTTTGCTACACACAAACAACTAATTAATTTATTAGACTTGCAACATGTACGGTCATGTTTAATAGGTCTACATCTGGGTGGTAAACATTAACGTTACATCACAGAATTCCCTCGCTTTTATTCAATATTTATAATTAAACTCTGGAGAACTCTGGAGAAGATGACTTTGCTTTAGCGCACAATAATTACAAAATAATTGCATTATCCCTGAACATTTCATTAGTGTGACCTGGTCTGCACGCATTACCTAACAGGGAATGGTGCTGTGGTGATTAAATCTTTGAAAAACAAATAACTGTTTTGTCTAGCAGTTGAAATGCTTTGTATTTCAAATCCTCTTAAATGAATGAATGAAAAAGAATGTATTTTTATAGTATATGGTAATATGCATATATTAAAAATATATAGCTGGCATAAAAAATTCCGTCCTAAAGGCTATCGACTTGGTACATTGGTTGCAGAGGATGCGCATCCCACGATTTTGCGCACCGCTGCAGCCGCGGTTATTTCTCAAAGTCACGTTGACGCACATACTCTTGGAACGTGATGTCTCAGCCAATCTCAGGAGATGCTGCCAATCTGGCTCCTTTTACTTGCTTCTGTGCATGGAAATGACACAGAAGCAAGCAGAAGCACGGCGAGGGAATGAAGGCTGGAAAGTATTGTCAGCAGCATTTTAGAAAGTTAAAAACCTCATTGAGGTTTGGGTAGTTGTTAACAAAATATAAAAGTTTTTTTTGGGGGGTGGACATACTGTTTTGAGCTAGGCCCTTCCTTATAGATTTATTAGTCTATGGGGGTTATTCAATAAAAGTTCTTATCGTTTAAAATGGTGCTAATTTTGCCCCAACCAATCAGATGTTAGCTTTCAAATGTTACATAAGTTCTGATTGGTTGGGACAAAATTAGCACCATTTTAAATAAGAACATTTATTAAATCTCCCTGAATGTGTTTTGGGCTAGGCCCCTCTTCATCAACTCATTGCCCACCCATCTCTCTCTTGTGCACATATTGACTCTGTATGTTCATAAGGAAACATGTCAGAACTGATACAGACAATCTCCAGTGGACCAGCATGCTTTGAGAAAAGATTTTTGATTGTGTATATCAGACCAACTCCCACCTTCTTAAAATACACTTAAAAAAAATAATGTAGAAAAAAAGTGAAACTTTGAGCAACTTTTACTAGTTTTCAAATTAAATGTGCTTTAATATACTTTAATTTGAATAGATTGATTTAAAAAAACAAAAAGATTCACATTTGCAAACAGTATTGACCTTATCAGAATAGCACAAAATTCATTTTAGAAGCAGAACATTAAACAAATAATCTACAGGATTGTTTTTTTTTTTAATTATTTCATTTTCCTTAATTAACACTACCAATTACAGTTATTAGCATGCCCTGTACACTGTGCAAATTTCTGTAATCAGCGGCTTTGCACCTGCAGAAGCTATAAAAACATCAGCCATGCACTGTAACCAGACATTTGAAAAAAAATTTTTTTTATATAAAACTCTCTACAATGTGCATTGTTCTAAAAAGTATTACAGCCAAATGAGTTTCAATGTCAACATTTTTGAAACCTAGGTATTTGTGCATAACTTACCAATTCTAAAGAATTCTAATAAAGCATTAACTAGCAAAACCGCAGGGGCACAGACCCTCCTTTAGGTTTTGGGGTCAGACTCCTGACACCTCTCCCCATGCAAGGTACTGCGATCAGTTGGAAACTGCAGAGGAGAGTAAACAGCCATGGCAATGGATTGTGTTGTAAATAAGGTTTAAATGTAATTTAAATAATTTTTCATTTGCCTCAATGTATTTTTTTAATTGCTTTTAAATGAGTAAAGGTATACACCTTCAAGAGTCTATATACTGGTAATAAATACAGTGTAAAAGTGAATGGGACAAGAACTTACTTCCTGCAAGGTCAGGGAGTCAGACAAGGTTGTAGTCTGAGTTCAACTCTCTTTAACACAGACCTGGGCAAAGTAAGGCCTGGGGGCCACATGCGGCCCTTTGGCTGCCCCTTACTGGCACCTCAATACGGTATGACCCAAAAATCTAAAAATGTATTGATTGCCTCAGGCTGGATAATTGATTCATTTAAATTAAGGTAATTTTGTTAAAAATGGCCTGATCAATAGAACTGGAAAATGATGGAATGGTTATATGGAATATTACATATCTATTACATATCTATTAAAATAAAAAAAATATCAAATGAACCAAAGATATTAATTTAATGCTTGTGAAGGTTCTCATTCATCCAGGTCATGGTATATCTGTTGTATTCAATTAGATCAACTGGACTTGAAATGTAGTTCTTGAAGACGTTTCGCTAGTCATCCGACTGGCTTTCTCAATTCAGAATGACTTGTACAAGAATCTGTGGCAATTATGTACCCTGGAAAATCCCAATTAGCATATCACAGCCAGGTGTTAAGGGTGTGATTGGATAGTGGCTAAGAGGTGTTATAGGAACGCCCAGAGTAAGGTGTTAAAACAGCATTGTACATGGCAGACAGTTGGTGTCGAACCCCCCCACCTCTATTTAGGCTTGGTTTCTTTATTTTCACATAAATGGCCTCCTTAACACCTCTCTTGAACCAGTCACGTTCCTTCGCCAGTATGTTTTTTTTAAGAAGAATTTTCAAAAAACATCGTATCCCTGTCTGCTTTAAACCGAACAACACACTGAGGCAGCAATTGGTACATCCGAAAGACCCATACCAAAACACAAGAAAAGGACATCATATATGCCAGTGCAGTGCAGTGAAGAATGCTCTGATTTGTATGTGGGGGAGACCAAACAGCAACTGCATCAACGTATGGCAGCACAGAAGAGCCAATCCTCGGTCCGGACTCAGCCGTGTATCTGCATCTTAAGGATAAAGGACATACCTTTGAAGATTGTAATGTAACATACTGGCGAAGGAACGTGACTGGTTCAAGAGAGGTGTTAAGGAGGCCATTTATGTGAAAATAAAGAAACCAAGCCTAAATAGAGGTGGGGGGGGTTCGACACCAACTGTCTGCCATGTACAATGCTGTTTTAACACCTTACTCTGGGCGTTCCTATAACACCTCTTAGCCACTATCTAATCACACCCTTAACACCTGGCTGTGATATGCTAATTGGGATTTTCCAGGGTACATAATTGCCACAGATTCTTGTACAAGTCATTCTGAATTGAGAAAGCCAGTCGGATGACTAGCGAAACGTCTTCAAGAACTACATTTCAAGTCCAGTTGATCTAATTGAATACAACAGATATATTAATTTAATCTTTTTATAAAATGCAGTTTTGCTATTTCTATAATGAGAATTGAGTTTAACCTATTGGTCCGAGCCTTCACGACAATCCAAGCTTCTTGTGCGTCCCCCTGTGAAATTGAATTTCCCACCCCTGTTTTAACATTTACATTGACGAACTGGCAGCAGCTGTAGAAAACTCATCAGAGGATTTACTCTACATGACACAAAAGTAAAGTTCCTGCTCTGTGCAGATGACCTCTTACTGCTATCACCAACAAAGAGTGGTCTACAAGACAAGAAATTTAGTGCAACCTGGGCACCTCCCATAAATTCAAATAAAACTAAAATTATGATGTTCCAGAAGAAAAACAAAAAATCAACATACTGCCCTTCATTCACACTGAATAACGAGATACTCAGCAGAACAGAGAAATATACTTATCTCGGCTTGGAAATCCATCATTCTGGGAGTTTTAGGGCAGCTATAGAGACTCTAAAAGCAAAAGCCTGCCGAACCTTCTATGCTACAGTATATGAAAACAACTGAATCACCTCAATCCACCGGTCTTGAGGTGGCTTAAAATATTTGACAGTGTCATCTCCCCAACCCTACTCTATGGCAGTGAAGTATGGGGCCCTGTCACCTATTCAGATCAATCAAAATGGGAATCTGGCTCACCAGAAATACTCCATCTTGAATTCTGTAAGCACCTCCTTCAAGTCCATCACAGTACATAAAACAGCACTTGTTGGGCTGAGCTTGGCAGATTTCAATTACTGATTGAGATGCAAAAAAGGGCCCATCATTCTGGGCTTACCTACAGAACAGTAGCCCCAACTCTTACCATCATAAAGCCTCACTACACAACAAAGACCAAGAAAAGCCATGTGCACTGAAACAACTCATCACCTCCCTACTAACATCAAACCCACACTCATAGAGCCTGTCTAAACCTCAAATCATAGCAGCCATAACCCAGAAGCAATTGGATTCCATGAATAAATGGAAGAAAAATTAAAAAGTTCCAGCAACTAACTAAACTATATACCGTATTTACTCAAGTATAGGTCGACCCGTGACTTGAGGTAACTATTTTTTACCTCAAGAAAAGGAAAACATGATTGACCCAAGTATAAGCCGAGGGTTAAAATTATGACCAATACTAACTTCTAATACTGTATTTAGTTGCCCTTTAAATGGACAGCAGTAGTCCCATACAGTAATAGCCAAATCCAGAATGGCTATTACTGTATGGGAACTCTGCTATCCATAAAAAAGCCTCATTCCTTGGCACTCCAGATGTTTGGAAACTACAACTCCCAGCATGCTTTAGTAGCATTTTCTACTTCAATTACCATTAGCAAACTTTTGCATTTCTCATAGTTGTGCACTAAATCCATATAACAGGCTTTCTCACTTCCCTCCAGCCCTTTGGCTTTCTAAAATGAGGGAAGAGGCCATCCACTGCTTTATATTAAAGGCATAGGACCTCCCATAAAAGGGGCATGTTAGGGGTGCTGCAACCACATGCTAGCTTGACCTGGCTTCCCAATAAATACATACAACTGCTATTATCTTACAAAAGAAAGCAGCACAAATCTTAATTTTTGTTGTACAAACTGTTACAAATGTAGCACTAACAAAAATGGAGGAATGGTTATTTGTGCCAATTCTAGATGGGCCAGCTGGACACATTTTTTGTTTTCTGCCTAATTTATCCCAGATGTAAAAAAATTAATGAATATTCTGGTTGTTAAAAGGAAAACAGAAACCGAACTATTGGTCCTGAACCAATTATCTTCCAAACCAGCCATCTTGGAAACTACATTTCATATTACTTTTTGGTTACATTAGAGTAAAATGTTTTACCTATTTTTAAAGCTTATGTATATGACTAAGGGCTGATATAACCTGAAACACATCAAACAGGTGATTGTGTTACTATGTATTGTTTGTTTTTAAATTTTAAAGAAGATACTTCTTTAAAGTTTTTTGAGTAGTGTCTCTATTCCATCATAAACTCTTGATCAAGGTATGGGTGGGTTAAGTCGGAGTTGATTTTAATCCAGATAGAGGGAGGAAGTAGGGAGAACATCCTTTAAAAAGACATGGAAGCAAGTGTACCATCACCAAGTGCTTGCACCAACCTAGGATTATCAGAGGTATTCCAGTGAAGAAAATGCTTGGCCTGTAGCCCAAGTTGCAAAGAAGTATTCTGAAATAGGGGGTGAATAATCCTGGTCTAGTAGATAGTTTGTAATGTGACATCGCTCAATCCCCAATTATTAAGGTTAGAGAGAAAGTAGTAAGGTCTGTGGATAATTTTAGGGATCTCCAACTACAGAAAGTGTTCTTTTCATACTGTGGGATAGTCTTCCAGAAAAATTAATACTGGCAGATAACACACACATTCTGTATAATCTTTTAGGAAGACATTATGAGTGCCTTTACCCGAGTTTTCCTTAATTGCACAGGTGTTGGCTACATGTGACCCCACACATGCTTGAACCACACAGGTAGAATTCCTTGGTTTGAAGTAAACCAAACGAACCGTGTGCACTGCTCAGAATAGGGTGGTGCAAAGTGTATCTTGATGTGTGGAGTTACTTATTATCACTTGATGTATTTCAGCACCATATATATTTGAAACAAGGCACCTGATGGTTTCATATAATGTCCTGTAACTGTAATATAATGCAGGTTTCAGTTTCAAGCCAAATGATTACCTCCAGTAATAATATTTATAAAGATTGTACACATACCATATAAATTGACCTATGTCCCCCTCACAGACAAGTAAAAATATCTCTGCCCATATGTAAATATCTTTGGTAATGTTTCATGTTCTGAAACTATAATGGATACCAATTTAGTAATACAAACACAAGGTTGAATAACACAATAACAAACCAGCTTTCTCCAACGCTGTGACCATCTAATGTGCACATTTTGGATCAAAGTGCAAATGTAATAAAATCAGCAAAAAAAGTATCAAACACAAAATGAAATAAAAATGCAATCAAATAAACATGATAGGGAAAGTACCTGGACAGGTAAAAAAGGTAATGTTGACACTGCAAAACACAAATTCTCTCTGCCCAAACGTAAATATCTTTGGTAATGATGTCATATAATATCCCATACAATATATTACAAAGTGTGCAAATAATGTTTGGTGTTGTGAAACAATAGCAGGATACTAGTTCAGTTTTCTTAGGAAAGTTTGCTTCCTTAAAAAAGTAGCACATAGACAATTATATTTAACCACCCCCCCCCCCACACACACACACATACTAGCATGAATTCACTACTTACATGAACTTACTATTTATAAGTCGAAGGTGTTGTGTAACTGTAGTATAATTCTCATTCCAGTTCTGTAATACAAATTCTAAATACAAGCCAAATCTCCAGCAATAATTCTTACAGTATAATGACTGTACAAAGCAGGTACCCAGGCCCTTGGCAAGTGCCTGTATTACCATGTCGACAATTCAGCTCTGCATTGCAGAACTGCTTACTTTATCTATGATCATTGAGTCTGAAGCTGGTCACAAACTACAAACTTTCCTCCTGATGTTACTGCTACATACCAACAACCACCTGGCCCAATAAATTGTGATCAATATTGATCTGGCCGGGGAAGATAATAGAAGATAATCAGAAATATACATTACAGCAAGCAAAAATACTGCACCTGTACCGCAGGAGCGACTTTCACTTTGAAGTCCCGGTGCTCCAGTGTCTTCCGAGATTCCGGCTCCCCTCTGTATTAGATATGCAAGTCAACTGGACTTGGGTAAAAAATATCAAACATTTATTTAAAAAATTATTAAAAGCATAAAGTAGACTCAGCCGCTATCCAAGAATTGCAACCACATGGAAACACTACAGGCTCCGCCCAATGCGTTTCGTGGCTAGCTGCCACTTCCTCGGGGGCTCAAGGGGGTGTGTTCCCAGCGACTTCCTTATAAAGCCAAAAGTATTAACCCTTTGGGGTATCTACAAAATGAGAGAACACCCTTAAAAACAACATGTCCCAAGTAAAACAATACATGTATAAATATCAAAAAGATACAAGGTGGACTGCACTCCAAAGTGGAACGTTTATATAGCCAAACATCAACAAAATACAACTTTCGAGGGTAACACCCCCTTCATCAGTCGTATATTTCTGTTGATGTTTGGCTTATAATAAACGTTCCACTTTGGAGCAGTCCACCTTGTATCTTTTTGATTGCCTTGTTCCTCCGAAGTAGGAGAATTGGACTTTCTGCACCCCACCTGGGGATTATGTGCATATGGATCTTTCATTATACATTTTGACATGTATAAATATACATACTGTAAAGAAGCATGTTATACAATATATAAAATCCACGGGAGATAACAGATATCACACATATCATACCATATTTTCTTAAAGCACACTGCTTAATGGTAAAGAGATGGATAAGAAACGATTAATAGAGAAAAGGAAAGAAAAAGGGAAGAAAAAACTATATAGACATAATGAAATAATATCATATTTATCACTGTAACACACTCACTGTACAAGTCAATCTTAACTGATCAGTTGAAGGGTGTAATTTGATGTCAATACTTAAGGGTATATGAAGGTAATGTCAATACTTTGCATCATAATAATCAGGTGATATCAGTACTTAGTATTATAATAACCCACAAAGTTAGAACAACTGGTAAAAGGACACATAAAATCAACCGCAAAAGCAGCTTAACTTAAATTCTCTGTTTAATCCCATAGGAGTGACAGCGTAGAAGTTCTGACTCTCTGTCACCCTTCCTAATATTGGGCTCTAATTTGAATACACGGCTGTATCCAAATAACCTTTTTTGGCCGCATTAATGTGTTCAGCCATTCTCTTATGGGCTGGTCTGATAGTTTTCCCAATATATTGACTGCCACAAAAACATGTTGCTAAGTAAACTACATGTGTAGCGGTTAATATGGAACACTTTATCATTTCAACTACTTTTAAAGGTATTTGATACATAGATGTAATGGCAAATCTTACACCGTTTGTGGCCACATTGGCAGCAACCTTTATATTTCAGCCATGTGGGTTTAGACTGTGTGGATTCTTTAGTTTTGAACATATTTGGAGATACGACGGACCCAATGGTACGTCCTATTTTATAAATGATATTTGGATATGAGGGATAGTGGGTCTAAACGTAGAATAGGCCAGTGCTTTTGTAAGACTTTTTTTTATCTTGTTGTTATCATTATTATACGTGGTAATAAAACTAGGACCACATCTACTTTGATAAGCATCCTTATTAACTCTCATACCACCTTTTTCCAACAAAGTGGACCTGTTACTACTCACTGTCTTTTTATACGTTTGTCTGAAGGATAAATATGCATATCCTCGGGCCAGTAAGTGGTCCCATAATTCTATGGACTTAGTTTGAAATGTATCCCATGTAGAGCAAAAATTGCCCATAGGTGATGGCTTCAATGATAGAGGCAGGATGGCTGCTATCTGCATGTAGCAGTGTATTTCTTGTGATGGGTTTTCTGTAGTGTCTGTAGTGAAACTCTGACCTTGTATTCCTAGTTGGATGTCTAAAAATTCAATGTTAGATTTATTTTTGCAATGAGAAAAGGTGAGGCCCCAACCTGAATTGTTGCAGTAAAAGTTCCCAGAACCCCATAAACAAATTAGGTTATGAGGGAGAGAATTTACCGCTCATAGAGGCTCCTCTCTTCTGTAAATAATATGTATGATTGAATAAAAAATAGTTGGTATATAGAAGAAAAGACAAAGTCCTCATTATAAAACACTTTTGGTGTTCTGGGTAGATGTTAAAACAGTCTAGCCAATACTTGGTTGCCTCCAAACCAATATTATGTGGAATGGGGGAGGATACATCCATAGTAACCCAATGGTAATCCTCCTCCTATACAATAGATGGAAACACCGAAATGGCTTGTGTAGTATCTCGTAAAGAGGTAGGAAGGCTGGATACCATAGGCAACAACATAGAATCAATGTATCAAGAAAGATGCTTGTTTAACGAGCCAATATCTGAGACTATTGGTCGACCCCTAATGTGAACTTTTGGCAGAATATGGAAAATGGGGGTAACCGGTTTCTTGTTTAGTAAATAGTCATACTCTACAGTACATATTACCCCTTTAGAGAGGCCAAAATCTAAAAGTTCTTTAAGTTCCACCATATACTTGTTCACTGGATCACCCGGTAGGGCCTCATAGGTGTCAACATCCGACAATTGTCGCATAGCCTTAGCAAGGTAATTTTCAGAGTTTAAAACTACTACCGATCCCCCCTTGTCGGCCGCTTTCACCACTATGATGGGATTATTCTTTAAATGCTTTAGAGTATCAGACAGAGCATATACCTCTCTGTGCCTCTTATTTTCGGGGTTGGTAGGTTTAATTTTTTGTAAGTCTGTTGAGACTACTCTGAATAGGGTAAAATGTAGACCTATTTTTTAACCCAGATGCTACCATAGAAGGAGCCGTATCATTAGACATACCTTTAAAAGATTGCAATAAATGCAAATTACAGATTGCAATAAATGCAAATTACATTGATCAATAAAGGTAACATTCAGCTTATTCTTAGAGGAACATTTCTGTACATAGAATATTCGTCTGGTTCCTAGTCATATCCTCACTTCTTGGTGTTGAAGATATATTAATATCATCAGAAAATTAAAAGTGTCTTTGTAAAGTTAACTTTATTAGAAATTTGTTTAGATCCACTAAATATCAAATGGCTTATTGCAATCTTCATCTGGCAAGACTAGTTTCAACCAGATTCAGCTGTTATTTCTGTTGCTTTCAATTCCGTATGTGAGGTGTTAATCACATTATTAGTGCTATTGTTGAATATATAATCATCATTGTTATCAGTATTGCCAGTATTCTGACCTAAACAGTACCTTTCTTGAAGAGATGTGGTTAGTATTTTCTCCTGTTGCCCTTGTATCGGGAGCGTTGATCCAGAATCCTGGACTCTTCTGCCACTTCTCCTGTGTCCTCTTTTATTTCTCTTGCTGGTGGCCTCCCCCGCAACTTGTCTCAGTATCTCTGTCTGGGCAGACGGCCACTTGTCTTGGGTGGACTTTCGATCTCCAGTTCCAGCATTCCCCGGGCCCTGTGATAAAAAAGGTGAAAACATCGAATAGGAGGAAGAAGACTGTGCTTGTTGTTCATCATCTGTAATTCCAAAATCTTGTGTAATGAAATGTACCCTTTTGTCTCATGATGGTGACCTGTATGTGGACCTGTTACCGTCTCTGTTGAAAGATCTACCTTGTCGGTTATCCTTTATAATAAAATGCAAGTGTGCGTCCCTGTGTCCGTGTGTGTGGCTGGTCTGGAGTAAAAGAAGCAGCCAATCTACCTGATTGGCTGCTTCTTTTCACTTCAGAGCAGAACAGCCAATCGGATCACAAGTTTGCATTAAGGGGCGGGACCACAGACCGGGACCTGAGAACTTACTGCGTAGAAGCCAGAGAGAGAGGAGTGTGCATCAACTTCCCTGTGATGTTCAACAGCCTGAGCCACTTCCCCTCACTGGTATGGGACTGGGGGTGAACGGGACAGGAATGAGCTGCTGATGGGCTGCTGGCTGCTCTGGGTGGGTTGATTTCTTAAGTTAACTCTTCACAGTGTGAAGATTCCTGTCCATGCTGCATTACTGGGTCTGACACCAATAAACTGTACACACACCAGTTATGTTCTAAGATCTCTTGGTGGGGGACAGTGAGGCAGGGGGTAGCTGGGGGCTGGGTCTGGGACAGAGGGGGGGCTGGGTCTGGGACAGAGGGGGGGCCCGGGTCTGGGATAGAGGGGGGCCCTGGGTCTGGGACAGAGGGGGGCCCTGGGCTGGGACGAGAGGGGACCCTGGGTCTGGGACAAAGTGGGGGACCCTGGGTCTGGGACAGGGGGGGGCTGGATCTGGGGCAGAGGAGGAGCCCTGGGTCTGGGACAGAGTGGGGGACCCTGGGTTTGGGACGGGGGGGGCTGGATCTGGGGCAGAGGAGGAGCCCTGGGTCTGGGACAGAGGGCAGCCCTGGGTCTGTGACAGAGGGGGGCCTGGGTCGGGACAGAGGGGGTGGGACCTGGGTCTGGGACAGTGTGGGGGGCCCTGGTCTGGGGCAGAGGAGGGGCCCTGTGTCTGAGACAGATGGGGCCCTGGGTCTGGCCCAGAGGGGGGCCCGGGTCTGGCACAGAGGGGGGCCCTGGGTCTGGGACAGAGGGGGGGCTGGGGCTGGGACAGAGGGGGGCTGGGGCTGGGACAGAGGGGGGCCTGGGTTTGGGACAGAGGGGGGCCCTAGGTCTGGGACAGAGGGGGACCCTGGGTCTGGGACAAAGTGGGGGACCCTGGGTCTGAGACAGAGGGGGCCCTGGGTCTGGGACAGAGGGGGCCCTGGGTCTGGGACAGAGTGGGGAGACCCTGGGTCTGGGACAGAGGCGGCCCTGGGTCTGGGACAGAGGGGGGGGTCTGGGACAGACGGGGACTCTGGGTCTGGGACAGATGGGGCCCTGGGTCTGGGACAGAGGGGGGGGTCTGGGACAGAGGGAGGGGCCCTGGCTCTGGGACAGATGGGGGCCCTGGGTCTGGGACAGATGGGGGGCTGGGACAGAGGGGGACCCTGGGTCTGGGACAGAGTGGGTGACTCTGGATCTGTGACAGAGGGGGTTTGGGACAGAGGGGGTGGGACCTGGGTCTGGGAGAGGGGGGCCCTGGAGAGAGGGGGGCTGGGTCTGGGACAGAGGGGGGGCCTGGTCTGGGCGGCGAGAGGGGGCCCTGGGTCTGGGACAGAGGGGGGCCCTGGGTCTGGGACAGAGGAGGGGCCCTGGGTCTGGGGCAGAGGAGGGCCCTGGGTCTGGGACAGATGGGGGACCCTGGGTCGGGACAGAGGGAGGAGACTCTGGATCTGTGACAGAGTGGGGGGGCTGGGTCTGGGACACAGGGGGACCCTGGGTCTGGGACAGAGATGGGGGCACTGGGTCTGGACAGAGGGGGGGCCCTGGGTCTGGGACACTAAAAGGGAACTGTGGCCTTGGACATGGAGATGGAGGCACTCTGGGCTTCTAGCGCCTGTTTTATGTAACAGGCTTATGTCTAGTTATTATAATATAATATAAACTCTTTGTCTAATTCTAATCAGTTCCAATCGTGTTTCATAATGTGTCTGTTTGTTTTTGATAGACTGTATAAGATCCTCCCATTGTCTTTTGTCTCTTTTTAGAAGATTCTCATTAATACAGGGGATATCTTCCATTAATTTGTTGCGTTGTTTCTTATTATGACTAATGAATAGTTCCATTAAACGGAACGAATACTCCGTTTAGACTTTGTTCCAAGTTTCTATGAAATCTTTGTTAACAATATTAAAGGTAGGAAACTTCTTGATCTGAAGACCTCGTGGAACTCGTTTCACTTTCATGTAATTTTCTAAGGTGCCTATGTCCCACCATAATTTAATTTCAGAAGTCATTTTTTTCTCCAGATCCCTAGACAACAACTCATTATCTAGCTTCCAAAGATTCTGTTCCCAGTCATCATTATGGTTATCTGCGAAAACCAGCTTGGCTTCCTTGTATCTGAAATCATCACTTGGTGTGTTAAATAGCTGTGTGTTATCCATGTTAATTAGTGTATAGTGTTATCTAGCCAGCCTGAGTCCACAAAGAACTTTGAACATGCAGGTGTATAGATGTAAAAATATAATAACTAGTTCCCATATAAAAAAGAAAAGAAAATCCGATATAAATTACAGCAAGCAAAAATACTGCACCTGTACCGAGGGAGCGACTTTTACTTTGAAGTAGTCCCGGTAGGCTCCAGCGTCCAGTGATAGCAACAAGATATAAAGATTGCTTCCAATGTGGCCACAAACGGTGTAAGATTTGCCATTACATCTATGTACTGTATCAAATACCTTTAAAAGTAGTGGAAATGATAAAGTGTTCCATATTAACCGCTATTTTAATTGTAAATCTACACATGTGGTTTACTTAGCAACATGTTTTTGTGGCAGTCAATATATTGGGAAAACTATCAGACCAGCCCATAAGAGACTGGCTGAACACATTAATGTGGCCAAAAAGGTAATTTGGATACAGCCATATCAGCTCACATTTCTGATACACATAGTGGGAAAATATAAATAAAGTTTCAAATCATTAACTGTGTGGAGCCCAATATTAGGAAGGGTGACAGAGAGTCAGAACTTCTACGCAGAGAAGCGTTTTGGATTGATATGTTAGACACTGTCACTCCTATGGGATTAAACAGGGAATTTGAGTTAAGCTGCTTTTGCGGTTGATTTTTATGTGTCCTTTTACCAGTTGTTCTAACTTTGTGGGTTATTATGACACTAAGTACTGATATCACCTGTTTATTATGATAATGTATTGACAAAACTTTCAAACTGATTCCATGTTCTGTAGTATTGCTTTAAGGTTGAAAATTTTCTTGACTGCAATAATAATTCTATTTCATGACCCTGGATGCCTAAGGGCAACGAAATCTCAATGATAAATAGCAATATTTTCACCTTATTTATAAAACGCTCGTTTTTGCTTTCACCTTTGCGGAAAAGTATCGCTGAGGCGATGTGTGGCAATAGTTTTCGCCTTATTCATTGCGTTAAGTGTGGTATCACTGTGAAAAGAGAGATTGCTCTCTAGTGTAATTTCAGAGCTATTTTTGTCATTTTTTTTATTTAAAGCTATTTATAAATAGGTGGGTTTTCGCTTTTTTTCCCCTTTTCTCCCTTTTGTTGCATTTTTCGCAGTGTTACCAGAATTTTCACCAAACATCATTACTTACTGGAATGTTCCATTAACATGACTATTTCTTAATGTAACTGCTTTGATAATTAGCTGCAGTTTGCTGAAAATAAGCAATACTAAAAAATGTGTCCTATTAACAAAATTGAGAAAATTCACCTTTTGAGTTTTATACTATTTACTGTATATCTTTGGCTGAAAAAGACACCAAGGGGGAGATGCAATATATTCGCTATCGCAACCTACTTGCACTTGTTCCTGCAATGTATTAACCACTTTACGACCGTTGATACATTGCAAAAACGCTAGCGGTAAGTTGCGACCTTTCGTGCATATTTTAAAGACACCATTGAAGAGGCATTAACTGACGTGCAAAAAACTAGCGCAAAAACCGGTGCAAAATTTATTGCTTTGCACTGCGCCAAGAAAAAAAATTGCGACGGTGCAGGCAGTGCAAAACCTTCGCTAAGACGTTAGTACGTGGGTTAGCATGATTTTAGCGCTTATTTTCTCGTTAGCGCGGGATATTGCATCTCCCTGCAAATGTGTTAGGCTATTTTTAATAACAAAGAATGGTGTTCTGTGTGTATTAACCAATTTAATACTGCTTTGAAAAACCACCAGGGAGTATTACCTATTTACCATCATATGTGCTGAGCTTTTTCAGCATTATTAGTGCTACTTTTTGCTAGATAATTTTCGCTTTTGATGAAAATTCTCCTTTTTAATAACTTTGATGAAAGGAAAAGATGAAAGTTTAAAAAATTATAGTAAAGGCTGGTGAGGGGAAAAAGCCAAAATAATGCCCCTTTATAAATATGTCCCTCAGACTTGATGCAAAAATATACTTTTCGCCGTTTTATAAATATGCTTGAGCAGTAACCGCAGCGATGTATGGTAAAAGTGAAATATAGAGGTAATGACCTTTCGCCACTGGTTTATAAATAGCGAAAAGTCCAAATTATGCGAAAAGGCTGCATTAAAGAAGGCGAAAAGTTTAACAAACCTTTATAAATATGCCCCTAAGTAAGATAACCTCTGCCTTTCAACTTCCAAGCTGTAAAATTCAAGTTGTTCTCCTCTTGATACACTACTGGTCCCTGCCTGAACCATCCTGGAATTTTTGGTATATTGAAATGCTTCTCTACCGTAAGAGATTTTAACAAAGGGAACCACGGTCTCCTTGGCTAGAATGGAATAATGGCCAGAACTGATGCCTTTTCTGCTTTTATTATTTATCCTGAGAAACTTCCATATTATTGGAATTGATGTACAGTATCCCTGTTGACTAATGCAGGGCTAGTGCGTCTGTACCTTTTGTCCGCCAATGTGTTTTGAGAGCCGGACATGTGAACTGCCATTATACTTTTTAGATGCTTTTCTGCCCATATAAAATGGGAGCTACTTCTTTTAACATGGTCTTGATTCTGGTCTCATCTTGCTTCTTTATTTATGCTACCGTGGTAGCATATATTAAAATTTTTTAAGTGTTCTATCTCTTCTTGTTAAGCATAGTGTTGAATTGCTTTTTCTACTGCTCTTAATTCCAGAATATTGGAAGTTACAGTATACTATCTCGGTACTTCCAACTCCCTTGACCTATGACTGTTAAACAACTGTTTACCGTCACTCTGTATGCTTTTAAAAAAAGAGACACCTTCTTTCCTAGCACTTCTGCTTTGACTCCGGCAGTGTAATCTTATTCCGTGCTGTTGAAAATAACGCACCTAAGAAAATAATTTCTTGGGATGGAACCAGATTACTTTTTTTTCCGTTTGGAAATCCATAATCTTTCAGCATCTACGTTACTCTAGCAGTATGACTTACTGCCTTCCCCCTGGACTCCGCAAGTATTAGGATGTCATCTAAATAATGAAAAATCTGTATTCCTTCTTTCCTTATCTCGGCCACTAGAGCCATAATGATCTTCGTGAATATTCTTGGAGACAAATAGGAGACATACAAATTGAAGATGCAAACCCTTGGCCATGAACCTCAGAAATTTCCAATCCTTCTTGTGTATTGGTATGTGAAAATATGCATCTTGTAACTCTATATTTACCATTGATACATTCTAGTGTACAGCTTGGAATATAGATTGCAGAGACTCCATTTTGAATTTTGTTTGTCACAAATATTTTTTGAGTCTTCTGAGATTTAACACAGGTCTCCATCCTCCTGTTTTTTTCAGCACCTCCTGAATTTCTTTTAGAGAAAACAACTGGTAACAACTTTTTCCTCTCACCAGCTTTGAGGTTCTTTCTCAGGTACAAAGTGATGAAAAAGAGGCATTTCTAAAAAAATTCTATCCTGTACCCTTCCAGAATAGTTTTTACCACCCAAGAATCTGCAATGGATTTGGTCCACCTCTGCGGGAAATTCCCCATTCTGCATCCTATGTGCTGAGGTGGGGCCTGTCTCATGCCATTGTTGGATTGCTGGGTTTTGGAATGAGCCTGAACACTTCCTAGTTGACTGAGTCCCTTGCCTGCTAACTCAACAACTTCCTTGATGAAAGGATTCTCTACCGCGCCTGCTTTGCATGGACAGACGAAAACATATTTTTCTTCCTCTCTGGTTAAATGGATCTGGACATGGATTCCTAAAACTTCTTTCTTGTGGAAGAAAAACACTTTTACCTCCTGAAGATCTTTTAATTAGATCATCTAGTTTTTCTCCAAAGAGCATCTTACCATCATAAGGCATTTGACACAGGTTTGCTCTTGAGTTCACATCTGCTGTCCAATTTTTTTGCCATAGAGCTCTTCCTGCAGCTACTGATAATGCCATAGATCTTGCAGATAACCTTACTAAGTCCACTAAAGCTTCTGATATGAAATCAGTTGCAAACATGCACTCCTGGACCATACTTGAAAGATTAGTTCTTTTAACATTGTTATCAATTACATTCTGTTAATCTGATAACCAAACTTTTAAAAGCTCTGGTGGTAGACGTATAAGAGCCATTGAAGGTTTGCACACTGCTCCTGCAGAAATATATGGTTTTTTTTAGTTGACATCCACCTGCCTATCCATGACATCTTTAAATTTAACTGTGTCTTCTACAGGAAGCGTAGTCCATTTGGCTAGTCTGACCACTACTGCATCCAATTTCAGAGGGGCACTCTTCACTTCCTCTTCAAATGGGTACTTCTCACAGAACCCCACATCCCGCATCCACTCTTTTTTCGACTCCGAATACATCAGCTGTCTCATAGACTTATGGACTGGAAAAGAGGTGGATTTATTCTGTATACTGTCATTGGAAAATACTTATCTGCTGTGGCTGCCTCTGGTTTTCTCTTATCGCCTTTACCAAAGGTTCTATTATGCTTGGGTCAAAAGTGGACTCTGCTCTCACATTATCCTCATCTTTTGACCGGTATTCCGGCTCTTCTTCCGATTTAGGTAAATCATTAGCTTTAGATTTCTCTGAGTCATAAACATCCGACAAAAGTTTTCCCTTCTTTTTCTTGCCTTCCTGATTCCACATAGATTTGGATGCTGCTGTTTTAAGAAGACTGTCCATTGAAATCTTTTCTGGTAATTGTACCAGAGTATCATCCTCTTTATCTAATTTCTTTCTTTTGGAACTTGAACTTTTAGAAGATTTGGCAGAGGCAGAGGCACTAAAATAAATAAATAAAACAAAAAGAATGCTTACTATCCAGAACCTAACATAATCTCTTTTAGGGAAAAACCTACCTGGGGCTTAACTAGTTCTGTTTTGAGGGTGACCTTTACTCACTGATGCAGGCTCCATCAGTAAAGAATATCAATACAAAATAGATATATATATCAAAATAAGTAGATGTGTGATATGGTCATAAGGTGGCAGCAAAAGACTGAAGTATATTCAGACATAGAGTACTTACAATATATTCTAAAGAAAATGCAGGCAGCAAAACATCATAACTGCAACCATACATGTGCACACAGAACAATGCGTGTGTGGTAGTCATGCGCGCATGGAAATATTCAGGAAATGGCTGCCGCTCTGCGTGGTCACAAGGCCCTTCCCCTGTCAAGACACTGCAACAACAGGAAAGGCATCAGACAGGAGAGAGAGAGAGAAATCTTCTGCTAGAAAAGCCACAATGGCAGGTAAGCCCAGAGCTCCTGAAGCACCATGCTTTCCTAGCCATAAGAAACAAATAAAAGAAAAGGAGTGGAAGGTGGAAGGGATTTTTATACCGTGCATTTCCTGATTGGCCTGGGATATCCCAGACTGGTGAATGCCTGCCACTGGATCATACATTGAGGTCCCCTACACTACTGCAATCAATATCAACTCTTTATGTATAGCAATTGAGGACCTAGAACTCCCAATCCTGCATTTGACAGAAATGGTGCCATCATGTCCAGTAAGTAGGAATGTCCATTAGCAATAAAATTAATTTCACACCAGGTATATTCAGCCAATCAGAATGTTGTCCTTCATTCTTTATGACCACATATTTACTATCTAATGCCTGCTAAATGAAATCATTTCTAGACTGTATTTGTAAAAATCTATTTTAGAAAGTATTTTTCAGCAGAATAATAGCATCCATTCAGTTTTTTCACATTAGGGCCATTGTAGAAAGGACATTAAAAAGTTAAAAAGAACATTTATGATAATATGAACTAATTACATGTTATTCCTGATAAATTCTACAATGCTCTGGGGACTTACTTTAGGGCTGTGCTGAAATGGTGTTTAATTCATTACAGACACTAAAGTACATGATTGGTTTCACAGCCATACTATATGGAGATGTAAACACTGGTGGCAAGGGACCAAACCAAATCCCTTTATAAAGCCACACATTCTAGGATTAAATCGAATTGGTATCTTACCGAGGACAAGTGAAGAAGTTGGATTTTCCTTGTGGTAAGTATAATTCACATCGCAAACATACATTTAAAATGTTTAAAATATCAAATAGGATACTGATAACTAAAAATACCGGAATTCTTCATTATTCAGTAAATCCAAACAAATAGCTACAGTAATGGTTAAAAGACTATTACAACAGACAAAATCAATAAATATTGTACAATGGCCTCTCTTATATTATACTGCCTTATGTTTGCTGAAGAATATAGCTGGAATGCTTATATGGTATAGCTATCAGAACAATCAATAAAAAAATTGATAAATTGATAATCAGACAGACAGACAGAGACAGACAGACAGATAGATAGATAGATAGATAGATTTTCTTTTTAAAGCATGTCCTTCTGACACTTGTAAATCAGAGAAATGTGGGGGGAATTTTTATTAGGTAAAAACATTTCATTAGTTTAGTGAATCCTTATCCACTGATGCAATAAAATGTTCTATTAATCTGAAGCAACCAATCACATGTTATCTAATTGCAGTAACCCTTTAAAAAGCTAGCAGCCCCTATAATATAATATATAATATATATCTCCTCAAACATTCTGCTCAACTAATAGCTTCTGTACAATAAAATGCTATCTGATACATTAACAAAATAACTATTAGTAATAATACAACTTTAGACAAATGAATTAATTTTTCAGGATTTTGCTTCCTCTCTGCAAGTTATCTTGCTTGTTTTTTTTATGAAGACTTGAGTAAGAATTTAGCTTCTGGAATAGCACTGGATATAGTATTTTTAGATTTTGCTAAATTTTTTGATATGGTGCCACACAGGTGACTTGTGAATAAACTGTCTGTTAGCCTTGAAAATATTTTTTTTATGGACCAAAAATTGGTGGTTAGATCACATACAGAGAGTAGTTGTCAACTTTATCCATGTGGGTTTATGTTTTACGTGGAGTGCCTCAGGGTTTGGTACTTGGCACATTTCTTTTTAATCTCTTTATAAATAACTTAAGCTTCTTTCACATGTGCAATTGCGGGGGCTGGCCCGCGATGCACAATATGTATGCACGGCCATTTCAGGCGATAATCATGTTGTGCATGAGCACTTTCCCAGCCAAAACGGCCATTTGGTCAGGGATCAACCAACCAAGTGCCTATACACGGCACGATGATCAGCCAAAAGGGCCGTGCATACACATTGTGTGTCGATGGTTGGCCCCCGCGATCGCACGGGTGTATGAGACTTTAGAAGTGGGTAATTAGAGCAGGTTCTGTTTGCTAATGAGACAAATCTGTGCAGAGCATTGTGAACTTCAAATGATGTGCAATAGCTGCAAGTGGACCTAGATAAATTGTCAAAATGGGCAGCAGAATGGCAGATGAGATTCATAGTTGATAAATGTAAGGTGATGCATTTGGGGATTAACAATCCTTGTGCCACCTACACCATAAATGTCTCTTTGCTAAGTGAATCTCTGATGGAAAAAGATTTGGGGTTTCTAGTAAATAATAGGCTTATCTATAGCAAGTAGTGCCAGACAGCAACATATATCAAGGGGAAGAAAGGGAGAAAAATAATGCCTAATTTAGAATACGTGGTGCAGTTTTGGAATCTTGTTTAAAGCTTTTTATGAAAATGACCTTGTCTTTAATTGGGTAATTGAGATTGCAGACAGATTTTTTTTTATTTGTTCCTGATAAGGCGAATAGTTCATTGACTTAAAATAATTAAAATAAGACATTTAAATGAGACACAAAAAAAAGTAAAATAAAAATTTGTAAAAAGTCTGAATGTACAGGTAATAATGTAAAATTATAGTAAAGCTAATCAATAAACACCTGTTTACATATATTTTCCTCTAAAATACATTTTTTGATGTGTTTTTTACATTGTATATGTATGCAGGTTCTTTTCCCAGACCCAGTAAATATGGAGGCTATTTATTATTATTATTATAGATTTATATTTCGCCAACATCTTCCATGTCACTTTACAATTGCATAGTCATACATGTTACGTACAAGTGTAGTACATATAATAGTCATACATAATACATAAAAGGGTAATTCATATAATTTAAGTGCATAAAGTGATGAGTTAATTTACAGCAAGAGGATTCCAGTGGCAATGTGTGAAGCTCTAGGGAACTCCATACCAGGTCACACAAAATATGAACACTTTAACTTAATAGTATACTCACTTTTGTTTCCATGACTGTGTGTTGAGTTATTTAAAGCAGAAAGCAAATTTACACTGTTATGCAATGCTATTTGCTGACTAAACATTGTATCACAGTGTCACATCTTCAGTATTGTCTAATGAAAAAATACAATAAAATATTTACAAAAATGTGACTCACTTTTATGACACATTGTAGCTCTTGAGTGAGCAGGGAAAGCAAGTTATTGTAGTCCAAATTGTCATTTTAACTGAAGAAACCTTCATTGCCCTGCCCAACAAAACACCTCCTAATCATGGTTTTGATCGTATTTTAAAACCCTTGATACTCATTGTATTGTATCATTCATCAGGTCTATTATGGAAATTGCGAAATTACTATTTTATGTTTCAATATTAGGTCACTACATAAAGTTAACAGCACTCACGTAACCTTCTAAACTTCAGAACTTACCCAAGTGCCTACTCCCAATGCATAGATATCAAAAAAAATTGGAGCACTCTCAGGACTTACAAAAATAACATCTGTTTATTGTGAAGTGATCAACCCATTTCAGCTGCCTACTTTTGCTTGTCATCAGGGTCAAATATCAATACGAAATAAACAAACTTTAAAGGGTATGTAAGTTTGTTTCTAACTGATTTACTGAAGAACAGGAGGTAAATGCACTATCTCTTACCTCTTGAACTGGAGGTAAGAGATAGTGCATTTACTATCTCTTGTTCTTCAGTAAATCAGTTAGAAACAAACTTTTGCTGGACATACCCTTTAATCCCCTTCATGTGACCCTTCCCCCAGGTAAGTGTCTCTTAACTGGAGATGGCCGAAACTACATAGTTTCATTCCGTTTTCGGATTCCTGGATCTCGGGAAAATCCCGAAGATCCAAAGATCCGAAAACGGAACAAATTTTCGAAGATTTTCGAATGTACTGAGCTATTTTCCATAGTTATAGAAAATATCTTCGAAAGTTCGAAAATCCTCGAAAATACGATCGGAGGCCACTTTCGAGTTTTTGATCTGTTTGAAGATTTTCGAATGTTTTCGAACGTTCAAGGCTATTTTCGATAATTTTCGAAAATAGCCTTGAATGTTCGATTTTCAAAAATATGATCGGAAACTCGAAAGTGGTCTCTAGCTACGTACATTTGAAAATCTTCGAAAATTTGGCCTGAAGTCCCAAAATCCGGAGGACCCGTCCAGATTTGGATGGATCTTTCGGATTTCAGAACCGAGGGGTTCCATGTTGGATCCAGGTTCGTGTTGGACCCGGATGCTATCTCTACTCCTAACCAATCACAATCGCTGGTCTTGACGAACATTGTCATAACCCATAAAGTGCAGTAGTGGTATACATTAAAAACAATATAAACAAGTGTCCAACTTGTTTACACAAACATCATATCAAAAATGTACATGTAATTTTACACTGTGGATTTAAAAACGATGAAATAAAAGTTCTTATCATTAAAAATGGTGCCAATTTTGCCCCAACCAATCAAATGTTATTTACCATTTGAAAGCTAACATCTGTTTGGTTAGGGAAAAATTAGCACCATTTTTAACAATTAGAAATTTTATTACATCTCCCTGACAGTATCTTTTAAACATATAATTGTATCACACCCATAAGTGGCCGATATCCATGCGGGATCCCGGATGGGGCAATCTATCAAACCTCATTACGCCCCATGCCTGGTGACTCCTCCTCTCTAATAGGGTACATATATATAAATATATCCCAGGTATATGTGTATACAGTAAGCACTGGTGAGGGGGTAGTGCCAGAGGCATTTTGCTTCCCCTGTAGAATCCTACTGGCCATTATGTAACTATAACATGGTATTATAGAATGTAACACTTTGAATTGGATGTGCATGTAAACACTATTTTGCTTAAAGTTTTAATATTAAATACCTTGTAATTGGTGTCATTTTAGAAGCAGATCTTCACATACTAAAGAAAGAAGGTGATGAATATTGTGAATTCAGTTTTTCCTGTTGAGGAAACAAAAAACATTGGACAGTAACTACAAAGTTACTCATATGATTTTTATGATCATTTGCATAGAGAGAGATATAGCGCTAAAAACACATATATATAATATAAGTAATAGGCATGATATATAATGGATTTATGTGTAATGATAAAAGGGGTGTCTTTTTTTTTTCAAACCAGTGTTGGTACATTTGGTAATGGTATCATTTTAATTTCTTATGTAAATATGCTCTGTAGTGGCTCTAAAATGATGCCGGTTGATATAGTGCTCTCTCACTTAGCATTTGCGAACATGATGGTCTTACTGACAAGAGGTGTCCCTCAAACAATGACTGTATTTGGAATGGAAAATGTTCTGAACGATAACGGCTGTAAAACTGTTGTGTATTCTTACAGAATAGCGCGTGCTTTGTCTGTTTCTCTTACTTGTTTACTTAGTGTTCTGCAAGCTGTTACAATTGCTCCCAATAACAGAGGATTCATCTTCAAGATCAAAGAAGTTAAATATTTGAGTCTTTCAATCATCTTTATATGGCTGATAAACATGGCTGTGTGCATTGCAGCTCCATTTTTCTCCGAAGTCCCAAAAAAAGGTAATATCCCTAAATTTACATTAAACCTAGGATTCTGCCATGTCCTTTTTCCTGACCAATTAAGCTACATCATCAATGGTTTTGCCGTAACCTTCAGAGATTTTGCTTTTGTTGCACTGATGGTTTTTGCAAGTTGTTACATTATAAGGATCCTCTACAGACATCGCAGAAGGGTTCGAACTATAAGGCGAACAACAAATGGTCAAACCGACTCTGCTGAAACTAAGGCTGCGAAAGATGTCCTTAGGCTTGTATTTCTTTACGTCATCTTCTTTGGAATCGATAACATCATCTGGGTCAATATGCTTACAGTGGCAGATGTCCCTTCTATTGTCACTGATATGAGAGTGTTTTTCTCCTCTTGCTATGCATCCCTTAGTCCAGTACTAATTATTAATTCTAATAAGAAGATACGAAGAGGACTAAAATGTCCATTTATGCAACAAACAAACTCTCCTGAAGTTTATGTCTGTCACATTTAAGCCATAATAAAACTACTTAGTAACATAGTAACATAGTAACATAGTAATTAAGGTTGAATAAAGACATTCGTCCATCAAGTCCAACCAACCTATCGTCCATCAAGTCCAACCTACTTAAACATTACTTAATGGAGAATGAAAGTTAAATTACACATAAGCCTAATATTAGCCTATATTCCCTATATTTCTATAGCCTTTGTAGCTAGGGAAAATGGAGGGGGTTCACCATGTATTTTCTAGGCCCCACACTTAACAGAGAATTTAGCAAACTTTAACCACACATACTTCACACTTTTACAGACACGTGTTTTAAAATCCAAGTCCACCATCTGAACACAAATCCTCCCAGTTGATATACTCACCCTGTCCAGAAGTGAAGTGCACTTAGGTATATATTCCATGCCCAAATGCTATGATAGTAATGATCACTGTAAAACCTCCCCCTACCCCGATCAATTGGATAAGATAACTGTGCATGTACACTATCTGGCCACACCTCCTGACCTTAGTCACATGCTCCCTTGCCTAATCTGGACTATAACATGCTTGGATGGACACTACATGTTTGCGTGACCTGCTCTAACAAGTTCCTGCAGTAGCTTAGCACTGGGCATGTGTAAAATAAATAATGGTCAGTGACCAAGCTGGGTGATAGTGGAAGGCTGGGAAATAAAGCATTAATGTTTATAATGTTAAGTTAAGTACATTTCACAATACTCACATCAAACTAAGAAGTGAAACCCAGATTGCTTTTAAGCATTGCTTTCTGATTCAGTGTTGTTATGACTTTTTCTCCACCTGCAGTTCTGTCTTATATTTTTCCTAGGGCATGCTTCTTAATTTAATTTTTGTGGTGACTTTAATGTGGGTAATATCCTTGACCCTGCCCAGCTCTGCCCCTAATCCACCCAAGCACCCCTCACCCCAGTCTGCACAGACATATTCCCAGTCTGCCAAACCCAATTTTTTGGGAGAAAAAGGTTGGATACTTGAGACACCAGGCCAGACCCCTCAAAATAGGTCTGTTCTGGTAAAACTGGTATGGTTTGGGGGGTTAGCCAAAGGCAGCTCACTAGATGATAACAGCATCACTTTTTTGGCTCTGTGAAGACACGCTTGTGTGACTGATTGGGTATGGAAATCACGGTGTGATTATTTAAAGGTACACTATAACTATACACAGGGAGGGAGATACACAGGGAGGGAGATATGTGTCACTATAAATAGAAGTTCCCTAACCTGCTAACATAAGGGATATATATTGTGGGGGATTAGTAAAAATGGTAGAGTCTTTACATAGGCAGCAACACACACAGCTTGTAGATGAAAATAGTCTGTGTTCATTTTCCACAGCAGGTCAGCATGCAGTGAATACTGGCAGATAATGCAACAAACAAAATAAAATAAAATACCTGCTTGTCTGAGCTCTAACTAAACATATGGAGATTCCCTATCTATACCTGTGACTTCTAAAAGACACAATTTCTGTTAAAGTACACAATTTCTGTTACTTACAGAATCTTTCCTGCATCCTGCAGGATCTGGCTCCCCAGGTAACTCCTGTCCAGAGTGAGAGAGAGTCCAGACACCTGGAACACTCTATTAAAGGACCACACCTAAAAACCCAGGGGTAGGTTAAGGGATTGGGAATCCATCCCACCCTTCTCTAGTGGATTCCCAGTAAAACCAGACCCAATACAAAGTTTAGTTGTGGCCCACAGCCAAGAAGCAAAACTAGTCCTTGGCATAGACTCTGGTTTTTTCTCACCATGTGTAGGTGAGAAACCTTAAGGGGATATACTTATAATACATAATTCTCTGGACTTTCAATGGAGAGGTGCAGTGGAATATATCCTGATAAAAAAAATATCTTAACTACGTAGTTAAGAGGTTTTTATAAGAATATATACCACTACACCTCCCCATTGAACGTCTCTCACCTTAAGAACAAAGAAGTTCATGATTTCCATGGAAAAAGGATGACACTGCACGGACCTGAATAGCAGAAACCATCTGAGCAGCACCATGTTACAACTCCTTCAACTTCATTAAACTGCAGGATCGCCCGTTATAAGCATATGACTCATCACGGACGACCGTCAGTTTAACGAAGTTGAAGGAGATGCAACGTGGTGCTGCTCAGATGATTTCTACTATTCAGGTTTATATTCTCACACTGGGTACTCTTAGAAAAGTAGGGTTAGGCAGTTATATTTGCCCTTTATTGTCTCATTTATTGTCTTTATTGTTTCTCTCTTCATGCCACAAAAACCTAGATTTCCATATTTATATATCATGACCCTGCTGAATGTAACAGTATTTGTGTACAAACTGCAAACTAAAATAAAAGCATTGAATGTTTAACATTTTTGAAATAAAAGGCAAACTTCAATAAAGATTTTATATTTAACTGTATTTAAATGGTTTTGTCTAGGAACCAGAATTATTTTTCCCAACAATCATACTTTTCTTAATATTAAAGGTCAGTATTAGAGCCGTTGAAACAAAACACCTTAGTCATAAGTTAATACAGCAACCAGCACTTTTCTTCTTACATATATAAAATCCTGCGTTGGTTTCCTCCAGGCACTCTGGTTTCCCCTACAATCAAGACATACTGATAGGTTGTATGTGTCAAATAAATGTGATTGTTAGCTCTTTGGGGCAGGGTGTGATGTGAATGTATACATGTGATTGTAAAAAAAAGTGCTCGAAAGCTTGTCAACTAAAATAAAATGTTAGTCCATTAAAAGTATCACGGTACCACAGTTTTTTCTATGGAACATGTTGGCGCCATATAAATCTTCAATAATAATAATAAGTCTAAGACAGTGGAATGACCTGTAAACTATACTAAGCGGATATACAGTTGCGTTCAAAATTATTCAACCCCCACTGAAATTGAGTGTTTTGGCCAGTTTGACATTGATTTCGATCATTTCAGTCATCTTGTTTACAATTAAATCAAAGAGACACTTGTAAGTCAGACAAATATAACATAACATTTATAATGAAATAACCACAAATGTCTTTTCTGTGCTCACATCATTATCAGTTTTATTCAACCCCCAAGTGACATTCATTCTTAGTACTTAGTACAACATCCTTTTCGAGTTTATAACAGCTTTTAAACATGAAGCCTAGCTTGACACAAGTGTCTTGCAGCGATCTACGGATATCTTAGCCCATTCTTCATGGGCAAAAGCCTCCAGTTCATACACATTCTTAGGCTTGTGCGCTGCAACTGCTTTCTTTAAGTCCCACCAGAGGTTCTCAATCGGATTTAAGTCTGGTGACTGCGATGGCCACTCCAAAATTTTCCAGCCTTTAATCTGCAACCATACTCTAGTGGACTTGGAGGTATGCTTGGGATCATTGTCCTGTTGAAAGGTCCAACGTCTCCCAAGACTCAGGTTTGTGACAGACTGCATCACATTTTTTTTTCCAATATCTCCTGGTACTGAAGAGAAATCATGATACCTTGCACATGCTGAAGCTTCCCTGTACCTGCAGAAGCAAAACAGCCCCAAAGCATGATTGACCCCCCGCCATGCTTCACAGTAGGCAAGGTGTTCTTTTCTTCATAGGCCTTGTTCTTCCTCCTCCAAACATAGTGTTGATCCACGGGCCCAAAGAGTTCTAATTTTGTTTCATCAGTCCACAGAACACTTTTGTGTTTTGTCCACATGACTTTTGGCATACTGCAGTCAACTTATTCTTTGGAGACAGCAAGGTGGTGCGCCTGGAAGTTCTGGCATGGAGGCCTTCATTACGCAGTGTGCGCCTTATTGTCTGAGCTGAAACTTCAGTACCCGCATCTGACAAATCTTTTTTCAGTTCCTCAGCAGTCACACATGGACTTTTCTCCACTTTGCACTTCAGGTAGCGCACAGCAGTCGAAGTCAGCATCTTCTTTCTGCCACGACCAGGTAGCGTTTCAACAGTGTCCTTTGTATTGAATTTGCAAATGATGCTTCCTATGGTGTCTCTTGGTATGTTTAACATCTTTGCAATCTTCTTATAGCCATTGCCCTTCCTGTGAAGAGAAATCACCACTTCTCTTGTCTTCCTGGACCATTCTCTTGACTTCACCATGTTTGTAAACACACCAGTAAATGTCTAGAAGGAGCTAAGTATCACAGTCATTTTAAATCTGCCTAATTGGTGCTTATTATGCTTGATTGCTGCTCGATGACATCCACAATTGTTTTCAATACCTGATCGAAAACAGGGATTGAATAATTGTGTCAATGAAGAAAGCACAAAAAAAACATTTAATACTGTATTACAAAAACAATTAATGTCATTTTAGTTGCATTTGGTTCTTTAAAAAGTCCTTGTAAGATTTCATTCTGAACACAATTACAAATGTACACTGAATTCCCTAAAACCCTTTACAGCATTGGGGGTTGAATAATTTTGAACACAACTGTACACACCCCTTAACTTTTCCTGTAAGAAAAAGTTATCCACACCTATACCTCTATACACCATTATAGAGGTATATAACAAAAAAATTCTCTACGGTAGCTTAATTTTGAAAGCACAGATTTGCTTTGGGATATACTCAGAATAGGACAATTATCCTTTATATGGTTTTATATCATTTTTTAAAAATACAAGTGCTATGATAAATAATTGAACATTAACAGTAGCACACAATTAAGAGTAAATCGAATACAAAAGAGAATATCTGAAATGGCAACTGAAAAGTTCATGAGCAAAGTCCAAGAAACTTGGCAATCTAACATGGGAAAAATTACTAAGTCCAATATGATTCATCAAGATGTAAGCCAATATACGGTCCGTCCAATGGCTAAGTGATGTTCCTTGGTTTGATTTCCCTATTTTATGCTTTCTCCTGAAAAGTGGAGCAGCTTGGTCCCTATGGGTGTGGTTTGAAAGGTTTATTCTGCTTTTTGGAGGGAAACTTTTTAACTCTATTTTCCTTCTAGTCTATACTGCGAGTACCATACAAATCACATACGAAATATTAACAGTTTTGTGATCCACTGATTTTGTACAGTCCAAAAATACCAAACACGATATACATATTTCGTATGACCAAGAAGTACAATATGTCAAGTTCCCTTTTGGATATCATCTGATACAAGGTATGGGCAGATATGTTTGGATTTCAGCATTAAATTACATTATTTTGGGGAATATTACATAATACCTTCCTGCAGTCTGTAGAGGTCTGTGCATTTTACAGTAACTTACAGTGAAAATGAATATCTGCAATTACAGATACTACCTATGGGAGTTAAAATGACGCTCACATTTGTGACAGATGTTAGTGCTGCAGATATATGCAGCTCAATATACTTGTCCTGAAAAAGAAGGACATGACAGTAAATTTATACTGGGGTTTAAATAGCAGGATATACAGATATAAAAAAATTATGGAGGTGGGGGCGGGGCTTAGCCGGACATGCAGACGGTTGAGTAAATTTACGCTCCGTTTCTGAGATCTTTGGAAACCTATTAAAAAGCTGGAAAAATAAAATGTATTGATCACCATCAGAGGTCTAAAGCTGCCAGGATGCCACATCCTCCTGCCAAGATCTCGCAAACTAAATCTGCTTCTTCTAACAAGAATAATCATCTGCCTAATTTTCAAGATGGCGTCCACTCCTCTACACAATTCCATCATAGTCATGCACAGGACCTCATCCAAGACTCAAATGAGGGACCATCTTTACAACAAGTTACACGGGAAGCTCCAATCACGTTAAGTATTATGAAAAGCTTATTAAGTGGTCTGGAAAAATCCCTACAGGCTAATTTTTAAAGACACCATTGCCTCTTTACATAAAGATATTGAAGAACTAGGTGACCGAGTAGGCCAAATTGAAAATTCAGTTGAAAATATTCAAATAGACCATAAGGCACAAACTGACTGTCTGGAAGCTCACAATAAAATGATTAAGGAACTTACTATCAAAATGGTGGATCTTGAAGATCGATCGAGAAGCAACAATATAAAAGTTTGTGGCATACCAGAGACTATAAAAAACGATGAACTAGGTAATTTTTTAAAATCTTTCTTAACAAACCTATTTTCTCATATACCACCTACCGACCTAAAAATAGACCGTATACACAGACTACCAAAACCTAAGCATCTTCCCTCTGACGTCCCTAGAGATGTCATTGCTAGGATCCACTACTACTATGATAAGGAAAATCTTATGTCCGACATGCGATCCACTTCAAAGCTACATGAAAAGTTTAAATATCTATGAATTTTACCAGCCGGTGGACCCCCCTCCAAAATACCCTGCAGCCACCCTGCCCCATCCGTGTTGATCCTCTCCCTTACCCTCTCCAACATCTGCTCAGCGTCTGCCATCCTCAAAGACTCTAATCTTAATCCTAATCTGCTGTGTCTTTGCTCTGAGCAGGAGAGAGCGATCCTCCTGCTAGCAATTCAACAAAATGGCACCTGCTGCCTCAAGGCCCGTCCCTTTTATACCAGCGGTGATGTCACCACTGACGTCACCGCTCCCGGGACCCTCTCGGCTCTCGTGAGCCCAGCCGCGGCCAATCCACCGGCCGCGATCGGAACTTCCCAACGTGCCCAGGGAAGGCGGAGCCGGGTGCCGGACCACAACTCCCAGCATCCTCGTGGGGAGCGCCGCTGCAGGTCAGATGCTCCGGCCCCCTAACCCGGGTCGGAGCTACCAGCCCTTCTACAATGTGTAGAAAAATCTTATATTGGAGTAGCCACCTGGTCTGATCATGCCCCAGTGGGCATACTTATAAACTTGGATACAATTCCTCCTCCTGCTTCAAACTGGAAGCTCAATAATTCACTTCTATTGAACAATGTTTAAACTGACCAATTAACAAATTGAATTTTTTTACTTTAAATGACCATCCAGATATGAACCTAGACAATATCTGTGTGCATATAAAGCTTCAATAAGAGGTCATTTAACCTCAATTGCTTCCTCTCTGAAAAAGAAAAACAATCTGAACTTTTAAGTTTATATCTTCAATTAACAGAAGCAAATAAAATAATAAACAATCACCCTCAGCAAATACTCAGAAAAGGTGCACTTCTTGCAAAATAAAATAAACCACTTTTAATATGCAGCAAATAGAATATCAAATTTTTTCAACCAAACAGATATTATTCAGATGCTAATAAATGTGGTAAATTTCTAGCAAATAAACTAAAAGGCTTTAGGGAAAGAACTAGAATCTTCCAAATAAAATCAAAAGATGGAAACACCCTAACTAACCCATTACATATTGCTCAGAGATTTGCAGAATTTTACGGTGAACTTTACAATTTAAAAAATGAGTCTAAGATTTTACAACCCTCTGATATAAAGATTGATTCTTTTTTTAACAAATTATGCTTACCTTCTCTAAACATTGAACAACTCAATATTCTTAATTCTCCAAAAACTGTTCAAGAATTTGAACATACAATTACATTTTTAAAAAAAGATAAAGCCCCAGGTCCTGATGGTTTTTCAAATCATTATCTCTCTTCTACCCTTGCTCCAATGCTAACATCTCTATTTAATAGTTTTACTGACAGTAATCCCCAAAGACAAGAATTACTACAGGCAACTATTACCACTATTCCTAAAATGGCAAGTTCAGTTGTTAATTATAGACCTATTTCATTGCTAAACTCAGACATTAAGTTTTTCCCCAAATTATTAGCTAATCATTTAAACCCTATACTGTCTAAATTAATCTCTTCTGATCAAGTAGGTTTTGTTAAAACTAGAGAGGCACCTGACAATACTCGTAAGGTTATTGATTTGGCAGTTTTTGCAAAGCACCATTAAATTTGACAGGGTATCCTGGGTAATATTTAAAGGCAGTTCTGCTAAAATGTGGCTTCTCAGGAACACATCTTAATAATATACTGTCTTTATACACAACACCGACAGCTAATGTGCTGGTCAATGGATATCGATCTAATTATTTTACCCTGTCTAATGGTACTAGACAAGGTTGTCCTTTATCTCCCCTGATCTTCACTCTAATCATGGAACCTTTAGCAGAATCTATTCATTCCAATTCAGAGATTAAAGGCATTGACATTGGAGAAATAGAATTTGTAATTTCTTTGTTTGCAGATGATATTATTCTTTCTCTAACTAATATTCCTACCTCTCTCATAGAAGTTAAAAAGGTATTAAAATCTTTTTCTGATATATCATATTATCAGGTCAATGGAACTAAATAACAAGCATTACTTATTAATATCTCGCAAGACCTTATCCAAACTCTTAAGACTTCATATAATTTTGACTGGCAACACTCTTGTATCTCATATTTAGGTATTAAAGTTGCTACAATGACCAAAGAGCTTTTTAAATATAACTATGCTCCTATTCTTACCACCTTAGATAAATTGAGGTGGAAGCTTCAAGACATCTCCTGGGTAGGACGTATTGCTTCCATCAAAATTAATTTGCTTCCTAAACTTCTATATTTATTCCGAACTGTTAGCATACACCCTACTATTTCTTTACTAAAATCCAGAGTATTCATAAACTTTGTATGGAAGGGTTCTAAACCAAGAGTCGTACTGCCACACTAACTAAAACTAAGCTACAAGGAGGCCTCAGCTTTCAAATGTGAGATTATATTATCAAGCTTCCTTACTTGCCAATCAGTGAAACTTTTTAGGCCAGATAATAGACCAAATGGACTACCATTGAAAACAACGCTATTTCTCTTCAACATAGCTCATTAGATCAATTACTATGGGCTCCAACAAAATTTTTAAAATCTATTATATATTACCTACTACTGAGGTTACTTGGAAACTCTGGAATACCCTGGTCTACCCACCACCTTCCAGACAAGGTCTACATCCTAACCTCCCTCTCCAGGTTCTAACTCTTTTAATTCCAAATCTAAATCTCTCTCTTTGGGTTCAATTTAATATTATTAAGTTATCTGATATTTTATCAGCAAAGGGTCTCCTTACATTTAATGATCTGAAATTACGTTACAACACCCCTAAAAATTTTTTTTTTTCTTTTTTTCAAATCTATGGTTACTTTAGAGTTGATAAGACAATGAAACTTAATAATATGGCATTGCTGGAAAAAACTCTCAAGAATATAACCTCTTCAGAATCTGAAAACAAAATCTCTCACATTTACAAGTCTTTGCTGAATCTCACACACAATGATACTAATAAACACATAAAGAAATGGCAAGAGGATTTAACGATTTCCATTGATACAAAAGAGTGGAACCATGCTTTTCTTTCACTTCATAAAGCTATATCAGCTGTAAACTTCTTAGAAACTAGTATCAATCAAACTTATGTATAGATGGTACAATGTACCAACCAAACTTGCAAAATGTATCCAACAAATGTATCAAATAGGTGCTGGAGAGAATGAGGACAGGAAGGTCTTCTTTACATATCTGGTGTAAATGTACTAACTTACAACATTTTTGGCATTCTGTTATAGCTTTAAATACACTACATGTCCCACATTCACCTGAATTTCCTCTTTTAAATATTGGTTATAGCTGCTTCATCCGCTCTTTATTAGAAAACTAATACTGCATATCCTTGCTGTAGCCAGATAATTTAATTGCAAGAAACTGAAAAGACTAATCCTCCCTCTATGAGCCGAATTGATACAAAACATAAACATTACATCCACTTTAGAATATCTCACTGCTAAAAAAATAATAAAGTAATGTTTTATACCAAAAGGGATTTATGGAAAAATAGCCAATATTGTATATCTGCAAAAGGATAATTTTCCACTTAGATGAGTAACAATCTAGTTTCCTTCTGATTTATTACACCTTTCTTTTAAATACTATGGGACTTATGTGATACTTTCTTTGTTTATGTACTGATTTATTAAATGTTCTTGCATTATCCTGATTAGCTCTTCTTTTGCTGTTGTATTAATTTACTTAACAATCTACTACATATGTACTCCAGTGAAATATACGATTTTTTGTTTTAATGTTCATTCATACAATTGTTATAAATGCAACAGTGTACAGTATGTATAATGAAAAATATATAATGCAACATTGTATGTAACCACAGCTGTAACACTTTTATTCATATGTTTATTTGAAAATAATAAACTGTTAATAACAAAAAAAAGAAATTATGGAGACAAGAAAAAGAGAAGAAAATTTCCAACTGTAAGACAAGCATCTACCTTAAAGTAATAATAGGAATACTCATCCCCTACAATTATTAAATTAAGGCGCAATTCTTGTAAAAATACAAAATTTTCAGTACAGTTGTACAATGTAGTTGTTGTAGCATAATACAAAGAAGTAAATTAAGCTATTTGAGGGCTGATGCAATAAAAGGTGCAAATATTTGTCTGTGCTATTAATCTGCAGCAACAAATCAGATATTATTTAACTGTAAAAAGTCAACATCTGATTGGCGGCTGCAAATTGATAGCATGGGCATAAGCTTGCACCTCTTATTGCATCAGCCATTTGTGTTTTTTATTATTTTTTAATTTTGCTGTAGTATTGCTGAGACTAATAGACATCTTTGAAATCACACTCCGCGAAATAAAAAGTGTGTACTTTGATATAAAAATGAAAAGTGAAAGGAAAAAAGAGTGTAAGATGAGGGTTATAAACAGCTCACATTTGAGAAACTACTATACCTTTCAGGTCTGTCAACAGAAATATATTACCCTAGTACAAATCTTACAGGCAGACATTTATAAGACAAGTACTTTATCTGAAGTGCTTTAAATTTTAACAGTCATATTTTAAAAGTGGACAAAATTTAGAATGGCCTCCTTGACACCTCTCTTGAACCAGTCATGGTCCTTTGCCAAGATGTTAACATTACAATCCTACCAGCTGAACATATCACAAAACGGGTGTGTTCCCTACTGGACTTATGACTTAAAGGTTATCTCCACTGAGGAAAAAGCATTTTTGGGGGGTTTATTTTAAAGTACACCATCCCCCAACCCTCCTCCTACCTTTTTTTTCCAGAATTCCCCTTTGTTTGTTTGCAGCAGCATTTCTTAGGCAGGCAGGCAGTCACTGAAAGTGGGCGGACCTGCACCATCCACAGCATTCAGGGAGAAATTCACTGGATTTCTTCTAAACTACTGCTCAAAGATACAGGATAATGCAGGTACATTTCCACATTACACATATCTATCCTTACAACCCAGGTGACTTTTAACCATGGAGATACCCTTTAATAACACCTATTTTAAATACAGGGATAAGTTCTACAAGCAAAAACATGTATGTGCAATGGGATCTCCAGTTTCACCCATTGTTACATGGAGGAAGTGGAAAAATAGGCACTTAATACCTTTGAAGGGTATGTCCACCCAAAAAATAAACTTTTAATATGTTCCTTATATAGTTGCACCAACCTGAAACGCCATGTTCATTTTTTAAAAAAAAACCTTACTTTCCCCGTTATTTCATGCGATACACAGCAGGCCGCCCCAAGCCTGCACTTCCGTTTCTCTCCCATGACATTCACTGACCCCGCGCTGGTGCGTAACAAAATTTAAATCCCATTCCCTCTTCTCTCACGTAGTCTCCAACGCATGAGCCAATCAGAAAACAGCAATCTCCGAGCAGAGTACGAAAACCAAAACAATTTATTATTGTTAGAGACAGGAACATTTGTAATATGTTTACACAAAAACTGCACTGAAATCTGTGTTCTGTTTCAGAGGGAGGGATTTCTGAGCTGTTATATGATTGGCTGTTAGCTTCCAGGAAGCAAGACTGCAGCTTCCTGTGAGTGTGTGTGTGGATAGGGCTTGCTAAGGTATGGGAGCTGAACCATATTACCCACAAGTTAATTTCATAAATCACCAAGAAGCCATAGTAAAGAGAGAGGCAAGGCACAGGATTTGGTATCTTTGTGAATTTTTTAAACTAGAATTATTTTTTTATATTTATAATTATATTATTTTATTATAATATTGTAAACAGATGAGAACGGAAAATGTAGGGCCAATAAAAAATAGGGGTAAGCTGGTTAGAGAGTATGCAGTGAAAGAAAACCATTTCCCCCACTCTGTATAAACTAAAGAGCAACATGGTCCTAATAGCAGAGGCTGGAATGGTATAAAATAAGAATATTCACTCTGGCTGCCAAAGGCTATGGTACAGAATCAAGAAGACAGACTTAATATCAATAAAGCTCTTAGACTGGATGAGGTACATTCATGGGTCTTAACAGGCCTTTTTTTCGAGGTGCAAATTTTTGGCTGAGCTGTTAATTTGCTTCAACCAATAAGATATTACAACTAGATCAGCTAGAAGCATGATCCTGGAGTTATTTTAAAGGTGCCTTTTTAAATGAAATAAAGGCCATTTGTATTCAGACCACAGTTCCCCTTTAAAGAAGATATATGTCTTTTATATCCAGGGGCAAAACTGCAGGGGTACACAGGCCCCTGATTCCCCCCCCCCCCCATCTCAATACTAATGATGCAAGCAGCTGTTTTTAAACCACTGATCATGTGAATATGAGTATGTAAGTAAAGGTGCGTGTGATCAGCTGATTAAAGCTGATCACACACACCTATCTGTACTATACATCATTGGTAATTAAAGCTTTTTGACAGTTACAATACATATATATGTTCTATTTCACTCAAATATATTATGGCAATAATCTGTTTTATTTAAACAGAAAATGTGTGTTTCTTTGTGTTTGTAAAAATTCTAATCAGTAACCTTAATTACATCAAACCAGAAATTACATTTATGTTGCTGCATATAAAACATAAGGCCATCTTTCACAGATACTGTATTTTTTTTCTTTTTAGTAAAATTTAGATACTAAATTTTGTCCACTTTTAAAAATTGACTGTTAAAATTTAAAGCACTTCAGATAAAGTACTTGTCTTATAAATGTGCCTGTAAGATTTGTACTAGGGTAATATATTCTGTTGACAGACCTGAAAGGTATGTAGTTTCTCAAATGTGAGCTGTTATAAACTCATCTTACACTCTTTTTTCCTTCACTTTTCATTTTATATCAAAGTACACACTTTTTATTTCGCGGAGTGTGATTCAAAGATGTCTTTAGTCTCAGCAATACTACAGCAAAATTAAAAAATAATAAAAAAACACAAATGGCTGATGCAATAAGAGGTGCAAGCTTATGCCCATGCTATCAATTTGCAGCCGCCAATCAGATGTTGACTTTTTACAGTTAATAATATCTGATTTGTTGCTGCAGATAATAGCACAGACAAAAAATTTGCACCTTTTATTGCATCAGCCTCCAAATAGCTTAATTTACTTCTTGTATTATGCTACAACAACTACATTGTAAACTGTACTGAAAATTTGTATTTTACAAGAATTGCGCCTTAATTTAATAATGTAGGGGATGAGGATTCCTATTATTACTTTAAGGTATAGCTTGTCTTCAGTTGGAAATTTTCTTCTCTTTTTCTTGTCTCCATAATTCTTTTTTTTGTTATTAACAGTTTATTATTTTCAAATAAACATATGAATAAAAGGTGTTACAGCTGTGGGTACATACAATGTTGCCTTATATATTTTCATATAACATATGTACACTGTGCATTTATAACAATTGTATGAATGAACATTAAAACAAAAAATCGTTATATTCACTGGAGTACATATGTAGTAGATTGTTAAGTAAATAATACAACAGCAAAAGAAGAGCTAATCAGGATATGCAAGAACATTTAATAAATCACGTACATAAACAAGAAAGTATCACATAAGTCCCATAGTATTTAAAGAAAGGTGTAATAAATCAGAAGGAAACTAGATTGTTACTCATCTAAGTGGAAAATTATCCTTTTGCAGATATACAATATTGGCTATTTTTTCATAAATCCCATTTTTGGTTATAAAACATTACTTTATTATTTTTTAGCAGTGAGATATTCTAAAGTGGATGTAATGTTTATGTTTTGTATCAATTCGCTCATAGAGGGAGGATTAGTCTTTTTCAAGTTTCTTGCAATTAATATTCTGGCTACAGCAAGGATATGCAGTATTAGTTTTCTAATAAAGAGGGAATAGCAGCTATACATATTTAAAAGAGGAAATTCAGGTGAATGTGGGACATGTATGTGTATTTAAAGCTATAACAGAATGCCAAAATGTTGTAAGTGTACATTTACACCAGATATGTAAAGAGATCCTCCTGTCCTCATTCTCTCCAGCACCTATTTGATACATTTGTTGGATACATTTTGCAAGTTTGGTTGGTAACTTGTACCATCTATACATAAGTTTGATTGATACTAGTTCTAAGAAGTTTACAGCTGATATAGCTTTATGAAGTAAAGAAAAGCATGGTTCCACTCTTTTGTATCAATGGAAATCGTTAAATCCTCTTGCCATTTCTTTATGTGTTTATTAGTATCATTGTGGTGTGAGATTCAGCAAAGACTTGTAAATGTGAGAGATTTTGTTTTCAGATTGAAGAGGTTATATTCTTGAGAGTTTTTTCCAGCATGCCATATTATTAAGTTTCATTGTCTATCAACTCTAAAGTAACCATAGATTTGAAGATAAGTAGAAAATAATTTTTAGGGGTGTTGTAAAGTAATTTCAGATCATTAAATGTAAGGAGACCCTTGCTGATAAAATATCAGATAATTAATAATATTAAATTGAACCCAAAGAGAGAGATTTAGATTTGGAATAAAAGAGTTAGAACCTGGAGAGGGAGGTTAGGATGTAGACCTTGTCTGGAAGGTGGTGGGTAGACCAGGGTATTCCAGAGTTTCCAAGTAACCTCAGTAGTAGGTAATATATATGAGATAGATTTTAAAAATTTTGTTGGAGCCCATAGTAATTGATCTAATGAGCTATGTTGAAGAGAAATAGCGTTGTTTTCAATGGTAGTCCATTTAGGTCTATTATCTGGCCTAAAAAGTTTCACTGATTGTGCAAGTAAGGAAGCTTGATAATATAATCTCACATTTGAAAGCTGAGGCCTCCTTGTAGCTTAGTTTTAGTAGTGTGGCAGTAACGACTCTTGGTTTAGAACCCTTCCATACAAAGTTTATGAATATTTCTGGATTTTAGTAAAGAAAATAGTAGGGATATGTATGCTAACAGTTCGGAATAAATATAGAAGTTTAGGAAGCAAATTAATTTTGATGGAAGCAATACGTCCTACCCAGGAGATGTTCTGAAGCTTCCACCTCAATTTATCTAAGGTGGTAAGAATAGGAGCATAGTTTATTTAAAAAGCTCTTTGGTCATTGTAGCAACTTTAATACCTAAATATGAGATACAAGAGTGTTGCCAGTCAAAATTAATGAAGTCTTAGGTTTGGATAAGGTCTTGCGAGATATTAATAAGTAATGCTTGTTATTTAGTTCCATTGACCTGATAATATGATATATCAGAAAAAGATTTTAATACCTTTTAACTTCTATGAGAGAGGTAGGAATATTAGTTAGAGAAAGAATAATATCATCTGCAAACAAAAGAAATTACAAATTCTATTTCTCCAATGTCAATGCCTTTAATCTCTGAATTGGAATGAATAGATTCTGCTAAAGGTTCCATGATTAGAGTAAGATCAGGGGAGATAAAGGCAACCTTGTCTAGTACCATTAGACAGGGTAAAATAATTAGATCGATATCCATTGACCAGCACATTAGCTGTCGGTGTTGTGATAAAGACAGTATATTATTAAGATGTGTTCTGAGAAGCCACATTTTAGCAGAACTGCCTTTAAAATATTACCCAGGATACCCTGTCAAATTTAATGGTGCTTTGCAAAAACTGCCAAATCAATAACCTTACGAGTATTGTCAGGTGCCTCTCTAGTTTTAACAAAACCTACTTGATCAGAAGAGATTAATTTAGACAGTATAGGGTTTAAATGATTAGCTAATAATTGGGGAAAAACTTAATGTCTGAGTTTAGCAATGAAATAGGTCTATAATTAACAACTGAACTTGCCATTTTAGGAATAGTGGTAATAGTTGCCTGTAGTAATTCTTGTCTTTGGGGATTACTGTCAGTAAAACTATAAATAGAGATGTTAGCATTGGAGCAAGGTAGAAGAGAGATAATGATTTGAAAAAACCATCAGGACCTGGGGCTTTATCTTTTTTTAAAAATGTAATTGTATGTTCAAATTCTTGAACCGTTTTTGGAGAATTAAGAATATTGAGTTGTTCAATGTTTAGAGAAGGTAAGCATAATTTGTTAAAAAAAGAATCAATCTTTATATCAGAGGGTTGTAAAATCTTAGACTCATTTTTTAAATTGTAAAGTTCACCGTAAAATTCTGCAAATCTCTGAGCAATATGTAATGGGTTAGTTAGGGTGTTTCCATCTTTTGATTTTATTTGGAAGATTCTAGTTCTTCCCTAAAGCCTTTTAGTTTATTTGCTAGAAATTTACCACATTTATTAGCATCTGAATAATATCTGTTTGGTTGAAAAAATTTGATTTCTATTTGCTGCATATTAAGTTGGTTTATTTTATTTTGCAAGAAGTGCACCTTTTCTGAGTATTTGCTGAGGGTGTGATTGTTTATTATTTTATTTGCTTCTGTTAATTGAAGATATAAACTTAAAAGTTCAGATTGTTTTTTTTTTCAGAGAGGAAGCAATTGAGGTTAAATGACCTCTTATGAAGCTTTATATGCCACAGATATTGTCTAGGTTCATATCTGGATGGTCATTTAAAGTAAAAAATTCATATTGTAATTGTGTCAGTTTAACATTGTTCAATAGAAGTGAATTATGAGCTTCCAGTTTGAAGCAGGAGGAGGAATTGTATCCAAGTTATAAATATGCCCACTGGGGCATGATCAGACCAGGTGGCTACTCCAATATAAGATTTTTCTACACATTGTAGAAGGGCTGGTAGCTCCGACCCGGGTTAGGGGGCCGGAGCATCTGACCTGCAGCGGCGCTCCCCACGAGGATGCTGGGAGTTGTGGTCCGGCACCCGGCTCCGCCTTCCCTGGGCACGTTGGGAAGTTCCGATCGCGGCCGGTGGATTGGCGCGGTGGGCTCACGAGAGCCGAGAGGGGCCCGGGAGCGGTGACGTCAGTGGTGACATCACCGCTGGTATAAAAGGGACGGGCCTTGAGGCAGCAGGTGCCATTTTGTTGAATTGCTAGCAGGAGGATCGCTCTCTCCTGCTCAGAGCAAAGACACAGCAGATTAGGATTAAGATTAGAGTCTTTGAGGATGGCAGACGCTGAGCGATGTTGGAGAGGGGGTAGGGAGAGGATCAACACGGATGGGGCAGGGTGGCTGCAGGGTATTTTGGAGGGGGGGTCCACCGGCTGGTAAAATTCATAGATATTTAAACTTTTCATGTAGCTTTGAAGTGGATGCATGTCGGACATAAGATTTTCCTTATCATAGTAGTAGTGGATCCTAGCAATGACATCTCTAGGGACGTCAGAGGGAAGCTGCTTTTAGGTTTTGGTAGTCTGTGTATACGGTCTATTTTTCGGTCGGTAGGTGGTATATGAGAAAATAGGTTTGTTAAGAAAGATTTTAAAAATTACCTAGTTCATCGTTTTTATAGTCTCTGGTATGCACAAACTTTTATATTGTTGCTTCTCGATCGATCTTCAAGATCCACCATTTTGATAGTAAGTTCCTTAATCATTTTATTGTGAGCTTCCAGACAGTCAGTTTGTTCCTTATGGTCTATTTGAATATTTCAACTGAATTTTCAATTTGGCCTAATCGGTCACTAGTTCTTCAATATCTTTATGTAAAAGGCATGGTGTCTTTAAAAATTAGCCTGTAGGGATTTTCCAGACCACTTAATAAGCTTTCATAATACTTAACGTGATTGGAGCTTCCCGTGTAACTTGTTGTAAAGATGGTCCCTCATTTGAGTCGGATGAGGTCCTGTGCATGACTATGATGGAATTGTGTAGAGGAGTGGACGCCACTTGAAAATTAGGCAGATGATTATTCTTGTTAGAAGAAGCAGATTTAGTTTGCGAGATCTTGGCAGGAGGAGTGGCATCCTGGCAGCTTTAGACCTCTGATGGTGATCATACATTTTATTTTTCCAGCTTTTTAATAGGTTTCCAAAGATCTCAGAAACGGAGCGTAAATTTACTCAACCGTCTGCATGTCGGCTAAGCCCCGCCCCCACCTCCATAATTTTTTTATATCTGTAATCCTGCTATTTAAACCCCAGTATAAATTTACTGTCATGTCCTTCTTTTTAGGACAAGTATATTGAGCTGCATATTCTGCAGCACATAACATCTGTCACAAATGTGAGCGTCATTTTAACTCCCATAGGTAGTATCTGTAATGCAGATATTCATTTTCACTGTAAGTTACTGTAAAATGCACAGACCCTACAGACTGCAGGAAGGTATTATGTAATATTCCCAAAATAATGAATTTAATGCTGAAATCCAAACATATCTGCCCATACCTTGTATCAGATGATATCCAAAAGGGAACTTGACATATTGTACTTCTTGGTCATACGAAATATGTATATCGTGTTTGGTATTTTTGGACTGTACAAAATCAGTGGATCACAAAACTGTTAATATTTCGTATGTGGATTTGTATGGTACTCGCAGTATAGACTAGAAGGAAAATAGAGTTAAAAAGTTTCCCTCCAAAAAGCAGAATAAACCTTTCAAACCACACCCATAGGGACCAAGCTGCTCCACTTTCAGGAGAAAGCATAAAATAGGGAAATCAAACCAAGGAACATCATTAGCCATTGGACGGACCGTATATTGGCTTACATCTTGATGAATCATATTGGACTTAGTAATTTTTCCCATGTTAGATTGCCAAGTTTCTTGGACTTTGCTCATGAACTTTCAGTTGCCATTTCAGATATTCTCTTTGTATTCGATTTACATCTTAATTGTGTGCTACGTTAATGTTCAATTATTTATCATAGCACTTGTATTTTAAAAAATGATATAAAACCATATAAAGGATAATTGTCCTATTCTGAGTATATCCCAAGCAAATCTGTGCTTTCAAAATTAAGCTACCGTAGAGAATTTTTTTGTTATATCCTCTATAATGGTGTATAGGTTGAGGTTGTGGATAACTTTTCTTACAGGAAAAGTTAAGGGGTGTGTACAGTTGTGTTCAAAATTATTCAACCCCCAATGCTGTAAAGGGTTTTAGGGAATTCAGTGTACATTTGTAATTGTGTTCAGAATGAAATCTTACAAGGACTTTTAAAGAACCAAATGCAACTAAAATGACATTAATTGTTTTTGTAATACAGTATTAAATGTTTTTTTTGTGCTTTCTTCATTGACCAATTATTCAATCCCTGTTTCGATCAGGTATTAAAACAATTGTGGATGTCATCGAGCAGCAATCAAGCTAATAAGCACCAATTAGGCAGATTTAAAATGACTGTGATACTTAGCTCCTTCTAGACATTTACTGGTGTGTTACAAACATGGTGAAGTCAAGAGAATGGTCCAGGAAGACAAGAGAGTGGTGATTTCTCTTCACAGGAAGGGCAATGGCTATAAGAAGATTGCAAAGATGTTAAAAATACCAAGAGACACCATAGGAAGCACATTTGCAAATTCAATACAAAGGACACTGTTGAAACGCTACCTGGTCGTGGCAGAAAGAAGATGCTGACTTCGACTGCTGTGCGCTACCTGAAGTGCAAAGTGGAGAAAAGTCCATGTGGGACTGCTGAGGAACTGAAAAAAGATTTGTCAGATGCGGGTACTGAAGTTTCAGCTCAGACAATAAGGCGCACACTGCGTAATGAAGGCCTCATGCCAGAACTTCCAGGCGCACCACCTTGCTGTCTCCAAAGAATAAGTTGACTGCAGTATGCCCAAAGTCATGTGGACAAAACACAAAAGTGTTCTGTGGACTGATGAAACAAAATAGAACTCTTTGGCCCGTGGATCAACACTATGTTTGGAGGAGGAAGAACAAGGCCTATGAAGAAAAGAACACCTTGCCTACTGTGAAGCATGGCGGGGGGTCAATCATGCTTTGGGGCTGTTTTGCTTCTGCAGGTACAGGGAAGCTTCAGCATGTGCAAGGTATCTGATTTCTCTCAGTACCAGGAGATATTGGAAAAAAAAATGTGATGCAGTCTGTCACAAACCTGAGTCTTGGGAGACGTTGGACCTTTCAACAGGACAATGATCCCAAGCATACCTCCAAGTCCATAGAGTATGGTTGCAGATTAAAGGCTGGAAATTTTGGAGTGGCCATCGCAGTCACCAGACTTAAATCCGATTGAGAACCTCTGGTGGGACTTAAAGAAAGCAGTTTGCAGCGCACAAGCCTAAGAATGTGTATGAACTGGAGCTTTTGCCCATGAAGAATGGGCTAAGATATCCGTAGATCGCTGCAAGACACTTGTGTCAAGTAGGTTCTGTTTAAAAGCGTTATAAACTCGAAAAGGATGTTGTACTAAGTACTAAGAATGAATGTCACTTGGGGTTGGTTAATAAAACTGATAATGATGTGAGCACAGAAAGACATTTGTGGTTTTTCATTATAAATGTTATGTTATATTTGTCTGACTTACAAGTGTCTCTTTGATTTAATTGTAAACAAGATGACTGAAATGATCGAAATCAATGTCAAACTGGCCAAAACAATCTCTTTATCAGTGGGGGTTGAATAATTTGAACGCAACTGTATATCCGCTTAGTATAGTTACAGGTCATTCCACTGTCTTAGACTTATTATTATTAGAAGATTTATAGGCGCCAACATGTTCCATAGAAAAAACTGTGGTACCGTGATACTTTTAATGGACTAACATTTTATTTTAGTTGACAAGCTTTCGAGCACTTTTTTTTACAATCACATGTATACATTCACATCCACACCCTGCCCCAAAGAGCTAAACAATCAATTTATTTGACACATAAACCTATCAGTATGTCTTGATTGTAGGGGAAACCAGAGTGCTGGAGGAAAACCAACGCAGGATTTTATATAGTAAGAAGAAAAGTGCTGGTTGCTGTATAACTTATGACTAAGGTGTTTGTTTCAACGGCTCTAATACTGACCTTTAATATTAAGAAAAGTATGATGTTGGGAAAAATAATTCTGGTTCCAGACAAAACCATTTAAATACAGTTAAATATAAATCTTTATTGAAGTTTGCCTTTTATTTCAAAAATGTTAAACATTCAATGCTTTTATTTTAGTTTGCAGTTTGTACACAAATACTGTACATTCAGCAGGGTCATGATATATAAATATGGAAATCTAGGTTTTTGTGGCATGAAGAGAGAAACAATAAAGACAATAAATGAGACAATAAAGGGCAAATATAACTGCCTAACCCTACTTTTCTAAGAGTACCCAGTGTGAGAATATAAACCTGAATGTAGAAATCATCTGAGAGCACACGTTGCATCTCCTTCAACTTCGTTAAACTGACGGTCGTCCGTGATGAGTCATATGCTTATAACGGGCGATCCTGCAGTTTAATGAAGTTGAAGGAGTTGTAACATGGTGCTGCTCAGATGGTTTTGCTATTCAGGTCCGTGCAGTGTCATCCTTTTTCCATGGAAATCATGAACTTCTTTGTTCTTAAGGTGAGAGACGTTCAAATGGGAGGTGTAGTGGTATATATTCTTATAAAAACCTCTTAACTACGTAGTTAAGATATTTTTTTATCAGGATATATTCCACTGCACCTCTCCATTGAAAGTCAGAGAATTATGTATTATAAGTATATCCCCTTAAGGTTTCACCTACACATGGTGAGAAAAAACCAGAGTCTATGCCAAGGACTAGTTTTGCTTCTTGGCTGTGGGCCACAACTAAACTTTGTATTGGGTTGGTTTTACTGGGAATCCACTAGAGAAGGGTGGGATGGATTCCAATCCCTTAACCTACCCCTGGGTTTTTAGGTGTGGTCCTTTAATAGAGTGTTCCAGGTGTCTGACTCTCTCTCACTCTGGACAGGAGTTACCTGGGGAGCCAGATCCTGCAGGATGCAGGAAAGATTCTGTAAGTACAGAAATGTGTACTTAACAGAAATTGTGTCTTTTAGAAGTCACAGGTATAGATAGGGAATCTCCATATGTTTAGTTAGAGCTCAGACAAGCAGTATTTATTTATTTTGTTTGTTGCATTATCTGCAGTATTCACTGCATGTGACCTGCTGTGGAAAATGAACACAGACTATTTTCATCTACAAGCGTGTGTGTTGCTGCCTATGTAAAGACTCTACATTTTTACTAATCCCCCACAATATATATCCCTTATGTTAGCAGGTTAGGGAACTTCTATTTATAGTGACACATATCTCCCTCCCTGTGTATCTCCCTCCCTGTGTATAGTATAGTGTACCTTTAAATAATCACACCGTGATTTCCATACCCAATCAGTCACACAAGCGTGTCTTTCACAGAGCCAAAAAAGTGATGCTGTTATCATCTAGTGAGCTGCCTTTGGCTAACCCCCCAAAACCATACCAGTTTACCAGAACAGACCTATTTTGAGGGGTCTGGCCTGGTGTCTCAAGTATCCAACCTTTTTCTCCCAAAAAATTGGGTTTGGCAGACTGGGAATATGTCTGTGCAGACTGGGGTGAGGGGTGCTTGGGTGGATTAGGGGCAGAGCTGGGCAGGGTCAAGGATATTACCCACATTAAAGTCACCACAAAAATTAAATTAAGAAGCATGCCCTAGGAAAAATATAAGACCGAAACTGCGGTGGAGAAAAAGTCATAACAAACATGAATCAGAAAGCAATGCTTAAAAGCAATCTGGGTTCACTTCTTAGTTTGAGTGAGTATTGTGAAATGTACTTAACTTAACATTATAAACATTAATGCTTTATTTCCCAGCCTTCCACTATCACCCAGCTTGGTCACTGACCATTATTTATTTTACACATGCCCAGTGCTAAGCTACTGCAGGAACTTGTTAGAGCAGGTCACGCAAACATGTAGTGTCCATCCAAGCATGTTATAGTCCAGATTAGGCAAGGGAGCATGTGATAAGGTCAGGAGGTGTGGCCAGATAGTGTACATGCACAGTTATTTTATCCAATTGATCGGGGTAGGGGGAGGTTTTACAGTGATCATTACTATCATAGCATTTGGGCATGGAATATATACCTAAGTGCACTTCACTTCTGGACAGGGTGAGTATATCAACTGGGAGGTTTGTGTCAGATGGTGGACTTGGATTTTAAAACACGTGTCTGTAAAAGTGTGAAGTATGTGTGGTTAAAGTTTGCTAAATTCTCTGTTAAGTGTGGGGCCTAGAAAATACATGGTGAACCCCCTCCATTTTCCCTAGCTACAAAGGCTATAGAAATATAGGGAATATAGGCTAATATTAGGCTTATGTGTAATTTAACTTTATTCTCCATTAAGTAATGTTTAAGTAGGTTGGACTTGATGGACGATAGGTTGGTTGGACTTGATGGACGAATGTCTTTATTCAACCTTAATTACTATGTTACTATGTTACTATGTTATAAGTAGTTTTATTATGGCCTAAATGTGACAGACATAAACTTCAGGAGAGTTTGTTTGTTGCATAAATGGACATTTTAGTCCTCTTCGTATCTTCTTATTAGAATTAATATAGTACTGGACTAAGGGATGCATAGCAAGAGGAGAAAAACACTCTCATATCAGGTGCAATAAAGGGACATCTGCCACTGTAAGCATATGACCCAGATGATGTTATCGATTCCAAACGAAGATGACGTAAAGAAATACAAGCTAAGGACATCTTTCGCAGCCTTAGTTTCAGCAGAGTCGGTTTGACCATTTGTTGTTCGCCTTATAGTTCGAACCCTTCGCGATGTCTGTAGAGGATCCTTATAATGTACAACTTGCAAAAACCACAGTGCAACAAAAGCAAAATCTCTGAAGGTTACGGCAAAACCATTGATGATGTAGCTTAATTGGTCAGGAAAAAGGACATGGCAGAATCCTAGGTTTAATGTAAATTTAGGGATATTACCTTTTTTGGGACCTTCGGAGAAAAATGGAGCTGCAATGCAAACCAGCCATGTTTATCAGCCATATAAAGATGATTGAAAGACTCAAATATTTAACTTCTTTGATCTTGAAGATGAATCCTCTGTTATTGGGAGCAATTGTAACAGCTTGCAGAACACTAGTAAACAAGTAAGAGAAACAGACAAAAGCACGCGCTATTTCTGTAAGAATACACAACAGTTTTACAGCCGTTATCGTTCAGAACATTTCCATTCCAAAACAGTCATTGTTTGAGGGACACCTCTTGTCAGTAAGACCATCATGTTCGCAAATGCTAAGTGAGAGAGCACTATATCAACCGGCATCATTTTAGAGCCACTACAGAGCATATTTACATAGAAATTAAAATGATACCATTACCAAATGTACCAACACTGGTTTGAAAAAAAAAGACACCCCTTTTATCATTACACATAAATCCATTATATATCATGCCTCATTATTATATTATATATATGTGTTTTTAGCGCTATATCTCTCTCTATGCAAATGATCATAAAAAAATCATATGAGTAACTTTGTAGTTACTGTCCAATGTTTTTGTTTCCTCAACAGGAAAAACTGAATTCACAATATCATCACCTTCTTTCTTAGTATGTGAAGATCTGCTTCTAAAATGACACCATTACAAGGTATTTAATATTAAAACTTTAAGCAAAATAGTGTTTACATGCACATCCAATTCAAAGTGTTACATTCTATAATACCATGTTAAGTTACATATGGCCAGTAGGATTCTACAGGGGAAGCAAAATGCCTCTGGCACTACCCCCTCACCAGTGCTTACTGTATACACATATACCTGGGATATATTTATATAATGTACCCTATTAGAGAGGAGGAGTCACCAGGCATGGGGCGTAATGAGGTTTGATAGATTGCCCCATCCGGGATCCCGCATGGATACGGCCCCATTATGGGTGTGATACAAATTGTTTAAAAGATACTGTCAGGGATGAATAAAATTTCTAATTGTTAAAAATGGTGCTAATTTTTCCCTAACCAAACAGATGTTAGCTTTCAAATGGTAAATAACATTTGATTGGTTGGGGCCAAAATTGGCACCATTTTTAATGATAAGAACTTTATTTCATCGTTTTTTAAATCCACAGTGTAAAATTACATGTACATTTTTGATATGATGTGTTTGTGTAAACAAGTTGGACACTTGTTATATTGTTTTTAATGTATACACTACTGCACTTTATGGGTTATGACACATGTTCGTCAAGACCAGCGATTGTGATTGGTTAGGAGTAGAGATAGCATCCGGGTCCAACACGAACCTGGATCCAACATGGAACCCCTCGGTTCTGAAATCGAAAGATCCATCCAAATCTGGAAGGGTCCTCCGGATTTTGGGACTTCAGGCCAAATTTTCGAAGATTTTCAAATGTCGTAGCTAGAGACCACTTTCGAGTTTCCGATCATATTTTGAAAATCGAAAATCAAGGCTATTTTCGGAAATTATCGAAAATAGCCTTGAACGTTCGAAACATTCGAAAATCTTCAAACGATAAAAAACTCGAAAGTGCCTCCGATCGTATTTTCGAGGATTTTCGAACTTTCGAAGATATTTTCTAAACTATGGAAATAGCTCAGTACATTCGAAAATCTTCGAAATTGTTCCGTTTCGGATTTGGATTTCGGGATTTTCCCGAGATCAGGAATCCGAAAACGGAATGAAACTATGTAGTTTCGGCCATCTCCAGTTAAGAGACACTTACCTGGGGGAAGGGTCACATGAAGGGGATTAAAGGGTATGTCCAGCAAAAGTTTGTTTTAACTGATTTACTGAAGAACAAGAGATAGTAAATGCACTATCTCTTACCTCCAGTTCAAAGAGTAAGAGATAGGCATTACCTCCTGTTCTCAGTAAATCGTTAGAAACAAACTTACATACCCTTTAAAGTTTGTTTATTCTTGTATTGATATTTGACCCTGATGACAAGCAAAAGTAGGCAGCTTGAATGGGTTGATCACTTCACAATAAAACAGATGTTATTTTTGTAAGTCCTGGGAGTGCTCCAATTTTTTTGATATTATGCATTGGGAGGAGGCACTTGGGTAAGTTCTGAAGTTTAGAAGGTTACGTGAGTGCTGTTAACTTTATGTAGTGACCTAATATTGAAACATAAAATAGTAATTCGCAAGTTCCATAATAGACCTGATGAATGATACAATACAATGAGTATCAAGGGTTTTAAAATACGATCAAAACCATGATTAGGAGGTGTTTTGTTGGGCAGGGCAATGAAGGTTTCTTCAGTTAAAATGACAATTTGGACTACAATAACTTGCTTTCCCTGCTCACTCAAGAGCTACAATGTGTCATAAAAGTGAGTCACATTTTTGTAAATATTTTATTGTATTTTTCATTAGACAATACTGAAGATGTGACACTGTGGACAATGTTTAGTCAGCAAATAGCATTGCACTAACAGTGTAAATTTGCTTCTGCTTTAAATAACTCAACACACAGTCATGGAACAAAAGTGAGTATACTATAAGTAAAGGGTTCATATTTTGTGTGACCTGGTATGGAGTTCCCTAGAGCTTCACACATTGCCACTGGAATCCTTTGGTAAATTAATCATCACTTTATGCACTTAAATTATATGAATTACCCTTTTTGTATTATGTATGACTATTATATGTACTACACTTGTACGTAACATGTATGACTATGAATTGTAAAGTGACATGGAAGATGTTGGCGAAATATAAATCTATAATATAATAATAAATAGCCTCCATTTACTGGGTCTGGGAAAAGAACTGCATACATATACAATTACAATGTAAAAAACACATCAAAAAATGTTATTTTAGAGGAAATATAGAAACAGGTGTTTTGATAGCTTTACTATATTTTACATTATTACCTGTACATTCAGACTTTTTACAAATTTTATTTTACTTTTTTGTGTGTTCATTTAAATGTCTTATTTTAATTATTTAAGTCAATGAACTATTCGCCTTATCAGGAACAAATAAAAAAAAATCTGTCTGCAATCTCAATTACACCAATTAAAGACAAGGTCATTTTCATAAAAAGCTTTAAACAGATTCCAAAACTGCACCACGTATTCTAAATTAGGCATATTTTCTCCTTTCTTCCCCTTGATATATGTTGCTGTCTGGCACTACTTGCTATAGATAAGCCTATTATTTCTAGAAACCCCAAATCTTTTTCCATCAGAGATTCACTTAGCAAAGAGACATTTATGGTGTAGGTGGCACAAGGATTGTTAATCCCCAAATGCATTCACCTTACATTTATCAACTATGAATCTATCTGCCATTCTGCTGCCATTTTGACAATTTATCTAGGTCCACTTGCAGCTATTGCACATCATTTGAAGTTCACAATGCTCTGCACAGATTTGTCTCATTAGCAACAGAACCTGCTCTAATTACCCACTCAAGTCTCATACACCCGTGCGATCGCGGGGGCCAACCATCGACACACAATGTGTATGCACGGCCCTTTTGGCTGATCATCGTGCCGTGTATAGGCACTTGGTTGGTTGATCCCTGACCAAATGGCCGTTTTGGCTGGGAAAGTGCTCATGCACAACATGATTATCGCCTGAAATGGCCGTGCATACATATTGTGCATCGCGGGCCAGCCCCCGCAATTGCACATGTGAAGAAGCTTAAGTTATTTATAAAGAGATTAAAAAGAAATGTGCCAAGTACCAAACCTGAGGCACTCACGTAAAACATAAACCCACATGGATAAAGTTGACAACTACTCTCTGTATGTGATCTAACCACAATTTTGGTCTAAAAAAAATATTTTCAAGGCTAACAGACAGTTTATTCACAAGTCACCTGTGTGGCACCATATCAAAAAATTTAGCAAAATCTAAAAAATACTATACCAGTGCTATTCCAGAAGCTAAATTCTACTCAAGTCTTCATAAAAAAAACAAGCAAGATAACTTGCAGAGAGGAGCAAAATCCTGAAAATATCATTTGTCTAAAGTTGTATTATTACTAATAGTTATTTGTTTAATGTATCAGATAGCATTTTATTGTACAGAAGCTATTAGTTGAGCAGAATGTTGAGGAGATATATATTATATATTATATTATAGGGGCTGCTAGCTTTTTAAAGTGTTACTGCAATTAGATAACTGTGATTGGTTGCTTCAGATTAATAGAACATTTATTGCATCAGTGGATAAGGATTCACTAAACTAATGAAAGTTTTTATAATAAAAAATTCCCCCCACATTTCTCTGATTTACAAGTGTCAGAAGGATGCTTTAAAAAGAAAATCTCTCATCTATCTATCTATCTGTCTGTGTCCTGTCTGTGTCTGATTATCAATTTATCAATTTTTTTATGATTGTTCTGAAGCTATACCATATAAGCATTCCAGCATATTCTTCAGCAAACATAAGGCAGTATAATATAAGAGGGCCATTGTACAATATTTATTGATTTTGTCTGTTGTAATAGTCTTTAACCATTACTGTAGCTATTTGTTTGGATTACTGAATAATGAAGAATTCCGGTATTTTTAGTTATCAGTATCTATTTGATATTTTAAAATTTTAAATGTATGTTTGCGATGTGAATATACTTACACAAGGAAAATCCAACTTCTTCACTTGTCCTCGGTAAGATACCAATTCGATTTAATCCTAGAATGTGTGGCTTTATAAAGGGATTTGGTTTGGTCCCTTGCCACCAGTGTTACATCTCCATATAGTATGGCTGTGAAACCAATCATGTACTTTAGTGTCTGTAATGAATTAAACACCATTTCAGCACAGCCCTAAAGTAAGTCCCCAGAGCATTGTAGAATTTATCAGGAATAACATGTAATTAGTTCATATTATCATAAATGTTCTTTTTAACTTTTTAATGTCCTTTCTACAATGGCCCTAATGTGAAAAAACTGAATGGATGCTATTATTCTGCTGAAAAATACTTTCTAAAATAGATTTTTACAAATACAGTCTAGAAATGATTTCATTTAGCAGGCATTAGATTAGTAAAATGGGGTCATAAAGAATGAAGGACAACATTCTGATTGGCGAATATACCTGGTGTGAAATTAATTTTTTTGCTAATGGACATTCCTACTTACTGGACAGATGGCACCATTTCTGTCAAATGCAGGATGGGAGTTTGCTCAATTGCTATACATAAAGAGTTGATATGATTGCAGTAGTGTAGGGGACCTCAATGTATGATCAGTGGCAGGCATTCACCAGTCTGGGATATCCCAGGCCAATCAGGAAATGCACGGTATAAAAATCCCTTCCACCTTCCACCTTTTTTTTATTTGTTTCTTATGGCTAGGAAAGCATGGTGCTTCAGGAGCTCTTGGCTTACCTGCCATTGTGGCTTTTTAGCAGGAGATTTCTCTCTCTCTCTCCTGTCTGATGCCTTTCCGTGTTGCAGTGTCTTGACAGGGGAAGGCCTTGTGACCACGCAGAGCGGAGCCATTTCCTGAATTATTCCAGCGCCAGACTACCACACACGCATTGTTCTGTGTGCACATGTATGGTTGCAGTTATGATGTTTTGCTGCTGCTTTTCTTTAGAATATATTAAACTCTCATGTCTGAATATACTTCAGTCTTTTGCTGCCACCTTATGACCATATCACACATCTACTTATTTTGATATATATATATTTTGATTGATATCTTACGATGGAGCTGCATCAGTGAGTAAGGTCACCCTCAAAACAGAACTGTTAAGCCCCAGGTAGGTTTTTCCCTAAAAGAGATTATGTTAGGTTCTGGATAGTAAGCATTCTTTTTGTTTTATTTATTTATTTAGTGCCTCTGCCTCTGCCAAATCTCTAAAAGTTCAAGTTCCAAAAGAAAGAAATTAGATAAAAGGATGATACTCTGGTACAATTACAAAAAAGATTTCAATGGACAGTCTTCTTAAAACAGCAGCATCCAAATCTATGTGGAATCAGGAAGGCAGAAAAAGAAGGGAAAAACTTTGTCGGATGTTTATGACTCAGAGAATCTAAAGCTAATGATTTACCTAAATCGGAAGAAGAGCCGGAAATACCGGTCAAAAGATGAGGGAAATGTGAGAGCAGAGTCCACTTTTGACCCAAGCATAATAGAACCTTTGGTAAAGGCGATAAGAGAAAACCAGAGGCAGCCACAGCAGATAAGTATTTTCCAATGACAGTATACAGAATAAATCCACCTCTTCCAGTCCATAAGTCTATGAGACAGCTGATGTATTCGGAGTCGAAAAAAGAGTGGATGCGGGATGTGGGGTTCGTAGAGAAGTACCATTTGAAGAGGAAGTGAAGAGTGCCCCTTGAAATTGGATGCAGTAGTGGTCAGACTACAAATGGACTACGCTTCCTGTAGAAGGCACAGTTAAATTTAAAGATGGCATGGATAGAGGTGGATGTCAACTAAAAAAAAAACCATATATTTCTGCAGGAGCAGTGTGCAAACCTTCAATGGCTCTTTACGTCTAACACCAGAGCTTTTAAAAGTTTGGTATATCAGATTAACAGAATGTAATTGATAACAATGTTAAAAGAACTATCTTTCAAGTATGGTCCAGGAGTGCATGTTTGCAACTGATTTCATATCAGAAGCTTTAGGGACTAGTTAAGGTTATCTGCAAGATCTATGGCATTATCAGTAGCTGCAGGAAGAGCTCTATGGCCAAAAAAATTGGACAGCAGATGTGAACTCAAGAGCAAACCTGTGTCAAATGCCTTATGATGGTAAGATGCTCTTTGGAAAAAACTAGATGATCTAATTAAAAGATCTTCAGGAGGTAAAAGTGTTTTTTCTCACAAGAAAGAGTTTTAGGAATCCATGTCCAGATCCATTTAACCAGAGAGGAAGAAAAATATGTTTTCGTTGTCCATGCAAAGCAGGCGCGGTTAGAGACTCTTCATCAAGGAGTGTTGAGATTAGCAGGCAAGGGACTCAGTCAACTAGGAGAGTGTTCAGGCTCATTCCAAAACCCAGCAATCCACAATGGCATGAGACAGGCCCCCACTCAGCACATAGGATGCAGAATGGGGAATTTCCCGCAGAGGTGGACCAAATCCATTGCAGATTCTTGGGTGGGTAAAAACTATTCTGGAAGGGTACAGGATAGAATTTTTTTAGAAATGCCTCTTTTTCATCACTTTGTTACCTGGAAAGAACTCAAAGCTGGTGAGAGGAAAAAGTTGTTACCAGTTGTTTTCTCTAAAAGAAATTCAGAGAGGTGCTGAAAAAAACGGAGGATGGAACCTGTGTTAAATCTCAGAAGACTCAAAAAATATTGTGAAACAAAATTCAAAATGGAGTCTCTGCAATCTATATTCCAAGCTGTACACTAGAATGTATCAATGGTAATATAGAGGTACAAGATGCATATTTTCACTACCAATACACAAGAAGGATTGGAAATTTTGAGGTTCATGGCCAAGGGTTTGCATCTTCAATTGTGTCTCCTATTTGTCTCCAAGAATATTCACGAAGATCATTATGGCTCTAGTGGCCGAGATAAGGAAAGAAGGAATACAGATTTTTCATTATTTAGAGATGACATCCTAATACTTGCGCGGAGTCCAGGGGGAAGGCAGTAAGTAAGTCATACTGCTAGAGTAACGTAGATGCTGAAAGAATTATGGATTTCCAAACGGAAAAAAAAAAGTAATCTGGTTCCATCCCAAGAAATTATTTCTTAGGTGGCGTTATTTTCAACAGCACGGAATAAGATTACACTGCCGGAGTCAAAGCAGAAGTGCTAGGAAAGAAGGGGTCTCTTTTTTAAAAGCATACAGAGTGACGGTAAACAGTTGTTTAACAGTCAAGGTCAAGGGAGTTGGAAGTACCGAGGATAGTATACTGTTAACTTCCATACTATTAGAGCAGTAGAAAAAGCAATTCAACACTATGCTTAACAAGAAGAGATAGAACACTTAAAAAATTTTAATATATGCTACCACGGTAGCATAAAAAAGAAGCAAGATGAGACAGAATCAAGACATGTTAAAAAGAAGTAGCTCCCATTTTATTGGGCAGAAAAGCATCAAAAAGTATAATGGCAGTTCACATGTCGGCTCTCAAAACACATTGGCGGACAAAAGGTACAGACGCACTAGCCTGCATTAGTCAAAAGGGATACTGTACATCAATTCCAATAATATGGAAGTTTTCAGGATAAATAATAAAAGCAGAAAAGGCATCAGTTCTGGCCATTATTCACATTCTAGCCAAGGAGACCGTGGTTCCCCTTGTTTAAAATCTCTTACGGTAGAGAAGCATTTCATATACCAAAAATTCAGGATGGTTCAGGCAGGGACCAGTAGTGTATAAGAGGAGAACAACTTGAATTTTACAGCTTGGAAGTTGAAAGGCAGAGGTTATCTTACTTAGGGGCATATTTATAAAGGTTTGTTAAACTTTTCGCCTTCTTTAATGGCCCTTTTCGCATAATTTGGACTTTTCGCTATTTATAAACCAGTGGCGAAAGGTCATACCTCTATATTTCACTTTTACCATACATCGCTGGGTTACTGCTCAAGCATATTTATAAAACGGCGAAAAGGATATTTTGCTTTGATCAATGGGGGTCTGAGGGACATATTTATAAAGGGGCATATTTTTGGCTTTTCCTCCCCAGCCTTTACTATAATTTTTAAACTTTTCATCTTTCCTTCATCAAAGTTATTTAAAAAGGAGAATTTCATCAAAAGCGAAAATTACTAGCAAAAAGTAGCACTAATAATGCTGAAAAAAGCTCAGCACATATGATGGAAATAGGTAATACTCCCTGGTGGTTTTTCAAAGCAGTATTAAATTGGTTAATACACAAGAACACCATTCTTTGTTATTAAAAAAAGCCTAACACATTGCAGGGAGATGCATATCCCGCGCTAACGAGAAATAAGCGCTAAAATCATGCTAACCACGTACTAACGTCCTTAGCGAAGGTTTTGACTGCCTGACCGTCGCAATTTTTTTCTTGCGAGTGCAAAGCAATAAATTTTGCACCCCGGTTTTTGCGCTAGTTTTTTTGCACGTCAGTTAATGCCTCTTCAATGGTGTCTTTAAATATGCACGAAAGGTCGCAAACTACCGCTAGCGTTTTTGCAATGTATCAACGGTCGTAAAGTGTTAATACATTGCGAGGAACAAGTGCAAGTAGGTTGCGATAGCGAATATATTGCATCTCCCCCTTGGTGTCTTTTTCAGCCAAAGATATACAGTAAATAGTATAAACTCAAAAGGTGAATTTCTCAATTTGGTAATAGGACACATTTTTAGTATGTTGCTTATTTCAGCAAACTGCAGCTAATTATCAAAGCAGTACATTAAGAATAGTCATGTTAATGGAACATTCAGTAAGTAATGATGTTTGGTGAAAATTCTGGTAACACTGCGAAAAATTGCACACAAAAAAGGGAGAAAAGGGGAAAAAAAAGCGAAACAAACCATATTTATAAATAGCTTTAAATAAAAAAAATGGACAAAAATAGCTCTGAAATTACACTAGAGAGCAATCTCTTTTTCACAGTGATACCACAAATAATCGCAAAGAAGAATAAGGCGAAAACTATTGCCACACATCGCCTCAGCGATACTTTCCGCAAAGGCTGTGAAAGCAAAAACGAGCGTTTATAAATAAGGTGAAAATATTGCTATTTACATTGAGATTTTGTTGCCTTAGGCATCCAGGGTCATGAAATAGATTATTTATGCAGTCAAGAAAATTTTCAACTTAAAGCAATACTACAGAACATGGAATCAGTTTGAAAGTGTTGTCAAACATTATCATAAAAACAGGTGATTCAGTACTTAGTGTCATAATAACCCACAAGTTAGAACAACTGGTAAAAGGACACATAAAAAATCAACCGCAAAGCAGCTTAACTGCAAATTCCCTGTTTAATCCCATAGGAGTGACAGTGTCTAACATATCAATCCAAAACGCTTCTCTGCGTAGAAAGTTCTGACTCTCTGTCACCCTTCCTAAATTGGGCTCCACACAGTTAATGATTTGAAACTTTATTTATATTTTCCCACATGGTATCAGAAATGTGAGCTGATATGGCTGTATCCAAATTACCTTTTTGGCCAACATTAAGTGTTCAGCCAGTCTCTTATTGCGGCTGGTTCTGATAGTTTTCCCAAATATTGACTGCCACAAAAACATGTTGGCTAAGAAAACCACATGTGTAGATTACAATTAAATAGCGTTGTATATGGAACACTTTATCATTTCCACTTATTTTAAAGGTATTTGATACAGTACATAGATGTAATGGCAAATCTTACAACGTTGGTGGCCACATGTGGAAGCAATCTTTATATCTTGTTGCTATCACTGGACGCTGGAGCTACCGGGACTACTTCAAAGTAAAAGTCGCTTCCACTCGGTACAGGTTGCAGTATTTGTGCTTGCTGTAATTTATATCGATTTTCTTTTTCCTTTTTTATATGGGAACTAGTTATTATATTTTACATCTATACACCTGCATGTTCAAAGTTCTTTGTGGACTCAGGCTGGCTAGATTAACACTATACACTAATTAACATGGATAACACACACGCTATTTAACACACCAAGTGATTGATTTCAGATACAAGGGAAAGCCAAGCTGGTTTTCGCAGATAACCAAATGATGACTGGGTGGAACAGAATCTTTGGAAGCTAGATAATGAGTTGTTGTCTAGGGATCTGGAGAAAAAAATGACTTCTGAAATTAATTATGGGGGACATAGGCACCTTAGATAAAATTAATGAAAGTGAAACGAGTTCCACGAGGTCTTCAGATCAAGAAGTTTCCTACCTTTAAATTGTTAACAAAGATTTCATCTAGAAACTTGGAACAAAGTCTAAACGGAGTATTCGTTTCGCTTTTAATGGGAACTATTCATTAGTATAATAAGAAACAACGCAAACAATAATGGAAGATATCCCCTGTATTAATGAGAATCTTCTAAAAAAGAGACAAAAGACAAGTGGAGGATCTTATACGTCTATCAAAAACAAACAGACACATATGAAACACGATGTGAACTGATTATGAATTAGACAAAGGTTATATTTATTATTATAATAACTAGACATTAAGCCTGTTACAATAACAGGCGCTAGAAGCCCAGAGTGCCTCCTCTCCCTGTCCCAAGGGCCACAGTTCCCTTGTTAGTGTCCCAGACCCCAGGGCCCCCCTCTGTCCCAGCCCAGTGCCCCCACCTGTCCCAGACCCAGGGTCCCCCACTGGTCCCAGACCCAGCCCCCCACCTCGTCCCACAAGATCCAGAGTCTCCTCCTCCTGTCCCAGACCCAGGGTCCCCCATCTGGCCAGACCCAGGCCCCTCCTCTGCCGCACCCCCAGGACCCAGGGCCCCTCCTCTGTCACAGACCCAGGGCCCCCCCTGTCCCAGACCCAGGCCCCCTCTGCCCCTGCCCACCGACAGGCCCCACCCCTCTTCCCAGACCCAGCCCCCCTCTCCCCAGGGCACCCCCTCTCTAGACCAGCCCACCCCCTTCCCAAACCCCCCTCTGTCACAGATCCAGAGTCACCCACTCTGTCCCAGACCCAGGGTCCCCCTCCTGTCCCAGCCCCCCATCTGGTCCCAGACCCAGGGCCCCCCATCTGTCCAGAGCCAGGGCCCCCCTCTGTCCCGACTCCCCCCTCCTTGTCCCAGACCCAGGGCCCCCCTCTGTCCCAGACCCAGAGTCCCCCGTCTGTCCCAGACCCCCCACCCTCTGTCCAGACCCAGGCCGCCTCTGTGCCCAGAACCAGGTCTCCCACTCTGTCCCAGACCCAGGGCCCCCTCTGTCCCAGACCCAGGGCCCCCTCTGTCTCAGATCCAGGGTCCACTTTGTCCCAGACAGGGTCCCCCTCTGTCCAGACCCAGTCCCCCTCGTCCCAGACCTAGGGCCCCCCTCTGTCCCAAACCCAGGCCCCCCCTCGTCCACCCCACCCCCCTCTGTCACGCCCAGCCCCCCCTCTGTCCCAGACCCAGGGCCCCCTCGTGCCAGAACCCAGGGCCCCCCTCTGGGCCAGACCACAGGGCCCCCCATCTGTCTCAGACACAGGCCCTCCTCTGCCCCCAGCCCCAGGGCCCCCCACACTGTCCCAGACCCAGGTCCCACCCCCTCTGTCCCAGACCCACCGGCCCCCCCTGCACAGACCCAGGCGCCTGCCCTCTGTCCCAGACCCAGGATCTCCTCTGCCCCAGATCAGCCCCCCACGTCCCACAAACCCAGGAGGTACCCCACTCTGTTCCAGACCGGCATTCCTCCCCAAGAGCGAAACCCAAAAAAGCAGTTCCCAACTAGGCCCCCCCCCCCCCCCCTCCTTCACATTTCAAATCGATTGCATCCCCCCCCCCCTCCCCACCCCCCAGAGGTCTCCAGGCCCCCCCGCTGTTGGGGTCCAGGCCGTCCAGAAGGGGCTCCCCCACTTGTCCCAACCCAGGGTCCTCTCTATGTCCCCAGGACCAGGGCCCCCCCCTCTGTCCCGGCACCCAGGGCCCCCCTCTATCCCAGACCCAGGGCCCCCTCTGTCCCAGACCCAAGCCCCCCCTCTGTCCCCAGACCAGCCCCCAGCTACCCTGCCTCACATGTCCCCCACCAAGAGATTTAGAACATAAACTGGTGTGGTACAGTTGGGTGCAACCCTAGTAATGCAGCATGGACAGGAATCTTCACACGTGGGTAAGAGTTAACTTAAGAAATTCAACCACCCCAGAGCAGCCAGCAGCCCATCAGAGCTCATCTGTTCCGTTCACCCCCAGTCCCACTACCAGTGAGGGGAATGGTGGTCAAGGCTTGTTGAACATCACAGGGAAGTTGATGCACAATCTCATCTCGCTCTGGCTTCTACGCAGAGAAGTTCTAGGTCCCGGTCTGGGTCCCGCCCCTAATGCAAACTTGTGATCCGATTGGACTGTCTGCCTTGAAGTGAAAAGAAGAGCCAATCAGGTTAGATTGGCTGCTTCTTTCTATCCAGACCCAGCACACACACGGGCACACAGGGACGACACTTGCATTTATTAAAAGCGATAACACGACAAGGTAGAGGATTCTTTAACAGAGAACGGTAACAGGTTCCACATACAGGTCACATCATGAGACAAAAGAAGGGTACATTTCATTACACAAGATTTGGAATTTACAGATGCTGAACCAACAAGCACAGTCTCTTACCTCACTTGATTGTTTTCACCTTTTTATCACAGGCCCGGGGAATGCGGAACTGGAGATCCGAAAAGTCACCCAAGACAAGTGGCCGTTCTGCCCAGACAGAGATACTGAGACAAGGTTGCGGGGGGAGGCCACCAGCAGAGAAATAAAAGAGGACACAGGAGAGTGGCAGAAGGTCCAGGATTCTGGATTCAACCGCTCCGATTACAAGGGAACAGGAGAAATAAACCACATCTTCAAGAAAGGTATGTTTACGGTCAGAAACTGGCAATACTGATAACAATGATGATTATATATTCAAAATAGCAAAAACACTAATAATGTGATTTAAACACCTCTAACAGACGGAATTGGAAAGCAACAGAAATAACAGCCTCTTGAATCTGGGTGTGACTATGTCTTGCAGATTGCAATAAGCCATTTTGATATTTAGTGGATCCTCAAACAAATTTCTAATTAAAGTTAACTTTACAAAGAACAATTTTAATCTCTTTCTGAGATATTAATATATCTTCAACCACAGAAGTGAGGATATGGAACTAGGAACCCGACGCAATATGTCTATGTACAGAAATGGTTCCTCTAAGAATAAGTTGAATGTTACCTTTATTGATCAATGTAATGTGCATTATTGCAATCTTTAAAGGTAGTCTTTCTAATATACCGGCTCCTTCTTGGTAGCATCTGGTTAAAAAAGAGGTCTACATTTTACCCTAGTCAGGTAGTCTCAACCAGATTACAAATAAAATAAACCTACCAACCCCGAAGAAAAAAGAGGCACAGAGAGGGTATATGCTCTGTCTGATACTCTCAAGCATTTAAGAATAAATCCATCATATGGTTGAAAGCGGACGCGACAAGGGGGGATCGGTAGTAGTTTTAAAACTCTGAGAAATACCTTGCTAAGGCTATGCGACAATTGTCGGACCTGTGTTGAACCTGAGTAGGCCCTCCCGGGTTGAGCCTGGATACAACAAGTATATGGTGTGAACTTAAACCGAACTTTAGATTTTGGCCTTCTCTAACAGGGGTAATATGTACTGTAGAGATGAATATTTACTAAACAGAAAACCGGTGACCCCTTTTTCCATATTTGCGCAAAAGTTCACATATGGGGCTTCACCAATAGTCGCAGATATTGGCTCGTTAACAAGCATCTTCTGATACATTTGATCTAATGTTGTTGCATATGGGTATCAGCCTTCTACTCTTACGAGATACTACACAAAGCACTTTCGGTTTGTTCCAAGCCTATTGTTATAGGAGGAGGATTTAACGTTGGGTTACTATCGATGCTATCCTCCCCCATTCCACATAATATTTGGTTTGGACGGCAACCAAGTATTGGATAGATTTTTTTAAACAATCTACCTCAGAACACAAAAGTGTTTATAATGAGGACTTCCCCCCCCTCTTTGTCCTTCATATATATACCAACTATTTCCTTTATTCAACTCCACCACATATATTTACCAGAAGAGAGGAGCCCTCTCTAGTGAGCGGTAAATTACTTCTCCCTCATAACCTAATTTGGTTATGGGGTTCGGGAACTTTTCACTGCAACAATTCCAGGTTCGGCCGGCCGCACCTTTTTACATTGCAAAATATAAATCTAACATTGAATTTTAGCACATCAACTCGGAATACAAGGTCAGAGTGTCACTACAGACAATATCACGAAAACCCAAATCACAAGACATACACTGATACCAAATGCACCGATAGCAGCCATCCTGCCTCTATATTGAAAGCCATCAAATATGGAAATTTTGCTCTAATGGGATTACATTTCAAACTAAGGCCATAGATTATGGGACCAACTTACTGGCCCGAGGATATGCATTATTTATCTTCAGACAAAACGTTATAAAAAAGACAGTGAGTTAGTTTAAACAGGCTCCACTTTGTTCGGGAAAAAGGCCCCTGGTCATGAGAGTTAATAAGAGCTTAATCAAAGTAGATGGGGTCCTTAGTTTTCCATTACCACGTATATAATGATAACAACAAGATAAAAAAAAGTCTTACAAAAGCACTGGCCTACTTCAGAGTTCTTTAGACCCAATATCCCCTCAATCCAAATATATTTATAAAATAGGGACGACCATTGGGTCCTCGTCGTATATACCCCCCAAATCAGGTGTTACAAAACTCCTAAAGAATCCAACACATTGTCTAAAACCACATGGCTGAAATATAAAGGTTGCTGCCAATGTGGCCCACAAACGGGGTAAGATTTGCCAGTACATATATGTATCAAATACCTGTAAAAGTGTTGTGACAATGAAAGTGTTCCAATAACCGCTCACACATGGAGTTTACTTAGCAACCCATGTTTTTGTGGCCAGCAATATATTGGGAAAAACTATCAGACCCAGCCCAATAAGAGAATGGCTGAACACATTAATGCTGCCAAAAAAGGTTCATTGGATACAGACGGGTATTCAAATAGAGCCCAATATAGGTAAGGGTGGGACACCCCCCGAGAGTCAGAACTCTACGCTGTGTCACTCCTATGGGACCTCAAACGAGAATTTCAAGTTAAGCTGCTTTTGCGCGTTGATTTTTATGTGTCCTTTTACCAGTGTTTCAACTTGTGGGTTAGTATAATACAAGTATGATATCAACTGCATTATTATGATGCAAAGTCCATTGACATTACCTCATATACCCTTAAGTATGACATCAATATACACCATTCAACCATGATCAGTTAGATGACCTCTACGTTACAGTGAGTTGTCTACAGTGATAAATATGATACTTTAGTTTATTATGTCGATATAGTTTTTTCTTCCCGTTTTCTTTCCTTCTCTCTATTGTAATCGTTTTATCTATCACATCTCTGCTACCTTAAAGCGCGGACTTTAAGAAAATATGGTATGATATCGTGTGATATCGTTATACTCCCGTGTGATTTTATATATGTAAAACATGCTTCTTTACAGTATGTATAGCCCCTAACATGTCAAACCTGTATAATGCAAAAGTCCAGATGCACACTAATCCAAAGGTGGGTGCAGAAAGTCCAATTTCTCTACCCCCTTCGGATCCCCGGAACAGGCCATCACAAAAGATACACGGTGGACTGCACTCCATAAGTGGAACGTTTATTATAAGCCAAACATCACACCAGAAAATACGACGGATGAAGGGGGTGTTACCCTCGAAACGTTGTATTTTCTGTTGATCCGTTTTGGCCTTATAATAAAAGCTTCCACTTTGGAGTTGCAGTCACTTGTATCTTTTTGCTATTTATTACATGTATTGTTTTACTGGGATAATGTTGTTTTTAAGGTGTTCTCTCATTCGTAGATACCCCCAAAGGGTTAATACTTCCTCTGGCTGTAAAGGAAGTAGCTGGGAACACACACCACCTTGAGCCCCAGAGGAAAGTGGCAGATAGCCACGAACGCATTTTGGGCGGAGCCTGTAGTGTTTCCATGTGGTGCAATTCTTGGATAGCGGGTCTGAGTCTACTTATGCTTTTAATAATTTTTTAAATAAATGTTTCCGATATTTTTTACCCAAGTCCAGCTTGACTGGCATATCTACTACAGAGGGGAGCCGGCAGGAATTCGGAAGACCACTGGACACCGCGACTTCAAAGTGGAAAGTCGCTACCTGCCGGTAAAGGTGCAGATGTTTGCTGCTGTAATGTATATTTTGATTATCTTCTAATTATCTTCCCCGGCGATCAATAGGGAACAATTTATTGGGGCACGGTGGTTGTGGTATGTTAGCCCAGGAACATAAGGAGGAAAGTCTTGTAGTTTGATGACCCCCAGCTTCAGACTCTAATGATATAGATAAAGTAAGCAGTTCTGCAATGCAGAGCTGAATTGCGACATGGTAATACAGGCACTTGCCAAGGGCCGCCCCTGGTTACCTGCTTTGTACAAGTAATCTATACTGTAAGATTACTATTGATGCTGAGATTTGCGATTGTAGTTAGGAATTTGATTACAGAACTGGAATGAGAATTATATACACGGTACACAACACCTTTTCCCGACTTATAAATAGTTCTAAGCTTCATGTAAGTAGTGACATTCATGCTAGTATGTGTGTGTGTCTGTGGGGGCGGGGGGTGGTCAAATCCCATAAATTGTCTATGTGCTACTTTTCTTTATAGGAAAGCACACTCCTAAGGAAAAACTGAACTAGTATCCTCGCTATTGTTTCACAACACCAAACATTATTTGACACATGTAATATATGTGATGGATATTATATGACATCATACCAAAGATATTTTAACGTTTGGGCAGACCCCGAGAATTTGTCGTTTTGCCAGTGTCAACATTTACCCTTTTTTACTGCAGGTACTTTCCTATCATTGTTTATTTGATGCATTGTTATGCTCCATTTGGGTCTTGATACTTTTTTTGCTGATTTTATTACATTTGACACTTTGATCCAAAAGGCTGCAATTATGATGGTTCACCAGCGTTGGAGAAAGCTGGTTTGTTATCGTGTCCATTCACCTTGTGTTTGTTATTACTAAATTGTACTCAATTATAGTTTCAGAAAGAAAACTAGTGTACACCAACAGATATTTACATATGGGCAAGAGTATTTTACGTGTCTGTGAGGGGGACATAGGTCAATTATATGGTCTGTGTACATCTTTCCCCTATAAACTATTATTAATGGAGGCTAATCACTCGTGGACTTGAAAATGAACACTGCATCCTATATTACAGGTACAGGACATTAATGTAAACACCATCAGGTGCCGTGTTTCAAACATATATTATGGTGGGGGGGCTCTTGCTTTGGACCCCAATATCATCAAGTGATAATAAGTAACTCCACCACAATCAAGATACACCACTTTCGCACCACCCTATTCTGGAAGCAGCTGCACACGGTTCGTTTGTTTACTTCAACCAAGGAATTCACCTGTGTGGTTCAAGCATGTGCTGCGGGGTCCACATGTAGCCAATCCCCCAACACCTGTGCAATTAAGGAAACTCCCGCCGTAAAGGCAACTCATAATGTCTTCTAAAAGATTATACGCCCAATGTGCCTGTGTTATCTCCAGTATTAATTTTTCTGGAAGATATCCCACACGTATGAAAAGATAACACTTTCGGTAGCCTTGGAGATCCCTAAACCCAATTATCCCCACCCGACATTACTACTTGTGATCTCTAAACCTTAATAATTGGGGGGATTTTGAGCGACCGGTCACATTACAAACTATCTACTAGACCAGGATTTATTCACACCCCTAGTTCAGAATCCCTTCTGACAACTTGGGCTACAAGGCCAAGCATTTTCTTACGGGAATACCTCTGAAACTCCTAGGTGGTGCAAGCATCTTGGTTTGATGTACACTTGATTCATGTCTTTTTAAATGGATGCTTGTTCTCCCTACTTCCCTCCCTCCTATCGGATTAAAATCAACTCCGACTTAAACCCACCCCATTACCTTGATCAAGAGTTTAGATTCGGATAGAGACACTACTCAAAAAACTTTTAAAGAAGTACTTCTTTCTTTAAAAATTTAAAAACAAACCAAGACATAGTAAAACACTCAACCTGTTGATGTGTTCAGCGTTTATCAGCCATTAGTCATATACATAAGCCTTAAAACACTAGGTCAAAACACATTTTTACTCTACATGTAACCAAAAAGTAATAGAAATGTAGTTTCCAAGATGGCCTGGTTTGGAAGATAATTGGTCCAGGACCAATAGTTCGGTTTCTGTTTTCCTTTTAACAAACCAGAAGACCACCATTCACTTAATTTCTTTACATCTGGGACGACAATTAGGCAGAAACAAAAAATGTCGTCCCGCTGGCCCATAATAGAATTGGCACAAATAAACCATTCCTCCAGTTTTGTTAGCCTGCTACATTGGTAACAGTTTGCTACAACAAAAATTAAGATTTGCTGAATGACTTTCCATTTTGTCAAGATAATAGCAGTTGTAGTATTTATTGGGGAAGCAAGGTCAAGCTAGAATGTGGTGCCAGCAAACCCAACATGCCCCCTTTTTTGGGAGGTCCTATTGCCTTTATATTAAAGCAGTGGGATGGCATCTTCCACCTCACCTCTTAGAAAGGCCAAAGGCCTGGAGGGAAGTGAGTGAAAGCCTTGTTATATGAGATTAGTGCACAACTATGAGAAATGCAAAGTTTGCTTAATGGTAATGAGTAGAAAATGCTACTACAAGCATGGCTGGGAGTTGTAGGTTTCCAAAACCTATGGCCAGTGCCAAGGAATGAGGCACTTTTTTTATGGAGAGCAGACTCGTTACCACCCTCCAGTATAGCCATTCTGGATTTGTTGCATTACGTAGCGGATACTGCTGCCATTCTAAAGGGCAACTAAAATACAGTTTAGAAGTTAGTATGGTTCATAATTTAACCCTCGCTTATATTGGGTCAATCATGGTTTTCCTTTTTTGAGGTAAAAAAAGGACCTCATAGCTTTCCACACGGGCTCGGACCTATACGTGAGTAAATACGGTAATCGTTTAGTAGTGCTGGAACTTTTTTAATTTTCTTCCCTTTCTTCATGGAATCCAATTGCTTCGGTTATGGCTGCTATGATTTGAGGTTTAGGACACGGCGCTATGAGTGTGGGTTGATGTTAGTAGGGAGGTGATGCGTTGTTCAGTGCACCCATGGCTTTTCTTGGTCTTGTTGTGTAGTGAGGCTTTTATGATGGTAATAGTTGGGGCTACTTTCTGTAGGTGAGACCAGAATGATGGGCCCTTTTTTTTGCATCTCAATCAGTAATTGAAATCTGCCAAGCTCAGCCCAACCAAGTGATGTTTCATTGTACCGTGAATGGACGTGAAGGAGGTGACCTACCAGACTTCCCGAAGGGAGTATTTTGGTGACCAGATTCCCATGTTGATTGATCTGATAGGGACAGGCCCCCATAATTCACTGCCAATAGAGTTGGTTGGGGAGATACCTGTTCAAATCTTTTAAGCCATCCTTCAAGAACGGTGGCATGAGGTGATTCCCAGGGTTTGCATCTTAACTTGTAGCATAGAAGGTTCGGCAGGCTTTTGCTTTTAGAGTCTCTATAGCTGCCCTAAAACTCCACACCGCAACGACCCTGGATTCCGGCAACGCCGGACGAAAGGTATTCTACCTTTGTTGGAGGAGTATCTCGTTTTTATTCAGTGTGGAATGAAGGGCAGTATCGTTTGATTTTTGTTTTTCTTCTGGCACTCATAATTTTAGTTTGATTGATTTAGGGACGGTGCCCAGGTTTTTCTTGCACGACTAAATTTCTTGTCATTGTAGACCACTCTTGTTGGGTGATAGCAGCTAAGAGGCTCAGTGGGCGCCGATGCACAGAGACCAGGAACATGATACCTTCTAGTGTGACGACTGTAGAGGGTCAAATCGACTTGAGAGTTGTTATCTACAGATGCCTGCCAGCGATGCGGGCACCCATGTCAATGCTTTAAAACGAGCGGGTGAGAAATTTCAATTTGCCCAGGGGGAGCGCACAAGGAAGCCTGTGGTATTGTCGTGAAGGCTCGGGACCAATACACGTTGTAACTCAATCTCCATCTATAGAAATAGCAAAACTGATTTTATAAAACGCCCTTAAATTTAAAGTGAGTGATCGACGCGTGTTGGGAGTTGTTCCACTTCAATTAGATCAACCTGGACTTGAAATGTAGTTATTGAAGACGTCTATCGCTAGTCATCCGACTGGATTTCTCAATTCAGAATGACCGTACGTCTAAAGAGAAATACTTGGGTGGGCGCAAAGATTACGAGTACCTGGAAAATCCAATTAGCAATATCACAGCCAGGTGGTGACGGGTGAATCGATTGGTAGGTGGAAGAGGTTGTTATAGGAACCGCAAAGAGTAAGGCTGTTAAAACAGCAGTGTACCTGGCAGACAGTTGGTGCTCGAACCCCCACCACCCTCTATTTAGGACGTTGGTTTCTTTATCTTCACATAAATGGCCTCCCATTAAAAAAACCTCTTTCGAAACAGCACGTCTCGACAGTATGTTAAACATTACCAATCTCTCCCAACGGCTATGTACCTTTATCCTTACAAGATGCAGAAGATACACGGCTGAGTCCTCTGACCAGAGGAATTGGCTCTCTGTGTGGGGCATAAGTTGATGCAGTTGATGTTTGCGTATCCCAACAAATACAATATCAGAGATTCTGTCACTGCACTGCACTTGCAGCACTATGATTTGTCGGCCCTTTCTTGTGTGCCCCTTGGCTAACTTGGTCTTTCGGCGACTTCATGTACCAATTGCTGCATCAGTGATGTTGTTTGGTTTAAAGCAGACCCCAGGGATACAGTTTTTTGAAAATTTTATTAAAAAAAAACAGAATGGCCAACACCGATAGGAACTCGTGACTGGCTTACGGCGGAGGTGTAGGAGGGTGTTAAGGAGGCCATTTATGTGAAAATAAAGAGAAGAAACCAAGCCTTAAATAGAGTGGGGGGGTTCGACACCAAATGTCTGCCATGTACAATGCTGTTTTAACACCTAATCTGGGCGTTCCTATAACACCTCTTAGCCACTATCCAATCACACCCTTACACTGGCGGTGTATGCTAATGGGATTTTTACAGAACACAAGTGGGTACATAAATGTGAAAATAAAGAAACCAAGCCTAAATAAAGTTGGGGGGGTTCGATACCAGCTATCTGCCATGTACAATGCTGTTTTGATACTTTACCCTGGGAAGTTCCTATAACACCTCTTAGCCTCAATGCAATCAGGCCTTGCATTCAGTAGGTCCCTAACACCTGGCTGTCATATGCTAATTGGGGCTTTTCAGGGTACATAACTGCCAACAGATTCTTGTACAAGTCATTCTGAATTGAGAAAGCCAGTCGGATGACTAGCAAAACGTCTTCAAGAACTAAACTTTAAGTCCAGTTGATCTAACTGAATACAACAGATATACCATGACCTGGATGAATGAGAACTTTCACAAGCATAGGAATAAAAAGCTTAAGTGCAAAATATACAAACAATCAAACCAATTTACAAGTACTAAAATTATAAAGTTTAGCAAAGTAAAGCATATTATTACAATATATTCATTTAAAGGATAACCATTGTGTGTATAAAGTTTTTTTACAGTTAAAACTAGAAAGGGAAAGTATAAACTTTGAATTTGGCTTGTAAGGCTGCATTTTGGATGGGAATCTATGTGTCTGTGCTACAGTTTTTAAAACTCAAAAATCTTGCTATGGTAATGAAAGGTGTTTTTACTGTAATTACCCTTTAAATATAGCTGCCACAGGAATGAAAGTGTTAGTTAGTAGGTGTGTGTACCTGTGTTGGGTTAGGTGGTAGAAAACTACCTTTTTTGATGATTGGTCAAAATTTGTTATTTTTTTACTGTAGTATCACTTTAAGTATGGCTGCCACAGAAATGGACATGTAGGTCAGAAGGTGCATGTATCTGGGTCAGTTTGGGGGGTAAAAAAAGTTTTTTGATGATTGCTAAACATTTTTTTTTCTATAGTTACCCTTTAAGTATGGCAGGTCAGTAGGTATGTGTACCTGTGTCAGTTTGGGGCAGTGGTGTAACTACCTCCCCCGCAGTCTGTGCGGGGGGGCAGGCGGTAGCAGGGGCCGCCACAAGCCCAAGCCTGCCAAGATCTCCTAAGCTGCGACCAGCCGTTTAGCCATTTTTAAACAGCTGATCACGTGTATGCATGAAACATACGCACGATCAGCTGTTTAAAAGACCGGACCCGTACTTCTGGAACTGAACCAGAAGTTCAGGTCCGGTCTTTTAAACAGCTGATCACGCATATGTTTCCTGCATACGCGTGATCAGCTGTTTAAAAATGGCTAAACCACTGGTTGTGGCTTAGGAGATCTTGGCAGGCTTCTCTGGAAGAGGGGGTCCGGGTCCCGGCCTCCAACCTTGCGGGGGGGGGGGCTGGGCCCCTGCAGGTACCCCCTGGTTTGGGGGGCTAAAACATTTTTTTTGATGATTGGTCAACATTTTTTTGACTGTAGTAAGCCTTTAAGAATGGCTGCCACACTGTGGCTGTGTGGGGGTTGGGGGTATCAGTTTTTGTGTTTATGACCATGAAACTATCTTGATCACATCACCCTTATACCTCGAAATATCCACATTTGAGGATTGTACCCATTATAGTCTATCGGGAAAAAAATGTCCCAAAATTATTTTGCTAGGTAATAGCACACTTCTCCTATGTGTCATGCACATCTGTACTGAATTTCGTGTCTCTAGCTCAAAAACTCTGGGAGGAGATACAGTCTAAAAAAGCAAAAGAATAAAAAGAGCCAAATTAATTACCAATAGGAACATTCTAAGGAAGTATGCATCCTGGGAAGGAGGACTGTTACAGAACCTGAAATGGGAGCTGATTATTGACCACAGCAAAGCAAAGGGTATGAAATCAATTGTTTGTTGAATACCTTGATAAGTATATTATAGATAAATTATATAAAATTTTTTATTTTTTTTCTACAGATCTTGTCCTTTAAAGAAGTTCATCCTAAAACACATTTTTGTAAATTAAATAAAATAAACTGGAAAAATTAGCACTATCACTGTATAGATACTGGGCAATAGAGAACTGGGAGAACTTTAAATTGTAATTTAGGAAACAAAAATGAATACATAACTATGGGCTGTATTTATATATTTATATATATATTGCTCTTTTGCGATACCCTGCCTTTAAGGATCATAACTGTTATTGTATATTTACGTAGACGTAATTGTACAATCACCCAAACAATACCATATGGTAGTTTACTACTGTATAGTGTTGTGCGAAAACCGCAATATTGGAAGTTTTTTTGATACCACAGGTTAATAAATATGGCCCTGTAAGTCATAAATTAATGTAATTTATAGGCCTACACAAGATATAAACCCAGTAACTATTAATTTAAAGGGCATGTCCACCCTGCGGAAGTTGAAAGCAGGGGCCAGACCGGCTGCTGCATCTGTGATTGGCTAAGAAGCGGCCAATCACAGACACAGATAACATCATTGAAGATGCCGCGGGAGAGAAGGCTCTGTAAGTAACAATCAAAGTATTCTTTTAAAGAAATATGACGGTGGTTGGGGGTGGGCAGCTGTTACCTACCTTATGTAAAGAGGGATTCATGCTAGGTGCCATGGACGCAGAAGATGGATCCAGATGGTAGGAGGGAGAGGGGGCAAGGGCTCCCCTGCGCATGCCTCAGATCTTGTTGAGGTTGAGGAAGAAACAGGCAGCGGATGAGTCACTAACCATTTCTACTCTTCACTTTCCTGGACTTTGAAAAGGCATTACAGGAGAACCATAAGGAGCAGAGATGTAAGGTTAGTTTTTTTTTTTAAACTACACAGTGGGGCCAGTATGGGATTAAATTTTAGTTTTGGGGGTGAACATGCCCTGATAATATGCAACTGATGACTCAGAGCAGAAAAAGGAAGTCTCCAAATGGTACTGGATGGAATTCTCATTATATAAAAAAAGACCAAACTGTCCCGCCAATCTACTGACAGAAAATCTAGTGAATGACTGGATCCTTGAGTTGGAACTATCATTGAAGGACAAAGAATTACTTCAAAGTTATTATAGTCTCCTAAATTCTATGATCTCAATGGTGCAGAAACATTGCTCAAGCAGCAGTTTCGCACAGAAGGACTTATAATATTCACTGATACAAACCAACATTTTCAACCTGTGCGTGGCCCTTGTGTACAGATCCATGTTCACCATGAAAAGGCCCATGCTTTTACTTCTTGTTTTAGGGGGGATCGAGTAGAGATTGCTGATCTCAATTTAGTTAAATGCAAAACCTTTGAGGTTGCGTATCATGGTTACATTACTGTTTTCAAATTTTCATGTTGGTTGCCTATACAATTTTTTTTTTAGTTTTTTTGCATCCTCTGATCATGTGGACATTTCAGTCTGAACTCTGTAGAATCTTCTGTGCATACCAGGGCCTAAGACCTCAAGAAAAGACAGTGTTGAACAAATCCCACTTGTGGTATATGGAATGCCAGCCAGCACCATTATTTAGTGATTGCCTTCTCCTTTGGTGTTAATAAGCTAATACATCCCATTAAAAAAAAGGAACATTTAAGCACACTCATGTTCTTCATAGGTTACATGTACTGTAATGACTGCCTAAAGCTATATCTGTCCTATGCCTCAACCCACTGTGGGTAAACAAGAAACAGGGACCGATCTTCCAAAATAGGGACTATTGCTATAGTGTTTCTGGTAGGTGACCATCAGGTAATTCACAAATAGGGATATACACATCCATGTACTATAAAACAGACCCCCAGAAAACTACTGTAGATGTATCTGTTGTATTCAATTAGATCAACTGGACTTGAAGTTTAGTTCTTGAAGTCACTTGTCAGCCGACTGGCTTTCTCAATTCAGAATGACTTGTACAAGAATCTGTGGCAATTATGCACCCTGGAAAATCCCAATTAGCATATCACAGCAAAGTGTTAAGGGGAGGGATTGCATAGTGGCTAAGAGGTGTTATAGGAACACCCAGGGTAAGGTGTCAAAACCTGGATGAATGAGAACCTTCACAAGCATACTGTAGATGATGCCACTGAGCAATCATGAGTTTGTTAACCTTGAAAAAGTTTTTCCAATATATTATGTAGGACAGGATTCCCTTTACATTCAAATATAAAATCTACATACTGAAAGGCTAAGAACCTAACCATTAAATGTATGCTGTGTGTCTACATTGACCATCTATCCGGTGTGTTAAATTTACATGTTTGTTTTTTAAGAGGTGGCAACCATACATCATGGGCGTGATCAATGTTCCCTTCCTCATAACCTTCATGATATACAGTTTGTTGCATTCGAAAATTACATTTCCCCTGTTCGGTTCTAGATTTTTACTCACCTGCTCAGACAAAATAGGTTGACCCGAGCTTCAGAATAAGTCAGGCCTATTGGTCAGGCCATTTCACTTTAATTTACCTGTTTATTCCTAGCCTAGGACACTCCATGGTAGATGAGGGAAACGTGTTTTGTAAGTGTGTAAAAACATTGGACCTTTTGAAGATGTGCTTGAATAAATTCCTAAATGAATGTAAATGGTCATAATGAATGAATAAAGTTATATGTATATACACAATGCCATGCACATAAAATGTGCAGTTGGAAGGGTCAAAATGATCTGTTTTGGTCTGTACCATCTACAGCATTTAGAGTTATAAATGCTAACGTAATTGAAAAATACACCATTCAGTGTTGAAATCCTATTGGTTGTCAGGTAGATAAGAGACTATTTGCATTTAGAAAGGAAATTTATACCAATAATTTTAAGTATGGTTTGATGTAGAAATAGAATTGATGCCCTTTTTGGGGTTTTTTTTTCCCACATGGTGTCTTTGGTAATAAAAAAAAAGAATCATCACCAAGTGATTTTATCTCAATTTATTGGTAAATTCTGTTAAAAGATCATTTCTAAATATGTAAATGTTGCTAGTTACATGAGTACACATTATCATGCATTTACTGTGAACTAAAGACTAGCACGGTTTGGTATATACAAATTTCACTCTATTCTGTTTGAAATCTTGGGTTTGTGAACTTTATGAATTCACTGGTCTCAATAATATTTTCCTGCTTCTTTCATATAAAGCAAATAAATGAATAAATGAAGTGAGAACACAAAGGGCAAAGTAAAATGGGAAGAAAAGTTGCTCTCATGTAAATGTTATATATACAGTATATACATATATATATGTGTGTGTGTGTGTACTTGGAGTTGGAACACACTCCAAGCCTGGATTGATGCCCGGGTGCAAACTGAATGATTAGGTAAGGATTAACAGCATCCTGGGTCTGGAAAATGTGTGCTCCACCCACAGTGGCCCCTGTGTTCAAGTACTTAAAGCTGGAGAGTCAGTCCCTAGACAGTAAGCGAACGAGCGATACGACAGGGATTTTGATGATTACCTGCCTTTAATGATCATCTCATTAAAGGCAGGTACTGTTACTAAGAAAGTTTGAGAATTACGTCTCTTACGAAGGTAAAATTAAAAGATTAAAGGTTAGGACTCAGTAGAATAAAGCAAACCGTGATGTGGTTGCTGAGCTTAAAATAATTTGGCCAAGTTATTGAACTAATTGCTTTAAATTCACTGGCAGGCTTTTTAAGTTGCAATTCACTGGTAACGTTAAATGTAAGCAAATTAGTTGGATGCGCACTAGGCTTCTATTGTTTGTATATATTAAATTGATTTGGTCTCTAGTTGCACTCTGTGTGGATGTATACTATCCCATCTTCTATATGTATTTCACTCCTGGTTCTTCTTCAAAATGTATTAAAGTGCAAACAGTGCGACAAAGTGCAGGCGACTTTTTGGTCTGTGTTCTAAGACCTTTTGGCTGCACTTTGTTGCACTGTTTACTAAAGGCATAGCTCCTTAACTTCCCGGTCCTCAATCAATACATTAAAGGAATAGCTCCCTTTTAGTTGAACTATTGCTTTAAATCTAGTTTGTGTTGAATTTGCTGTAGACGACCTAATGTTCTTTAGTTATTGGAGAATACAATTCCCATCATTCCTTGTCAGTGGACTTGAAAGGCGCATTTTGGAAGGGAATGTGTGTGAATAGATCAGTTGGTGTGTGTACTCGTGTCAGGTTGGGGGATAAAAGACTAACTTTTTTGATGATTGGTCAAAATGTGTTTTTTTACTATATTTACCCTTTAAATATGGTTGCCACATAAATGAATAGGTAGCTCAGTTGGTGTGTGGCGTGTGTACCTGTGTCAGGTTAAAAAAACAAACCTTTTTTATTATTGATCAAAATATATTTTTTACCATAGTTACCCTTCAATTATGTCTGCCACAGAAATGGAAAGGTAGGTCAGTAGGTATTGTGTACCTGTGTCAGGTTGGGGGTTAAAAAAACAAACTTTTTTTATGATTGGTCCAAATTAGTTTTTTTGACTTTAGTTACCCTTTAAATATGTCTGCCACATTAATGGAGGGGTAGGTCAGTAGGTGTGTGTACTTGTGTCGGGTTGGGGGTTAAAAAAAACGAACTTTTTTGATTATTGGTCAAAGTTTTTTTTTGACACAGTAGGTGTGTGTATCTGTGTTGAGTTGGAGGGTAATAAAACAAACTGTGTTGATGATTAGCCAAAATAGTTTTTTTGACTATAGTTACCCTTTAAATATGGCTGCCATAAAAATGGAAGAGTAGGTCAGTAGACGTGTATACCTGTCCCAGGTCGATTAAAAAAACTTTTCCGAATATTGATCAAAATTAGTTTTTTTTACTTTAGTTACCTTTTAAAAGGGCATCTATAAGGAAAAAAACACATTGGCCTATTGCAACATTAAATTCATGTACTCTGTTCTGCCTTTATCCTATCTGTCAGTGACTCTGTTTTTCCATGGTGTCAGATCTCTCTGCAGCACTCCCCCCTTCCCCCTCCCCTCGGTTACCTCCTCCATGTCTCATCTCCGGCTAATCGACAAGCTTATCATGTGCAGTAGGAGTTAAAAGTTCAACATCCTGCAAAAACACACCCATGCACAGTGGCCAATAGAAAGCAAGCGATCCTGGAGACACGGAACTCAACTAAAATACGATCTCTCTCTTTGTGACCCATCATCAATCAGTGAAAGCTATTAAGAAATGCAGCCTTATCTCTGCCGTCAAATCTACCTCTCTCCCCCTGCTAATGTTCTTATCTCTATGTTTGTGCAAACAGAGCAGGGAGGAGGGAGGGACTTGAGCAGGGAAGAGGATCACGTCACAGGGATTTGATTGACAGTACAAGTAGGAGTAGAGAAATGCAATCACATTTATCTCAGGACAGAGAGGGAAACCTAAGAAAATACAGACACTCTGGGGGTTGGGGGGAATTATAGAACTCATGGAAAGAAAGAAAAAAAAGTTCATTTTCCCACTATAGATGCCCTTTAAGTATGGCTGCCACAGTAATGGATAAGTAGATAAGTAGGTGTGTGTCTTTGTTGATGATTAGTCGAAATATTTTTTTGACTATAGTTACCCTTTAAATATTGTTGCCATGAAACTGGAAGGGTAGGTCAGTAGGCATGTGTACCTGGATCAGGTTGGAAGTAAAAAAAACCCCACTGTTTTGAATATTGATCAAAATTAGTTTTTTTCACTCCTGTTACCCTTTAAGTATGGCTACCAAAGTAATGGATATGTAGGTCACTAGGTGTGTGAACCTGTGTCAGGTTGGGGGTTAAAAAAATAAAATTTTAATGATTAGTCAAAACAATTTTGACTATAGTTACCCTTTAAGTATAGCTGCCATGGAAATGGGAGGGAAGGTCAGTAGGTGTCTGTACCTGGGTCTGGTTGAGGGGTATGTCTTTTTTTGTGTTTATAAACATAAAACTAACTTTTAGGGCACAGCCACACTGCGACACAAACGCAGTCGCACACGGAATTTCATGTGCGATTTTGTTGCGTTTGCGCATGCAGCTTTGTTGTTAGGTATAGGAACGCAAATCACAATCGCAACGTGCCCAAAAACGCGCGTTTCTGTGTTTCCAATGATCTGGAAAAAAAACGCAAACGCAATCGAACGCACAAATGCAAAAAAAACACAATAGTGTGGCCTAGCCCTTATTGAGGATATTTCAAAATTGTTTTTTTTTTTTTACTTTATTTACCATTTAAGTATGGCTGCCACAGGAATAAAAGGGTAGGAGGTCAGTAGGTGTTTGTACCCGTATGAGGTTGGGGGTATGTGTTTTTGCATGTATGACCATATAACTAACTTTTATGGATGATTGATCAAAATTAGTTTTTTGACTATAGTTACCCTTTAAGTATGGCTTCCATGAGAATGGAAAGGTAGGTCAGTAGGTGGGTGTACCTGCGTCCGTGTGGGGGGTAGGTGGTATCAGCGTTTGTGTTTATGACCATGAAACAAACTGTTTTGAAATATCCACATTTGAGGATTACCATTAAAGTCTATCGGAAAAAATGTCCTGAAATTCATAGATAATGCCATAACGCTTCTGTGGATTCTTTAGCTAGGTAATTGCACACTTCTCCTATATGCCCCGCACGTCTGTACCGAATTTCATGTCTCTAGATCAACAACTGTGGGAGGCGATACAGTCCAAATAAGCGGAAAAATAAAACAGAAGAAGAAAAATAAGAAATAGAAAAAACAGTAGTTTGGCTCTTCAAGCCAAATTAATGGAAAGTACATGGGACAGGGTTATAGGACTGGTAATTTCTACCTCCCAAGTTTCTGTGAGGAGCACCAGCCCAAAGAAAACTGATTCTGCCAGTCTTCCTCCTGGCTTCAGCACTATCTTTAATAAAGGAATAGTCCAGGACTAATCTGGCAAATGAAAACTGTACATGCTGTAGCTCCTTAACAAAATTATATTGTAAGGAATTAATAATCAATCCTCCCTCCCTGCCCCAGGTACTTATACTTTAACTTTTAAAAAGTTAAAGTATAGTTATCCTTTAAGACCAATCGTAAAAAAAACTAGTTTTAACAAGATAATTTAAAATATCTTAGACTTAAAAAGCCTGCCAGTGAATTTAAAGCAATTAGTTCAATAACTTGGCCAAATTATTTTAGGCCCAGCAACCACGTCACAGTTTGCTTTATTCTGCTGGGTCCTAACCTTTAATCTTAATAAATTTTACCTTCGTAAGAGACGTAATTCTCAAACTTTCTTAGTAACAGTACCTGCCTTTAATGAGATGAAAATCCCTGTCGCTCGTTCGCTTACTGTCTAGGGACTGACTCTCCAGCTTTAAGTACTTGAACACATGAGCCACTGTGGGTGGAGCACAAATTTCCCAGAGGCTTAGTCAAACCTCCAATGCAACAAGTAAAATACATACAAAAGATGGGATAGTATACATCCACACAGAGTGCAACTAGAGACTAAATCAATTTAATATATACAAACAATAGAAGCCTAGTACACATCCAACTAATTTGCTTACATTTAACATTACCAGTGAATTGCAACTTAAAAAGCCTGCCAGTGAATTTAAAGCAATTAGCCCAGCAACCACGTCACTATGTTGTATACTATCTCATCTCTTGTATGTATTTTGAGTTATTGTGAATAATATGACCTGAAAATTCAAATATAACAAACATCTCTATCCAAGGAAACCTATGGCAAAAAGTATCTTTCAGTGCGTAAATGAAATTTAATGTAAATGAAAAATGTATTTCAACAAAGAAATGGCTTAATTGAACAAATCAGGAGAAAATGCTGGCCGATATAGAAAACAGATATCGAGCATGGACATTTATTTAAAGAATTGTTAAGATTCTGTTACAAAAGAGGAAGGAATGACAAAGATAAGTTGTCCATGCAACATTACGCAAACTGTGAATAAAATTAGACTATCGAGAGTGGGAGATTTTAAGTTTTTCAGCATTGCTGAGGAGTCAGGAAGGCTTGTCCCCCTTTGGACATACAGTACCACATTGGCTTCTCTCCCCCACAGTTTGCATCATATGGAGGAAGTGAGCGAAAGGGTAACACTTCACAAGGCACATGTCGAGCTGCCTTTTATACCCACGGGGTTGGCACTGCTTAAAATATCTATCATTGGTAAATTTGGGACATGTGGCTGCATCATTTTCAAATATTCTAAATTCCGCAAAAATTCTAAAATTCTCTTAAGTTCGAAAAGTCTGAAGTCCTTTAGAGATAGAAAAACGCATGCGATTGCGCAAAAAAATGCAGAACGCAAAACGCAAGTGCATGGCCTAGCCCTTAGTCAGTGTTTGTTCGAACTCGTACAAACCGGTTCAAACTTGTTTGAGTCCATTTCTATTAGCCACAATGCAATTAACACCATGCATTCAAGAGGGCCCTAACACCTTGCTGTTATTTGCTGATTGGGACACAGTCCAGGGTATTTATTGCCAACAGATTCTTCTACAAGTCATTCTGAATTGAGAAAGCCAGTCGGATGACTAGCGAAACATCTTCAAGAACTAAACTTCAAGTCCAGTTGATCTACTGTAAGTGAATATCACAGACATACCATGATCTGAATGAAAACCTTCATAAGTGAGTATATATCTTAAATATTAGCTTATATTTATATTATTTAATTATTTTATAAATAGAAATTATACAGGGATTTTTATGGCTCCATAGTATGGTAAGGTCTATTCGAATTAGAATTCTTCAATGTATCCTGGAATCATGTACGTCACGAACGCCAGTTCGCTGGGCACGTGATCTGACCAATCAATCGGTGGCCTTAAAGACGCCCCAAAAACACTCTTGACTCTCACTGACTATGCACACCCCTGTCCTGGCAGCTAAATGGTTAACACTACACCATTCACTCCAGCAACTAACTGGTTAATTAGCATCATTCCTTCACAAGCAGTCACAGAGTTACTGTATATACTCGAGTATAAGTCGAATTTTTCAGGCTTTAAAATTAGCCTGAAAACCTAACCTCGACTTATACTCGGGTCAAGTCGAAATTTAGTTCCAAATTTTGCAATTGCAAATAATAACCAGTAGGTGGCGCTGTGTTAACCTGCATAGAAAGTAACAGGAGCTGATCTGCCTTTACACTTCCTGTTGTCTGGCTGCTGGACTCACTCAGCACTGTCACTGCTCATCTGGATGCTGTAAATCTGATGGGTCTCTTCAGTTTGGGGCAAAAATCAGCTGCTAGTACAGTACAGGACAGCTTGAAACTACAACTCTCAGGTGACATTTTTAACTATTTTGGTCAGAGAGTCCTTTACTATATGGGGGTCAGAGGTCCCTTTACTATATGGGGTCAGAGAGCCCTTTACTATATGGGGTCAGAGTGCCCTTTACTATATAGGGTTCAGGAGAATTGTAAATGATGGTATGTTTAATTAAAAGTTTACTGAACCTTGCCACTCCACTTGTTTAGAAACTGAAACTCCCAGCAACAAAGCATGCTGGGAGTTGTAGTTTCCAAACATCTGGAGTGCCAAGAAATTGGAGGTTACGGGTACTGGATTTGGCAATTACTGTATGGGATTCATGTATGGGAATTCTACTGTCCATTTAAAGGGCAACTAAAGCCTAAAAACAACACAGAATCAGAAGGCAGTAGTGGTGATAATTTCTACCCTCGACTTATACTCGAGTCAATCAATTTTTACAAATTTTTCAGGTAAAAATAGGTACCTCGACTTATACTCGGATCGACTTATACTCGAGTATATACGGTAATTAGCATTTACACTGCAATACATTTTATTCAACCACATAAATAATACTTATCAGAGGCTAACTGAGTTCTTTTAGAGCATCAAAGACAAAACTTATTAAATTTTAGATTTAATATTCCAAAAGGTGGACAGTGCACATAATACAAAAATAAAAGAAAATGGTGTTATAATAAAATGACATACAATAGGTACAACAGTTATATAAAATAAAAAGGATAAAAGAAGAAACATCGGGTCCATACACACGGTTTTAGCATGTCCCCTCAGTATGAACAAAGTTATAGAGCTACAAGGATTTTAAACCATTTCATGAACCACCCCCTTCTCTGGGCTATACATGAGGTGGAAGTGTCTAGGAATGTCCAGATTTACGACTAGCCAAAAGCATTTATTCCCCCTCAGTTAGGCAGATTCCATATAAATGTAGATATGTACATTGTATTGGGATATAGACCACATATTCCTCTTCTGTATTAATTATCAATTCCTCCAATACCAAACATGACCTGTGTGTAATCCATATTTCCCAAGATATTAATAACTCACCTTGGCAAGGAATAAGGGCTCCATATTGGGTATCATTTTAAGGGGCCTTCCTTTCCATTCACAAATATAATATTGGTTTCTGTCTTACATATTCCAATACCGAAATACATTTATTTCACATGTATGACTGTCCTTAAAATGACCTCTTAAGGTACCCACCAGACCCCTAGCTGAAGAGAATTCCAGATACACGGTTCGGCCCCACATTGTCTGGAAAAGAAGATCTGGTTCCATGCTTCACTAATCGTAATATAAACAATAGGACTGTTCCAGGGTGGAATGGTATTTTTATTGGTCCTTTGCAATAACTAATACCAATAGATAACCCATTCTTGCCAAGTCACTACACATTTTCCTGACATGTACCAATGAGCAAAGTTATATCTAAAACTTCCTAAGCCTACACTTGAACTGCAATTACATCTTTTTTGATCAATTTGATGGTGGATCCCAAGTTTTATTGCCATTGTATCTTCTTGTCTGTAAACTAAAGTATTTCATTTGAATTGAACTGCTGTCCCTCTTTTAATAAAAGGTTGACAGTGGATCTAATATTCCATGCGAGTAATTCTATATTTATTAGTGCAGCACAACATTTCGGTTCAACCCTCCTTGTATTAAGCCGAAATGTTACCAAACATATATGTTATATATGTTGAGCCGAAATATTACCAAACCCAGTATTTATCCTTTTGAGTACCAGCAGATTGAAAAAGCATAGGAACCCAAGTATTAGTTGGTCATGCAGACTTCCATGTTTTGTTCTTAACTTGTTTTTAAAAAGTTAGTGTACAGCGTGGTAGCAACTAGCAAAAAAAAAAAATGTTATATTTATAAACCCCATTATCAGGTTTAGAGGGTGTGCACATTAATGACACCAGGTTTGGATATCATTTATTTTTTCCACTTAATGATTTCTGATTAGTATTTGACTTCTTATTAGAGATGTTCGAAATCAGCAAGTTCTATTCTTGAAAACATGGAAAGTAGTCTTGGGAACACGTACAAATAACCAAAATGCATTAAAATACTATTTTCTTCACGTTCAAACTATTTTTAAGGTTCCGCAGTGAATATTGGATGGTTCACAAATTTCAATTCCCTGCCTTTTAAAAAACCCTAGAAAGGTTAACATCCTGCTAAAGCAAAGCTCTAATAGCAAAGCTCTAATAATTGCCACAGATTCTTGTACAAGTCATTCTGAATTGAGAAAGCCAGTCGGATGACTAGCGAAACGTCTTCAAGAACTACATTTCAAGTCCAGTTGATCTAATTGAATACAACAGATATACCATGACCTGGATGAATGAGAACCTTCACAAGCATAACTCTAATAGCAACATTGTTCCTTCTGTATCAGATGCTGATTATTAAGTAAAGTAAAAGATAAAGTGTTCAGCAAATCTTAAAGAGTAACTCCAGCCTCAAACACTTGCATATTTCACTGGATTACCCCCCAGAACCTCAGTTATGTTTTATTCTTACCTTCATCCGACACTCCTACGGTGAGTTATTAGAATTTACAGAAAAAAGATCCCTCACCAGAAGCCCCTCCTTCTCTGCTCCTGTTGCGAGCGTGCTCAGGTGAAAAGTGTGATCGCAACTGCTTGATTGACTGTGAAATCACCATCGCAGTCATTACCCAGAAGAGGAGAGGAGGCTGTTGTAAGTTCTAGTAACTCACTGCGGGAGTGTCGGATAAAGGTAAAATTTAAACACAACTGGGGTTTTCGGGGGTGATCATTTGAAATATTTTATTAATTTATTTTTTTAAATTGGAGTTATCCTTTAAGCTGAAACACACTGTAAAGATATTTAAAAGATGACAGACATAATCTTTAAGATTCTAAGGCCACAGCCAATACTGTGAGTGTATTGGCTTCTCCCATTCACATTATTCCCATTTAATCATTTGTATTACTGAACTGGTTTCTTGTTATAGTTTCAAAAAACAAAACATTTTTATTTGCCCCCTCTGTAATGATATGAGATCATTACCAAAGATATTAACATCTGGGCAGAGACATTTGTACATGGGGGGAGGGGGATATTAATGCAAGTATTTTTTAAGACATCATTACCAGAGGTATTATATATGGGTAATGAGCGTGGGAAGGTTATATGAATATGTGTCACAGTTACAGACTAAAAAGTATGCCATCCTAATGCTGTATTATAAATGCAGGAGAGCATTTTTAGGATTTTAGGACTCTAATGATTGAGAATAGACTTTGAAACAGGAACACACAGTACACAGCAAATGTTCACCATATTAAAAAGTTTAAATAACTGGTTTCAGGGTTCCAATCAGCAGTTCAAACAACCAAGTGCACATAGACAATGATATTAAACACTGTCCAAATATCCCCCCACGCACACTTGCATAAATCCAAAGTTCACTACTCCTATAAGTACAGTATAATAATTTGGTATTGTGCAACTGTAAAAGAATGCTCAATCCAATTTAGTACTACAAATACAAGCAAATTAATTATTTACAGTAATATTTATAAAGACTGTAAACATATCCATATTATACGCCTATACGTAAATATCTTTATTAAGGGCTAGGCCACACTGCTGCGGTTTTTTTTTTGCGTTTTTTTCATATCATTGAAAATGCAGCAACCCACTGAAAATGCATTTTTAATCGCAACCACATTCGGTTTCCAATACCGTGTGCAACGAAATCGCACACGGAATCGCAATGCGATTTCATGTGCGATTTTGTTGCGTTTGCGCATGCGTTTTTTTCAACACCGTGTGGCCGTGCCCTAATGGTGTTGTAAAATGGCCCATACATTACAGCAGGTGCACAAGTATCACAAAAATGTTTAATGTTGTGCAACTTTAACAGGATAACAATTCAGTAATACAAACAGAAGTCCAAGTCCTCTATGGTGCATATATATTGCTCAAAATTTCTTTTCTATGAATAGTAGGCGAAAACTGCCAGGTCCAAACTGATAAGACTTTTATCCAAAACCACCATAAAATCAATAAGTGCTTCAACAAAGTATTAGTTTAAGGTATGTAGCACTAATGTAACAATGATTTGGTAGCATATCTTATGTCACTAAACATTTTTTGATTTTTTTTATAGGTTGTGTATACTGAACTTTATGTAGCAACCTTTAAACTGATGACTGTAAAACAGAAAATAAAGGCCTATGATCGTATACAAATTTTGTATACAATTTGCACACAAAAAAAGTAGAGCTGTTGCACACAAAATTATTTCTGCTATGTTGTGTGGACACAGGAAGGAGTGGAAGGGGGAGAAATGAAAGTAGCTGTGGGTCTTCTCTTATGCAAGAATGTTCTGTCTTCACTTACAAATATAGTTGGATAGGAATAAAGCTGGGTGCATACTATACTAATGTATAGTAGTTGACAGAGCGATTCCATTCTGTCATCAGCTACCAAAACAGGTACAAACAGAGCAGATATGACCTCCCTATACATTGTATAGTGAGGTAATTTAGCTGTCCAGTGGCCACTATTGGCTTCCTATACCGAACTATAGCAGTAGTTTGTCTGCCTGGGGATCAGCTGTGGCAATATAATCCTGTCAGGACCAACCTTTTATCAATACTGTGTGTACCCAGCATTACTTAGAAACTAAAACGATTCAAGTATGCTTGTGAAGGTTCTCATTCATCCAGGTCATGGTATATCTGTTGTATTCAATTAGATCAATTCCTCGGGTCAGGACTCAGGTGTGTACCTGCATCTTAAAGGAGAACTAAACCCAATTTTTTACACTCCAGAATCTGAAAACAACCCCCCTAAAAACACCAATAAACTATAAAATGCCACTTTAGTAAACTCTGTTAAAGTAAATCAAAGCCTGTTAAGAACTGGATGAAATATCTGTGTGTATGTGCAGTGTCAGACCACACCTCCTGACCTCAGTCACATGCTTCCTTGCTTTATCTGTCCTGTAAAAGGATTGGCTAGAGATTATTAATGGGTGTGACCAACTGTAACAAGTATGTGCCATAGCTAAGGACTGTGCATGAGCAGAACATAATAGTCGTTGACCAAACTGTGTGATACTAGAATGCTGAGAAGTAAAGCACAAACCATATGTTATTTAGGTAGATTTCCAGTGCCCATATCAAAATGAGAGGTAAGACACAAATTACTGGTTTTATATCAAGGTGTTCTGCCTTCTGGTTAAGTGTTGTTCTGTGGCTTTAGTTGCCCTTTAAGGATAAAGGACATACCTTTGAAGATTGTAATGTTAACATATTGGCAAAGGAACGTGACTGGTTCAAGAGAGGTGTCAAGGAGGCCATTTATGTGAAAATAAAGAAACCAAGCCTAAATAGAGGTGGGGGGGTTCGACACCATCTGTCTGCCATGTACAATGCTGTTTTGACACCTTACTCTGGGCGTTCCTATAACACCTCTTAGCGACTATCCAATCACGCCCTTAACACTTGGCTGTGATATGCTAATTGGGATTTTCCAGGGTACATAATTGCCACAGATTCTTGTACAAGTCATTCTGAATTGAGAAAGCCAGTCGGATGACTAGCGAAACGTCTTGAAGAACTAAACTTCAAGTCCAGTTGATCTAATTGAATACAACAGATAAAACGATTCAAGGATATAAGCTGGGGGAAAAGGTATACCATAGTCCATAAAGGAAGCTATTAAAAAATAAAACAAATTATAATATCCACTGCTAAAAACAACTTTACAAACTATTATAGAGAAACTGCTATTTTTATTGTCTAAGATGTTATATAACATCAGTAAAAAGAAGATCAGTAAAAAATGAATCAGAGTTCATGTCTCCATCCAGGTTCAACTTGCTGCTGTACAAAGCTCTCTCCAGTTGTTTCACCTGGGGTGGAAAAATAGAACAGTGAGGAAAACAATAAATTGTAAAATAACTATACAGGTTCATTTAGAACTCCATATTCTGAACATAACTGCTGCAAAATTCAATTCTAACAATAGGCTGATCTACTTAGTTTTTATTGGTAATTTTAAAAAGAATAGTGTGCATCTTTCTAAACATTTTCTTTTAAACAATGCTAGTTTGTTCAAATGTTTGTGAAGCCCCATAATAATTGTTATTAGCCATTCAAAAGTGTTTGAATCATGCATGGTATATAAATATAATTATAAATTATAAGCTATATTGTTTCTTCCTTTTCTTTAAGCAAATGCTTTTCCTGTGCAGACATAAATTATATGGAGTTAAGCAAGTAGTCTCCGCAGACAGGAATAAGGTATGTTTCCTTTCTTATCATTGTAAACCTTTGGACCACTTAGGAACTGGAAAAGGGCTGAGAACGTACTGGAACGGGATTTGGGTGAATGTTAGAGAAGTTACAACCCCCCCCCCCTCCCCCCAGCTTGCTGAAATTAGGGTGTAAATTAGATTGTTCTCACAAGCAAACATACTCAGGGAGATTCAATAAAAGTTCTTATCGTATAAAATGGTGCTAATTTTGCCCCAACCAATCAGAACTTATTTAACATTTGAAAGCTAACATCTGATTGGTTGGGGCAAAATTAGCACCATTTTAAACGATAAGAACTTTTATTGAATAACCCTGACTGTATGTTGCCAATTCATACCTGGTGGTGGTTGATTAAGATCAAGGTGGCTGAACAGCTCTGTAATATCATTCTCATCCAGCTTGTTTCCTTCAAGACTGGGGCCTTTGTATCCTCCAAATTCTGAACAGAAGGTCAAAAATCTAGATTGGAAATAAATATGAATTTCCATAATTGCCTGGAGATAGAACATTTAAAAAAAGAATAAAAAAGACAGTTGAGCTGTGGGCTGTAAGAAAGTAAGACATTTTGAGAGCTCACTGCTCCTCATACAGACCACCCAGGGAGGTTGGAGTGTACGAAAATATTATTTTTTACGTTATTTTTAAAGAATAATTGCTTTAAAAAAAAAAAATGAATAAAATAAGGTATATTACATTTAGTATTCATATTGCAAATCAAACTTGTCTGAACAGACAACTAACTGGAAGATTCAATACAAGTTCTTATCGTTTAAAATGGTGCTAATTTTGCCCTAACCAATCAGATGTTAGCTTTCAAATGTAAAATAAGATCTGATTGGTTGGGGAAAATTAGCACCATTTTAAACGATAAGAACTTTTATTGAATAACCCAATAAGTATTTTATAGAAAGCTCACTACATCATGCCACAATTATATTTAAATGTTTACTGAACATCAAAATTCTTTTTTTAGGAAGTTCCTGATACAGGTGTAGGCCTATGTTAGAAAAATGGAAAAACTCAATAGGAACAGATAACAACATTTAACAATCCATTACATGTATTACGGCACAATCTAAAAATCTGTGGTATCAATTATTTCTGATACCGCAGGTTATCGTAAAAGTATGCCACGGTACTGCACGCCCACACAATACCAAGCTGTAGTACATAACCACTATGGTATTGTATAGGGGTTCGTACAATTTTGACCACAATCATAAATGTACATCCGCTGTTGTAAAAATATACTATTGTTAAAGGCACAATATCGCAAATTAGCAATACCGCACCTTTATATATAAGGCACTAAGGATGCTTTAAAACCATTGGTATGTTCTGCTAATCTTACTTAGTAAATGGGTTAGCAACTTCACATTATTAATAATAAAGTTTAAGATTTTTCCTAAACCCTAATCTATTATTGTTATTACAGACAACATGCCTGTACCCTCTTCCCAAAATGAAAGAACATGGAATTGGTCCTCCATACTAGCTGCAAATTGATGGTCTGATTGGCTCTTACAAAAAGGGGAAAAAACAAGAAGTAATGCAACTCTTACAAAATTTTTAATGTATTCTTCCTTAAAGGATAGTTTACTTTTCAAGTGAGCTATTCCTTTAATGTATTGATTGAAGACTTACTTCCCGTTCTTTAATCAATATCACAGGAGCCAGGGACGAAGATAGCAGAAACTTACCTTTCAGGCGATCCACCGCAACAGCACTGAAAATTCCAGACCACTTCCTGGTTCTAATCAACTATAGTGTGCAATATCGATTAGAACCAGGAAGCGGTCGGGACCTGTTAGTTCTGCTGCAATGGATTGCGCAAAAGGTTAGTTTCTTCAATCTTCGTCCCTGGCTACTAAGATATTGAGGAAAAGTGAACTTTTCCTTTAAAGATAGTTACATCCAAATTATATACATTCCACTGCAAATTTTATCTAAATATTAAGGTAATATTAGCAGATAGCTGTGACTGTCTTACTTACCGTGACCAAATTTCATCCTTGCCAAGTATCAAAGGGTTTCCCACTAGAATTAAGAGTGACTTGGCTCTTGTAATGGTCACATTAAACCTCTACAAACACAGTGAGAAATCTATTAGTTTATTTGTCACACACATAAAGTGAGCAATGGCATTAAAACTTTGGATGTTCCTATTCAACCTTGATAACTTTTTTATTCCACCATGCAAAGACAAATACCTTACAATGTCTGCTTTTGTTTTAAATGCTGCATTTATGGCAAGAAACATAAAATTATTAATATTGAAATCTCAATTTCAATCACTTTTAATCTCAATCAATAAAATGGTGTCCTCTTAAATTAAAATTAAATTACAATAAAAAAAATACATTTAAGACCCCAAATCATTCATTTTAAACACTAGAAATGCCATCAGTTTACAACAAATGTATACCATTGTGAGTGCTGCTCCTTTTCTTCTGAAGCTCCTTAGGTGCTAGTAATGCCCATAGAGTGTCTCCTAGTCTCATATACTTCATAAACATCATAAGCTCCAGTGGAGCATGGAAATCAGTTTTAATATTTTGCTTATTTGATATTTTATAGTCTGTAATATTTTCAATATTTTCATTTCAACACCATGTTACTAACATTGTGCACTGATACAGACAGGTTTTCCTATACCACCTGGATTTCTACAAATTTGATGTCATACATAGCACCAAATACACATGTTCTGGCACTGACCAGCACCTTTCATAATTACATACGAACTATCACAAATAGTGATGAACATTAATATTAACAAAATGCCTTTAAAAACAATTAATTATTCCCCACAATTTATTATTCACTGTTTGGTTTAATGTTGGTACCATATAGTTCTAAAACACAAAGGCAAAACATAAGAACATTTGCATTAACAAAATAACCCATTTTCTAAATTTCATTCACCTTAGGGTTTTTCAGGAATCCAAGGCTAAAATCTTCATCAAACCTAACATAATCCTTACTGCTACGTACTGTTGATACAAGAATTACTTTTCTTTCCTGTCCTTGAAATTCTTCCACTGAGCCAATCTGTAAAATATAAACCAGCAAACAACAAAGTAAAACAGTGCACAACAGCTTGGTACTAGTGCTATTGTTTCTAATGTTGAACAGCTGATTGCACTGTTTGAACTCTTTGTTAATAAATAATAAATGAACAGAAAAAAACCTTTAGTGCTCTTTTCTTCATACTAATAGACATACAAACAAATTAAATATTTTCACATCATATATTGACATTGTCTGTTAACAACAGAATCTTACCTTTAAATCATTAATACGAGAAATATGTCCAAATGTTTTTTTAACAGCTTTCCGGATTTTTTCAACCTAAAAGAGGTAACATTTTATTCAAATTGGGTTTCGGGCCTAGGCACTCCTTTTTGGCAGTTTAGCCACAAACTTCAAAGGTGCTCCCTTCTCTGGTCCTCTACCATGGACCCACAGCTATAGCACAAGCATATAAAGTCATGAGAGGGGCACTCTTCTGTGAATATACGTTTCTTTATTGGATCACATAACACGACGTTTCAGGGACACACTGTCCCTTTCATCAGGTGTAACCCACATCCCACATGCACACCTTTTTAAAGACAATCCTGTGATAGACCACACCCCTTTAACCAAGGGGGAGGGGCCTGTGCCAAACATGTTATACCATATGTATCAAACAGTCCCAGGATGAAGTGTATCATACTGCCATCTAGTGTCTCAAAAGAAAAGGACACGTATGAATCACTGTAAAATATGTATTTCATTTGTATAAGATATGGCAGCATGAATCTTGAATTTTTAATTTTGTTAATTTTGTAAATTTTATTATGAGCAGCACAGAGGAATGGTGAAACTAGGTAGCACAATACCACGTACTTTATGTAATATATGCATACTTCTCTTCCAAAAAGGTTGGAGGTTGTTCTAATGTTTTATCACTTCATAGGTTTTCATCTCAGTACGCACATACGGAGGAATCCATCATATTAAAATATGGACAATATGGACTATTATGTACTTTGGACTGTTTGATACATATGGTATAACATGTTTGGCACAGGCCCCTCCCCCTTGGTTAAAGGGGTGTGGTCTATCACAGGATTGTCTTTAAAAAGGTGTGCATGTGGGATGTGGGTTACACCTGATGAAAGGGACAGTGTGTCCCTGAAACGTTGTGTTATGTGATCCAATAAAGAAACGTATATTCACAGAAGAGTGCCCCTCTCATGACTTTATATGCTTGTGCTATAACATTTTATTCAGAAGTTTTGGCTTAGTTACACAAAATGCAGATTAATTATAATATGAGTTAAATAACAAATATAGCTATATTAAGAGGGGTATACTGTACAGTAGTGTTAAGGCCTAGACCCCACTGCTGCGAGTTTGCACTTTATGATCTGCAATGACATCTATAATGTAAATCATAGGAAGTAGGGCGACTGTGTGTGTTGCATCAATGCGATTTTCTAACACATGTGATCACCATTTTAGGTCGGTTTCTGCCAAAATCACACTTAATACAAGATTATAGTAAAGTATTAAAAAGCAGACACAAACAGGTACAAATCAATAGGCCATGCAATTTTTTAAGGTGCATTTTTACCCATATTCCCCTGGAAAATGCAAATGGATACAAGCAGACACAAACGTGTGGCAAAAGCGCAAAGAAATTGCTTTTTTAATGTGTTGCAGTGGGGCCTCAGCCTAGGGGACGGTTTCATCAAATCTCATTTTAAAAAAAATGCCTTGCTCAATTTTAGCAGCAAAGGACTGAGTTATCCAATGAGCAGTGTACAATGCCACTGCGTTTGCTCTAATAACGTTAATATATTCCCTTAATAAACATTTTGCATAGTTAATATAGTATTCTGACATTTATCATGTTACTGGGCTACTGCTGTGTCTCGTTGCATAATGCTGCATTTATTATCTATATTTTGCAATTTTGCATATGAAGCCACAGATGCTTCTTGTACCTGTTTCCTGTAAGGAGAGATGATACCAATTTCCTTGGGGGTTATCTTAGCCAGCCCTTTTTTGCCTTGGGTTTTCAGCAGTGCTTCAATGTAAGACATAAGCTCTTGGATCTCAAGAGTGTTGAAGAACGAAGGACTTTTTTCTTCTCGTTCATCTTTACCCAGGACACCATGGAAAATAACCGGAAATCCCTTTAAAGAAATAAGATTTTTTTCTTAAAAAAGACAAAGGACAAACAAATAAACAACAAACATGGCTATCAAAATGCTAATAATGGGATAGGAATCTACGGTTTATATTATATTATTGTACTGTGCCGGTCCTAAAACAAGGGTCTTTGTCAAGCCAAATATAAAAATATATACATGCACACACACATGAATAAAGCACTCACAGGTCTTCCAAATATAGACCAAAAGTATTTATTGCAGAGATCAATGTGATTCAGCCTGGATTAGGCCGTCATCTGAGAGGGTCCAGATAACCATTGCATGTCAGACTTGAAAGCTATGGAATGAAGGATCTAGGGAAAACCATTTTAGAATCTAGGACACTTCTTGGCCTGTCTCATTGACTAAGTGTAGGACAAGGAGATGATGCTAAGGTTTGTCAGATTTGGGGCAAACTCATTATTTTTTTTCTTTCACAATTTTTAAAATTAGTTTATTTCCTCATACAACCAAAAGCATCCACTAAAATTCTATAATGCAGCCAATTCAAAATGGGTATTACACAAGCTATCACATGGAAAGTTCTGTGAAAATACATATGCTTTTAAGAAAAAAAACAGCATTTTTACATTCCAATGACCTTAACCTGCCCATTCAGCATTTTGTCTGGGCATAAATAAATTCTTCCAAAATACTGACTTCCTGTTTACAGAACCCCTAATAATGTCCATTATGGTCTTGCCCTTAAACCAGTGATTCAGTTGCTCAGTAGAGATCAGATTTATTTTCCACTAAGCTTTCCCTTTAAGTCCTACATACAGTAAGACAACTATTCCATTTAATTTGTGTTTTTGAATAAATGCTATATTGTTTGTTATATTGGTTTTACTAATTTTGGTAAAGAAAACCAATTGAACTCCACCGCTCACTCAAGTTCTCAAAGAAGTTCTTAAAGGGAAACAGTGGCATCTAAAGTTAAGGTTAAAAAAAGCCTTCAGTCTATCTTTAAAATGAGCCCTGGATCAGCAGGTGAAGCGATAGAACTTCCTTAATACTTCCTGCATTCAGCAACTTGTAGCCATGAGACCACATGAATACATAGTAACATAATTTAAGTTGAATAATGATATACGTCAATCAAGTCCAAACTTTTCACCCTCCGTTTTAACCCTACATAATGCTTAATCAGACCAGAACACTTCTCTGTCAGAAGTGTTCAGAAGTGACTTCTCTGTCACTTCTCTGTCATTTTTTACAGGTATTTTTAAATCTGCAAACCTTTAATTTGCCTTCCCCTTTTGCCTAAAGGTGGTACACACAGTACCAATCTGTCAAAGATGAATCTGTAAGACTCTCTCTTCCATCTTTGACAGATGGGAGTACACAGTCACTATAGTTCTTCCTATATAAAGTTACTGCCATACTCCCTACAATCGCAGCAACTTTAGTACAGGGGGCCGACCATGACCAAGGGAAATTTCTGGCCAGAAAGATGTTTACGATGCAGACGACGAAAGTTTATACCGACGGGATTGGCCTTACATTGCTAATGTGTGTACCCAGCTTAAACCTTAAGCTATTTACAGACGTACAGATAATGGTCTTTGGAGCAATCATCCCTAAGACTACTATCTGTACATTTCTGTACACACAGGCTGCTTATCGCTGACCTAGCAGCCTGTTTTCTCTTAATGGGATAGCATAATGTTGCTGCTATATTAAGGTTTCATGTAACCCTGGGTTCACTGCTATTTCATTGTACCCAGGGTTACATAAAACCATAATGCAAGTATATCTGTTGTATTCAATTAGATCAACTGGACTTGAAATGTAGTTCTCTTCAAGAACTACATTTCAAGTCCAGTTGATCTAATTGAATACAACAGATATACCATGACCTGGATGAATGAGAACCTTCACAAGCATAATGCAAGTATTGGCACTTGGCACTACTGGAAGCAGGAACTGTTAACTTTTACAGCAATATAACTGTGATTAATTATGTGATCCATGGCTCATTTTAAGAATAAGACTGCAAGCTTTAACTTATTCCAAACGTATTTGCAAGCCACGTTTTCCCTTCAAGCTATTGAAATTATATGAATAAAAATACATTTGCCAGCTTTTTGGATATGTTAAGTCAATGACTGCAAATCATAATAGGCCAAACCTCAGAAACTGCATATAAGGACCAGGTTAGCCAGTTCTTTCACATATTAGTAAAAACAGACCAGACATTTCTGATCAAATCTGTATCACTATATCTTACCTTTTTAGGTAAATGCTCCCACTTACAGTAGCAGTGTGTGATAATTTCATTTGCAGAATTCTGGAGCTCATTGTCATAAAACAGTTCATTGGGAACCTTCAAAATGCTTGGATGGGATCTAGTGATTATAAACAATATATTTCTGGAGTTACAAAGTTTCAGTTACAGTAGTAAAGTAACAAATGGACCTAAAATGGTGTTTAAAAGGAATAGAACAATTGGTTCCATAGTTTCCCCGAGTGTTGTAACAAATGACACAGGTCATAAATCTAAATCTAATACTTGGCTTAAATGTAAGGGGAGCTACAAATGTGGAATGCCGAGATGCAAAATGTGTAGATATGTGAAGAACTCGAAGTCCTTTGTGTCTTCCAGTAACAATAGTGAATACAAATTAATGGATTGTTCAATTGTAGGACCACATTTGTGGTTTCGATGTGTGGTTTACTTGGCCACATGTGTATGTGGCAAGCAGTATGTGGGTAAGACCATAAGACCTGCCTACAAGAGAGTAATGGAGCATGTGAATGCATCTCTGGCAGGGTTAAGTACTACTGCCATATCGGCACATGTCACTGAAGCCCATCATGGGAATTTCAACATCACTTTTCAAGTTATAGATCATGTGAAATGGGCCCTAAGAAAGGGAGATAGAAATAAAAGCCTTCTCAAAAAAGAGGCATTTTGGATATATACATTAGAATCTACCAGTCCATGTGGTCTCAATAAGGACTTTGAACTTAAATGTTTTTGTGATTAACTCTTTAGTACCTGTGGCTCTACATGAAGTACTTGTATATGATTTTAAGTTCTTTTAGCCAATGGGTTAATTATAATTATAAATATATTTATTCATGTATTTATTCTAGTGATACAATGCCTAGCTTTATTCTCTTTTGAGTACTCTCTTATACTATGTATTCATTTGTTTAACATTCATGTAACATATATCGATTATCTGGCTGCTCTAGACTTAGATGAATTGTTACATTTCTTGATTTGAGGTATGTTTTCCTTCTTGATTGCATCTATCCCTTACAGGTGGTCAGGTCTACTGGGAACATTATTTAACTACTCTGTGCTAGTCCCTGAGTTTGTGTTATATAGTATTTTCTTAAATATATTATTATTTTTTTCGTTTTGTACTATATGACTAGAGTTGGTGCTGCCATAATTTTATGTATATAAGTTTTTTGGATGTTTTTATTATTTGTTCTTTTTACTATTTTCTTATGTTTTGTATTTACACCATAAAGGGTTAATATGCACCTATTTATATGGGTTTAGAGGTGTTTAGCTCCATGCCCCTGAGGAAGTGACGAGAGATCACGAAACATGTTGGGTGGAGCTTATAGATGAAGAGTGTGGGTGTTTAGCTTGGATCCGATGTGCTGTTTTTACATGATTTACTAATAAAGACTGGATTTTATGGGCTTTCTGGCTGCCTGCCTCCATTCCTACGGTTTATGATTTGCATTGGGGCCGTGTGGGAGCCGGCTCATCTCGGAGGTGTAGTGAGCGCTGGAAGTGACCCCACTTTTTCTTTTTTCGTTGAGCAGTATGCTCCTGATCCACAAACCGTGAGTATTTTTGTATAGATGTGCAAGAATACCTGAATGCTTGCAAGGCAATGTTAATTATGATAAGTTTCCATGTCGGTTTATTTTTGAAAAAGTTCGTCAATTCAGATACGAAGCCATTAAAGGGTATCTCCACTTATAAAAGTCACCTGGGTTGTAAGGATAGATATGTGTAAGGAGGAAATGTACCTGCAGTATCCTGTGTGTTTGAGCAGTAATTTAGAAGTGAAGACATCTTGGATATAAAGTAATACCTTTTATTGGGTAACTAAAATGATTGAAAAGATGTCTTCACTTTCATCTATGGCTACCACGGTACAATTCTATACTACAGTAATTTAGAAGAAATCCAATGAGTTTCTCCCTGAATGCTGTGGATGGTGCAGGTCTGCCCACTTTCAGTGACTGTCAGCCTGCCTGGGAAATATCTGATGCGCGTGTTCCTTTAGTGCATGCGCAGAACGTGTGAGGATCCGTCGGGCTGCTGTCTGTGTGATCCGACTGGTTTGTCGTTCACACACACACACACAGGTACTAACTTTTTCTCTCCCCCCCCCCCCTCCCATACCAGATTGCCTCATATTCCCAGCATCCCCTATAAAATTAATCTTAGTTCACCTACCCCTCTCAGAGTTAGACACAAAAAATCTTTATTAAAAACAACACAAGTTCCCCCTGCCTTTGTTACAGTATTGTGGAAAGAGGGTTTTAACGTTTCCTCCCCTGTCTCTCTCTGCATGATCAGCTGTAAAAATGAACTTAGAGAGTCAGGGAGGAAAGGATTTCTTTACTGCAGCCAAGTGGGTGTGTCTGCTACCATGATGATGCACACTGAGTGACAGCACCCCCAGCACAGAGGAAGACACACCACCAGGAGCTAGCACAATTTCCCCATGCTGCTGCAAACAAACGAAGGGGAATTCTGGGAAAATGGTAGGAAGAGGGTTGGGGAATGGTGTACTTTAAAATAACCCCCCCCCCCAAATAAAATGCTTTTTACTTAGTGGAGATACCCTTAAAATTCAATGGGTAGCTAAAAGTTTGAAAAGTTCGGATCAATAAGAGATAAACTAACAATGGTAACTTACTGTAAATGGCTGTGGCACCTGGGAAATGGTCTGGGGGACATGCACCTGTCACCAAAACCTGTTTAAACACTACATTTGAGGGTTACGGCCAACTCGAAGGTTACGAGAATGTTACATTCGATGGTCACTGAAAATAGAGCTATACATTCAAGGGTTATCGAAATCGAACGATACATTCGAGGGTTACTGAAAATCGAAGGCTACATTTGAGGGTTAGTGAAACAAATGATTCATTCGAGGGTTACCGAAAGTCGAAGGCTACATTCAAGGGTTACCGAAAGTCAAAGGTTACATTAGAGGGTTACCGAAAGTCGAAGGCTACATTCGAGGTTTAGCGAAAACAAACATTACATATGAAGGTTAGCTAACAATACATTTGAGGGTTAGCGAAAACAAACATTACATTCAAAGGTTGCTGAAAACGAACATTAAATTCGAGGGTTACCGAATAGAGACGGGTGAAACTGCTAAAATCTGTTCCGCCTGGGGATTCGCAGATTTTTGAAAAAAATTAAAAAATTTGTGGAATTACCAAATAAAGTATATGGCAGACAGTTGGTGTCGAACCCTCCCCACCTCTATTTAGGCTTGGTTTCTTTATTTTCACATAAATGGCCTCCTTAACACCTCTCTTGAACCTCTCTCATACCTCTCTATTGAGGTATGTCCTTTATCCTTAAGATGCAGGTACATGGCTGAGTCCTGACACGAGGAATTGTCTGGCACGTCATTTTGGCATCCAGACCACTGTCTTGGCCCTCCAGAATTGGTTCGTTCAGCATAAATGTACAGCCGCGGTTTTACATAATCGATAACGTGTGGTATCGCTAAATTGCGATACAGCGTGTGTTTAAATAGGGCCCTCAGACCTCTAAAAGGCCTAACACTAAATTTGTCTAAAAATCTTATAGGGTGTGTTAGTCCTTAAAAGGACTTTTAGGTCCGAAATTGTGGGAATACTGGAATGGTTAATAACAAGTGCTAATCCACCACACTAAAATTCACACATAGAAAGCTCAAAAAGCAGAAAAAAAAACCCTCTCCAACTCCTACACTGTTAGGTCTCCACTAAACTCATTTTAACACACTGACAAAATGGTGCCTGTCTAGCTGCCTTTTATACCCAGGGGGTTCGCACAGATAAAATTAAGTGCCATTGGTGAATTTGATACATGAAAATCTCTGAGATCCCCCATGGAAACGGATTCGGATCCATGATCCGTTTAATCTCCTGTTAGTATGCCAATCAGATTATTTCTGAAAGAATCTGATTGTATCCAATCAGAATTGATTACAATCATAATCTTTTAGAAAGAATCTAATTGGTACAGTATGCTTTCTGGAAGAATATGATTGTAACCAATCAGAATTACAGTAAGTTACTGTATCATTTTTACAAACTTTTTAAAAATTCGAATTTTGTAGAATTTTTGAAATTTCTAGAATTTTAGAATGCAGTTTGGAAAAAAATTCTGAATTCTGAAAAATCTGTGAGATCTGCGATTTGGCCATCTCTATTACCAAACAATACATTCTAGGTTTAGCAAATGGCTCATAAATTCGCTAATTATCAAATTTTCGATAATTATTGAAAACTGAACTAGTTTGACTAGTTCAAGTTCGTCCTAACTCGGGTTCAAGTTCGGGTCCATCACTATCTACTATTTAGAATTGTTAGACAGCCAGGTCCATATTTACAAAGATGCGTTATTGTTGCTGACATTGTACTGGTATACTGCACCGTTGGTCGAGGGTAGAAATTATGACCACTACTGCCTTCTGATTCAGTATTGTTTTGTTGCTTAAGTTGCCCTTTAAATGGACAGCAGAATTCCCATACATGAATCCAATACAGTAAGAGCCAAATCCAGTACCAGGAACCCCCAATTCCTTGGCACTCCAGATGTTTGGAAACTACAACTCCCAGCATGCTTTGTTGCTGAGAGTTGCAGTTTCTAAACATGTGGAGTGGCAAGGTTCAGTAAACTTTTAATTAAGCTTACCATCATTTACAATTCTCCTGAACCCCATATTGTAAAGGGCCCTCTGACCCCATATAGTAAAGGGCCCTCTAACCCCATATAGTAAAGAGACCTCTGACCCCATATTGTAAAGGACTCTCTGACCCCAATAGTTAAAAATGTCACCTGAGAGTTGTAGTTTCAAGCTGTCATTTGCACTGAACTAGCAGTTGTTTTTTGCCCAAAACTGAGGAGACCCATCAGATTTACAGCATCCAGATGAGAAGTGACAGTGCTGAGTGAGTCCAGCAGCCTGACTACTGATCAGCCTCTGTAACTTTCTATGCAGGTTACTGGTTACTATCTGCAATTGCAGAATTTGGATCTAAATTAGGACTTGATCCTAGTATAAGTCGAGGTTAGGTTTTCAGGCTAACTTTAAAGCCTGAAAAATTTGACTTATACTCGAGTATATACGGTATAGCTAAAAACTGCTTGGAATTTGAATAACAATACTACAAAAATGGTTTAAAAGGCATGTTCAGCAAAAATGTGTGCTGACAGCCACTCAACTTCCTGGTCGCAGCTGTCAGGTAATTGGGCGTGACATCACATCATGCCTTAACTGACATTCGCAACCGGAATGTACAGCGTCTGTCTGCCTCAGAGCATAGAATGAATGGCGAGGGACCAGGTTAGGTAAGACACTTCAGGGGCATCTTTGGAATGGATGGATAATGCAAAACTGGGGTTTGGGGGTGGTGGTGAACACTACTATAGAAATGTATTTTAACTTGGGCATGCAATGTAAACCCTTTGTATTTTAAGATTGACAAATTCGATATTATTAAATATTAGAATGTACCTATAGTTTTTCAGTAACTTGGAGACAAATTGAGGGTTATAGATTCCATCTTTTTTTAAGTAGAGGGAATTCTGGGTCATCAGTCTTTCCAACAAAGAGATACCTGCATGAAAAATGAATATAGTGTATAAATATGCCCTGTTATTTTCAGAATAATAATAGACTGCACCAATGGAAATAAATGTGAATGTGCAGTATTTTATGGCATTGTATTTGAAGGCATTTGATGTATATGTGGAATCAAATATTAAGTCATTATATTTACAGTCCAGTCTTCACCAAGATTAGAAGTGCTTTCTACTGTGTAGAAGTTATAAGTTCAAGTGAATACTAGAAAATGGCAGACTATGACTTGATGATATGATATGAAGTGCAAAAGCAGTCATCCACATGATGGTTGCAAATTAACTGTTATGTTATATATATAGGTAGATAACAGTCACTAAGAATAATTTGCAAATCCGTTGCTGGCAGTGTCCATCTATATGTACTTGCAGGCAATGTTTACTGTTATATTACACAACTATACCACAGTGTGTTACTACCGGAATGCATTTTCATATTTCTTAAAGGGCATGTCCACCCCCAAAACTGAAATTTAACCCCATACCGGCCACATTCTGTAGTTTAAAAAAATCCTTACCTTATATCTCTGCTCCAAATGGTTTTCCTGTTATGCCTTTTCTAAGTCCTGGAAACTGCAGTGTAGAAGCTGTCAGTGACTCATCTGGTGCCTGTCTCTGCCTCAACCTCATCAAGGTATAATTTTTAATAATAATATTATAATATTAATAATATATTTTTTTAAATATGCCCGGATAGTTACTTACAGAGCCTTCTCTTTCCACGGCATCTTTGTTGACGCCAGCCGCGTCTGTGATTGGCCACGTCTTAGCCAATCACAGATATGGATGGCGGACCAGCCCCTGCTTGCAACTTCCGCAGGCAGGGAGCTGGATAGGAGAGAAGGGTCTGTAAGTAAAGATCTGGGCATATTTTAAAAAATATATTATGGCGGTTAGGGGTGGGCAGCTGCTATCTACCTTATATCAAAAGATAGATTTCAGGGTGGACATGCCCTTTAAAGGAGAGATACAGTTATAACCTTGCTTTTTTCTTTATCAGAAACAGCTAATTAAGACTATAGATTACTGCCTGTGTGAAAATCAGTAAAAGCTAGAAAACTGTATATTGTCTTATTTTACTGACCTAGTCCATGATTTATAGCTATTGGAGATCTCAGTACAGGTCCAAGCTGTTGCTGGTCACCAGCCAGTACAAGCTGCCCTCCATATGCGTTAGTACATTTGTCCATCATATCAAGGATTCCTACAAAAACAAGTGTATATTATTTATATTTATTTCAATGCTGTGCAGATAATGTACAACGTAACAAAGCCTGACAAACTTCAGTATTATGCTTAAAGTACAGTAAATGGATGCCTTAAAAGTAAACTTAAAGGGGAAGTTCAGTGCAAATACATGTACTTTTCAGAAAAAAAGAGCAGTATTCTTTCATCGCAATGATCTCAACCTGCCCAGCATTTTGTCTGTGTATAAATAAATGCAACCGAAATACTGAATTCCTGTTTGCAGGACCCCTAATAGAGACCGTACTGGTTTTGCCCTTGGCTCAGCGGTTGATTCAGTTGCTCAGTAGAGATTTGAGCATGATTGACCCATCCAACAGCCAATTAGTAGAAATCACTGTTAGGAACATTCCAAGGATGTGGTGCATCCTGGGAAGAAGGACCGTTAGAACCTGAAATGGCAGCTCACTAATGTCAACAGCAGGAAACAGCAAAGGTTATGAAATCAACAATTTTTTTAAAATGGAAGAGAATATGTAAAATAACTAAGTATGCATTACACAAACTAACAATTTAACAAATATTGATCATTTCCACTGAACTGTCCCTTTAAAAACTTCCAAAATTAACACCACACAGCATGTATTTGTCACCAGATGAATACTTGTAAAAACCAGATGAATATTTTTTAAAATCATGGCCACTGTACCTGCAACAGCTGTTATACACTCAGGTTCCACGGCATGTCCTGCTTCATCAATAAATACATGAGTAAAATGCCCATTAGGAAAGTTTGCACCTACCAGTCTGAAAGAAAAAATATTCTGATAAAGTAAAAACCCTGTATTCAGATTATGTGTAACTATGGAATGACTATAAATAGTCTAAGAGCCACAAACCCACTTAAGGAGGAAGGTTAGAAGTGTTGTACTCCTGAGAACCCTACTACAGTAGAATAAGTTATCTTTATTGTCACAGGGCTTTTGTATGTTTTCGGTTGTACAACAGTAACATAGTAATTGAGGATGAATAAAGACATGCTCCCATCAAGTTCAACCTTTTCATCCTCCTTTTTAACCCTACCTAAGAGTTGATCCAGAGGAAGGCAAAAAAACCCAGCTAAAAAAGGGGGAGAAATTCCTTCCTGACGCCAAATGGCAATTGGAAAGTATCCCCGGATCAACCAGAACTGCAGTTTATGTATTAATACCAGTAATTCTCAATATTTTTTCATTTTAGAAACTTATACAGGCCATTTTTAAAGCTATTGAATAAACTTGCCATTACCACATCTGCTGGAAGACAGTTCCACAGGCATATAATATACATATCACAGACTATCACTATCCTATACCTGCACATTTCATTTATACATACAGATGAAAGATGTACAATATGTCACGCAGACAACAAAAACCAAACTATAATCTGATTATCATTAGGCTTCTCATGTACTTAATAATCTTTTCAAACTCTAAAACCATTGATGAAGACCCTAATCTTCACATCCTATTCCTACACAATACAAAAAAATCCACATGCAGCATTTTTTCGAGCAAACCAGGGCTAGTTTAAGGGGTTTTATTACCTCTAACAATACTGTTTAAAGGCAAAGATGTTCTTATAAATTTGTTCATTTTGTAAAAAATATATATTTATAGTGAAGATTTACAAATGTACTAATGCTGATATTTTTTAATGGTTGTTTCTGCCCAATTAAATTACACACAAATTATTCTTAAAAATAAGAGGAAACACAGTAGATAAGCAAACCACAAATGGGATGTGCTGAAAATAGTTCCCCTCAAATTAGGTAAGTACCAGAAATACACAACACTACACTATTTCTCAACACAAATAAAATCCCTTTCAAAAAATCTGACCCAATTTACCTTGATGCAGTAATAAAAGTTGTAATGATAACTTTGTATTGTTTTAGTTCATCTTTGCAAGGATAAATATAATTCTTTCCACTCTTGTCCAAATTACAGCACATCTGAAAATAAAATTGCAAAATACATTATATTCTAGGTAAACACCTGAGCAATGCAAAGGTTAAATATTAAAACAGGGATGACCCCCCCCCCCCCAAACAACCAAATTTTATAATAAAATATATACTGTAAACATTATAAATTATTGCATTATTGCTCACAAGTGTTGCATGCCAGGACATAAATTAGTGTTGCCAGTGTTTGGCAAATGAAGGCAGGACATGTTTCATCACTTGACTTGCTTTATCCCTGAAATGTGTACAGTATATATAATATGAATCTTTACCCCTGGAGTACGTTATATACTTTGTTTGTATTTCAAATATTAGATGTTCATTTTTTAATTTTGATTGAATTGGGAATTACAGTACAGTGCACTCCAATTTTATAGTCGTTATATTTTTAGAACACTGACTGGGATAAACATTTACACAAACAGACCATTGAATATGAGTACCTTGATATCTTCTGGCAGAGTCTGAACATCCCTGCTGGTTGCTATTATCCTATAAATTTCCCTGTGATCTAGATGCTTGAGAAGACGCTCACAAAGTAAGTCTGCTGCACTGTTTGAAGGGGCACATGCCAAAATACAGGCTTTAGGGACATACTTCAGAACCTGCACAAACAAATTGCAATGAAAACATATATTAAACCCCCACAAAATGAACAGGTACAGCATGTGCCTGAAATCATCTGGTTTTGTATTACCGGGCCAATAGATCACAGAAATACAACCAACCACAGAACTTTGCTACAAAGGTAAATTGTGTAAATTTAAACTTCTTTTAAGAAGGTAATTAAATAAATCTGAAGGTAAATAATGAAAAAGAGGTAGGTGTAAAAGGATAACCAAGGAGGAAGTGTGGAAATGGGTGAAATATAGACAGTGGTTTACAAAATTTCATTTCTTCCCTCCCAAATACTCAGAATGGGGTTGGCAACAAAATAAAAGTGAGGGTGAGATAAAAATAGAAAATAAAAACCTGTATATAACCATCTGCTGAGGCTGTAATACACAGCATTGGCCAAGGCAGCAATAGATACCATCCTTCTTCTGATTCTGTATTGTTTTGAAGCATTAGTTGCCCTTTAAAAGGACAGCGGTAATCCCATACAGCAACCCACAATTCCTTGACACTCCAGATGTTTGGAAACTACAACTCCCAGCATGCTTTATTTGCTGGGAGTTGTAGTTTCCAAATATCTGCAGTGGCAAGCAGCACCCGCAGGCCCAGCCCCCCAGTTCAGTGGAAACTTACTGTTAATACAGTATTCAATCCAGCCTAATCTAAACCTAAACATTTTTAGCTAATTCATTTTACCTATTTTTTATGTCTGTCAGTCTATCTCTCTGTCTATACATCTATCTACATCTGTCTGTGTATCTCTCGACCTATCTCTCCGTATATCGATCTATTTATCTGTCTATCTTTCTTATTTATCTATCTATGGAGTTGACAGGTACACTGAGACTAATTAGTAAGGGCTGGCATCCTGACACACTGACATTGGAACATAGTAAGGTTGCAGACTCGCTTTCATAAATATTCTGGGGCTTGATTGCATGTTGCTCTACTCATCTTGTTGTAATGTGCCACCAATGTGTATTCAGTAGCTGCAGCTCACCTTCCTCCAGTTAAAGGCCACTTGCATGGATAAGATCCAGAAATACTAGAGGCATCATCCTAAGCTTGTTTTGAAAGATTTTTGATAAAACTTGTATGGAGACAACAGTTACCCTTTAAACATTTAGTTGATCAGAATATTGGACAGGCCTAGATTATTCCTCTTAGCTTCATACTAAAAAAGAAACGGTCAGCAAAAAACGTTCAAACATAAAAGGAAATCATCATTATAAGGTATTAACAGGGCCGTATTTACCATTAGGCACATATCTAGGGGCGCCTGAGGTTGGAGGGGCGGCTGTCAATATCCTCCCACCAATCCAACCCCTTTCTAGTCTATTTTCTTTTCTTAAAAAAAGAAAAGGGGTGTGGTCTGTGTTTAGGGGTAGGGCTAAGGGCGTTAGGTCTTTGGGCCTTCAGGCTCCTGAGGTGTAAATTTGGCCCTAGGTATTAATCAAGACAGAAATTGGGCTCTGAAAGTATAATAAGCAGTTTTGGTTATAAAAAGTTAGAGTACTGTGATACTTTTTCTATGGACAGTTTATTTAGTTGACAAGCTTTCGACAATACTTATCTGTTTATCCAGTTTTGGATAAACATATCAGTAAAACTAAAACTTTTTGGGAGGAGGTCTTTAAAATTAATATTTATGTATTTTTAAGGTGCACCCTTAATAGCTGGTGTAATGGTATAATAGCCTTGCACTTATCTAACACTATTTTTACTATAAGTAGAGATTTAGAGCCATTTAGAATTTAGAATCTCTGCATTTTCTTATATGTGTTCAAAAATTACTTTCTAAAGCTATGGAAACATATTGCTGTATATTAAATCTGTATTGAAATTTAAGTCTAAATTTTCAAAATGCCTTAATTATAGATCTTATACAGTATATAACACCATGTCTCCATGCCTTTTACGCCTGTAGGTTTCCACAGTTATAGAAGAACTTCCCTTTCAAAATGATGCAGACATTTTGACGCAACTTTAAGGTAATTGTTTATTATTTCCTAACTTCTTTCACATACCTGTTTCATAGCTTCTACCAAAGTAACGGTTTTTCCAGTCCCAGGAGGTCCAAAGATTATATAAGGAGCAGGTCTAGACAATCCACTTAAAATATACTTTACGGCATTGTACTGTTCTTTATTACCCTCAAGGCTTTGGTCATAAAGGCTGTTTTGGAAAAAAACAATACAAGATTTTAAAAGTCATTATTATTATTATTGTGGATTTAAATAGCGCTAACATCTTCCATGGCACTTTTACAGTTGCCTTAATATATATGAGGAAAACATACATGTTACATACAAGGGTAGTGCAAGTAATAAAAAGTGCAAATTATTCAAGTGCTGGTACAACAGCATTACCATGGTACAATAGGAAGAAGGGCCCTGCCCAATAGAGCTTACAGTCTAGAGGAAAAATGTGTCATCAAGAAAAAGGGAAAAATGATCTATATAAAAGGCTTTGGTTTTGGTGAGAACACCTCTAAAAATGCAACTTTTGGCATTAAAAATAATAGAAAACAACAATAATATCCAATAAATAAAATTCAATAATACTCAAAAAAAGTTTTTCCTAAAATGGCTGTGAACAGTGTTTGCTCATGCTACATATTTTTTTTTTTTTTTTAAAGCAATTATGGAATATTAAGGCATTAATAGAATAAAAAGAAGGCTTAAATTTACAGGCCTATATAATAAAAGTTCTTATCATTAAAAATGGTGCTAATTTTGCCCCAACCAATCAGATGTTATTTACCATTTGAAAGCTAACATCTGATTAAGGCAAAATTAGAACCATTTTTAACAATAAGAACGTTTATGTATCTGTTGTATTCAGTTTGATCAACTGGACATAAAGTTTAGTTCTAGTTTCGCTAGTCATCTGACTGTCTTTTTCAATTTAGAATGACTTGTACAAGAATCTGATGGCAATTATGTACCCTGGAAATTCCATTTGGTTACAGCTCAAAAACATCTCACGCATTTGTCCCTTCCTTTCACAGAATGCTACCATAATTCTAGCTCATGCCCTAGTCATCTCTTGGCTGGACTACTGTAACACCCTCCTTTGTGGTTTACCAAGCAACCGACTGGCACCCCTTCAATCAATCCTTAATTCTGCTCCCAGGCTCATTCACCTCTCTTCCCACTTCTCACACGCTGCCCCTTTCTGTCAATCTCTCCACATTACCAAAAGGATCCAATTTAAGCTGCTAACCTTAAGGCTCTCTCCAATACAGCCCCCCATATATCTCTGATCTGTTAAACAGATACTACCCAAAGCGTAACCTCCACTCTACTAATGATCTTCTCCTCCCCACGCCCGTATACAGGACTTTTCTCGTGCTGCCCCTCTGCTCTGGAACACCCTTCCTCGCTTTATACATCACTCACCATCACTTCATATCTTCAAATGCAACCTTAAAACTCACTTCTTCAGGCAAGGTTACAATCTGGACTTTGACACTCCTAGCCCTCTTACTGACCAATCACAGACCCGTTAGTCCACAGACCCGCTTGTCCACTGACAACTTAGTTACAGCTACTGATCTGCTTCACCTTATGTTTCATCTCCATCTCCTCTAGACTGTAAGCTCTTTTGGGCAGGGCCCTCCTTCCTATTGTACCACAGTAATGCTGTAACTTACCACACTGAATGCTGCTGGACCAGCACTTAAAATTATTTGCACTTTGTATTACTTGCACTACCCTTGTATGTAACATGTATGTTTTCCTCATGTATATTAATGCAACTCTAAAGCGCCACAGAAGATGTTGGCGCTATATAAATCCCCAATAATAACAATAATCACAGCCAGGTGTTAGGGACCTTTTGAATGCAAGGCATGACTGCATTGTGGCTATGAGGTGTTATAGGAACTGCTCAGGGTAACAGAACATCCCCACTAGCACAGAGGTGAAGGAAATAAAGAAATAAAACATCTCAGAGGAGCCCTTAAAACTTGTGGATATCCAGACTGGGCCTTTGTCAAAAGAAGTAGGAAAGAAAAGAACATGAATACCAACAGTGAAGGGGAAAAGCAAGACAGGAAAAGAACATGGTCATCCCATATGTAGCAGGGGTCTCCGAGAAATTAAGAAGAATTTTCAAAAAACACAGTATCCCTGTCTGCTTTAAACCGAACAACACACTGAGGCAGCAATTGGTACATCTGAAAGGCCCAATACCGAAACACAAGAAAGGCGACATCATATACGCAGTGCAGTGCAGTGAAGAATGCTCTGATTTGTATGTGGGGGAGACCAAACAGCAACTGCATCAACGTATGGCCCAGCACAGAAAAGCCAATTACTCGGGTCAGGATTCAACCGTGTACCTGCAAAAACTCAATACCGAAACACAAGAAAAGCGACATCATATATGCAGTGCAGTGCAGTGAAGAGTGCTCTGATTTGTATGTGGGGGAGAACAAACAGCAACTGCATTAACATATGGCCCAGCACAGAAGAGCCAATTCCTCGGGTCAGGATTCAACAGTGTACCTGCATGTTTAAGAAAAAGGACATACTTTTGAAGATTGTAATGTCAACATATTGGCAAAGGAACTGGTTCAAGAGAGGTGTCAAGGAGGCCATTTATGTGAAAATAATAAACCAAGCCTAAATAGAGCTAGGAGGGGAGGGTTCAACACCAACTGCCTGCCATGTACATTGCTGTTTTAACACCCTACCCTGAGCAGTTCCTATAACACCTCTTTGCCACAATGCAGTCAAAGCAATAATTGAGGTTTGTACCGTTAGCCATAAGTAATGGAAGAAAATTAGAGCTGTGATACCTTTTATTGGCTAACTAGATAAAAAAAATTAAGCAAGCTTTCGGGAGTCCTGGTAACATCCAGCCTAATGAAGGGGGCTTAGGACTCCTGAAAGCTTGCCTAATTTTTTTATCTAGTTAGCCAATAAAATATATCCCAATGCAGTCATGTCTTGCATTCAGAAGGTCCATAACACCTGGCTGTGATATGCTAATTTGCACTTTCCAGGGTACATAATTGCCAACAGATTCTTGTACAAATCATTCTGAATTGAGAAAGCCAGTCGGATGACTAGCGAAAAGTCTTCAAGAACTAAACTTTATGTCCAGTTGAGCTAACTGAATACAACATATATACCATGACATGGAAGAATGGGAACCTTCACAAACAAGAACTTTTATGGAATCTCCCTGAAAGTCTTCAAAAATGCAACTTTAAAAAACTTTGTATATCAGTTTAGTGATCAAATATTTAAACTTTTCCACAGAATTTGACAGTGATTTATAATCAATAATACAGTGTCCATTTTAGGACATCATCAGGTGTCATACATGAAGCAAAACAATGCGGTGAGGGATCCGAAGCAGGTATAAATATGGCTACCACAGAAATGGAAGGGTAGGTCAGTAGGCGTGTGTGTACCTGTGACAAACTGGGATTATATGTTTTTGCATTTTAGACTATAGTATATAGTCAAAAATATATATACCCTTTAATTAAAGGACAACTAAAGCCACAGAACAACACTGAACCAGAAGGCAGAACACCTTGACATAAAGCCAGTAATCTGTGTCTCACCTCTCATTGTGATACAGGCGCTGGGAAATTAACCTAAATAACATATGGTTTGTGCTTTACTTTCCAGCATTCTAGTATCACACAGTTTGGTCAACGACCATTATGTTCTGCACATGCTCAGTCTTTAGCTATGCAGAAATTGTTACAGTTGGTCACACCCATTAATAATCTCTAGCCAATCCTTTTACTGGACAGATGCAGCAAGGAAGCATGTGACTGTGGCCAGGAGGTGTGGTCTGACACTGCACATACACACAGATTCTTCATCCAGTTCTTAACATGCTTACATTTACTATAATATGATTTACTGGAGTGGGATTTTATACCTAATTGGTGTTTTTAGGGGGGTTGTTTTCAGATTCTAGAGTATTCTAGAGTATAAAAAATTGGGGTTACTTCTCCTTTAAGGCTGCCACAGGAATGGAAGGGTAAGTGTATGTACCTGTGTCTGTGTGGTATCAGTGTTTACATTTATGACCAGGAAACTAATTGTTTTGATCATATGAGCCTTAAACCTCGAAATATCCATATTATGGGAAAAAAATATCCTGATATTTGCCGAAAATGCAGTAACGCTTCCACCGACTCCTTAGCTAGCTAATAACACACTTTTCCGCAAGTTTGTACCGAATTTCATGTCTCTACCTTAAAAACTGCGGAACAAGAAAAAAAAACGAAGTGAAAGAAATAGAAACAGTAATTTGGCCTTTCAAGCCAAATTAAAAAAATAAATAACTAAAATAATAAAAGGATTGTGGAAGCACTCCAATTAGGCTAATTTACAACTACATTTAGCAGAAGTGCTACTGATTTGGTCAAACATTTATACAAACATAGAAAAGATAATCAATGCACATTCCTATTCCCCATACAATATCATATTATCTGCACACTGGCATACTTTATAAACAAAGGGGTTTTAGTATACATTACTGTGATCATATAAATGAAAAGCCTTCCAACCATGTCTAAAGCCTTCCAACCTTTGTTTATAAAGTACCGTATATACTCGATACTCGAGTATAAGCCAAGGTTTTTAGGTTTTAAAATAAACCTAAAAACCTTACCTCGGCTTATACTCGAGTCAAGGTCCTTCCTTACCCTGATCGATGCTGCTTAACTCCAAATCCGGCTGCCGCCAAACCCACAGGACTTACCCAGCGTGCGGCAGCCGGATTTGGAGTTAAGCAACAGGAGCTTTACTGCACTGCTGGAATCAAGGAAGACCATGTCCTGAGCCAGGGTCCTCACTCTCCTATTTGCTGCTTGGTGGTTAGACCAGGTCAGTAAGGCATTGACTACAGGAACCAGAAAAAGAGCAGCTTCAAAATACAAAGGGCTGTAGCACTGAAATATCAATTCTGAGAGCAGTAAAAGTAAAGAAATAGGGCTTAGATTTAGACAAATACTGTGTTTTACTGTAGTTGTAGTTTCCAAACATACAGATGTTTGGAAACTACAACTCCCAGCATGCTTTAGTTGCTGGGAGTTGTAGTTTTCAAACATCTATATGGGAATTCTGCTGTCCATTTAAAGGTCAACTTAAGCCTTAAACAATACTGAATCAGAAGGCAGTAGTGGTCATATTTCCTAACCCCGGCTTATACTCGAGTCAATCAATTTTTCCTACTTTTTTAGGTAAAAGGGTACCTCGGCTTATACTCGGGTCGGTTTATACTCGAGTATATACGGTATGCCAGTATTCAGATAATATGATGTTGTATGGGGCCTTGATTATATTTTCTATGTTTGTATAAATATTTTTATAAATGTTTGACCAGATCAGTAGCACTTCCGCTACATGTAGTTGTAAATTAGCCTAATTGTATTGTATGTATTTATTCGGAAGCCAGGTCAAGCTTCCATGTAGTTATAGCACCCCTTTTATGGGAGGTCCTATGCCTTTAATATAAAGCACTGGGTGGATGGCCTCTTCCCTCATTTTAAAAAGCCAAAGGGCTTAAGGGGAAGTGAGAAAGCCTGTTATATGGATCCAGTGCACAACTATGAGAAATGCAAAAGTAGCTAATTGTAATTGAAGTAAAAAAGGGACCCCTTTGTTTATAAAGTATGCCAGTGTGTGTGTGTGTGTGTGAGGTGCCTTTTCAGCTCTGGATACACAACGTAAATTTTGAATCAGGCAGCACTCAAATATTCTTTTCCATGCTTTATTATATATAATCACATAAACTCAGGTATTCATGCAACGATTCGGGCATTATGCCCTTTCTCAAGCCCCTGAGTAGTGCATATAGATCATTCGTCTCACTTAGTCCTCCATTTAAATAGCCTATCCATATTTCTCAAAATTCTCGAAAATATCCTTGAACAATCATTAATACTCCAAAATAAGGTCGGAAAAACGAAAATAGTTTCTGATCGTATTTTCGAGGATTATCGAACAGTCAAATCTATTTTCGAAAAAAGCTTGAACATTCGCTAAAAATCTAAAACTCGCTCAGAAGTCCCGAATTTAAGTTCCATTTTTGGATCTGAACCCGGACCCAGTAGTTTTGCCCATCTCTAATGTGTAGAATGAGAGCTAAACATCCAGTTTGCCCATGTTTTATTGAAACTGGAGTGCTACAATGAGTGCATTATTTGTTCAGCTTTCCCATGTAGCTGAAAGGTGTTTAGATCTCCAGTTTTCCCCTATATAGTTCTTAGAATCCAGGATTACAAATTTAATCCATTTGTACTCATGGCTGTGTGGTTTTGGATTATCTTAAATATTTGGTCCCAAAAAGGTTGGATTATAGAACATTTCTGCCAAATATAAATGAAAATCTCCTATATTACCACAATCTCTAAAAAAATATGGGGATATTTGTGGGTAAATGTATGTACATAGTTTCTCGTAAGGCTATATTCACGCTTCCATTATTTAGCAATTTAAACATACAAGGTTATCCAATATAAGTTCTTATCATTAAAAATGGTGTTTATTTTGCCCCAACCAATCAGCTGTTAGCTTTCAAATGTTAAATGATATCTGATTTGTTGGGGCAAAATTATCATCATTTTTAATGATAAGAACTTTTAAACATTTTTTTTAAAATTATCATCATTTTTAATGATAAGAACTTTTAAACATTTTTTTTTCTACCACCCCCTCCCCCCATAGCATACCATGCCTACTTGGCTGGCTCCCTCCTTTTGGATATGGCTGCTGGAGCTCCACCCCACGAGATCTTGCAACCCCATCTCCAGGTGATCCGAGCATGTAAGGCTACCATACACACGTCTGACGTGGGGTGGAGCTCCAGCAGCCAAATCCAAAAGAAGGGAGCCAGCAACTTCAGTGGGCAAGGTATGCTATGGAGGGGGGGGGGGGGTAGAAAAAAAATGGCACGTATTTACTTTACTTTAAAGCCACAGTTTAAGTTATACCTCCACAAAAGTTAGAGTGGATCACGCACCAATCCCTCCGATGCCTCAATTATTCATTGATACGGTCCGGACCAAGAGTGTTTTAAAAACATCCTTTATTATTGCACATTTAAAGGCTTCCACATTAGAAGGCTCTCAGTGAAATCAGGTCTGACGCATTTCGGATCACATGATCCTTAGACATAGACATAAATGTGCAATAATTAAGGATGTTTTGAACACACTCTTGGTCCGGACCGTATCAATGAATAATTGGGACATCGGAGGGATTTGTGCGCAAATCCACTCTAACTTTTGTGGAGGTATGATTTGAGGTGGAGACAGACCTCGGACCGCAGCACACCCCGTACAAGCCCAGAAGTTAAAGGGACGCCCAAGGTTGAACGGAAGAGCTGTGATCGGTAATGTATGCAGCTCTAAGTTTCGTTAGTGGGAGAGGGGTGGGTCTTGAGCTGCCCATTGTTTTGGACAGCTAAAGTTAGTTTTACGGAGTACATATCCTTTAACTGCATATTCCAAGACAAAGAAAGTTCAGGGGGGGTCTCTCTCACCTGACACACACTCACACATTTGTATACACAGATACTTACATTACTATATATACACATACTGTAATTTATACTTCCCACATATTATACTTTATACCTTTATTTTATCCGAAATATTGTAAGCTGTCAATTATATGTTTGACTGGCTCCATAATTTATTTTGTCTATAATATATTTGCATACTAACCTAGCACTATTTATTTCTAGGAGTGTGCCTGTGTAAGTAATTAATCACTGGTGTGTTTGTTTGTTTTTTTACTACTTACTTTTTTTTTACTACTTACTACTTGAATAAGGTAGTAGGAATTTTTTAAGTAAACTCAAAGCACTGGGTTACTAAAATAAATACTGGTGTTTAAACAGCACTGTTACCTTAAGAGACAAAAGAAAGGCATTTTTTTTTATTTTCTCTCTGATTGGATGGGGGTGTAGCTAATTGGTTAATTGGCTAAGGGCTGTTGGCTCTTTGGTTTTGAACCTCATTTAAGTCTAAACAAAAGCATTTAGAACAAGAAAAGGTTTAAGAATAACACTGCTGTTTCTCTGGTGTGTATTGCTGTTTCTCTGGTGTGTATTGTTGTTTCTCTGGTGTGTATTGCTGTTTTGTATTGACAGTTTTGTTGGGGCCATGCAATGTGCATCCTGTCGCATGTATGGGACAGTTTTTTTTGGAAGTTTTTGGAATCCAGTTCTATTGAAGAACGGGAGGTAAAGAAGCTGTGCCTTACCTTCCGTTCTTCAATAGAACACACAGGAGCCAGGAGAGAAGGTAAGAACTTACCCGCTCGCTCGCTCGCTCCCCCGGCGCTTGGTCTGACAGGTCCCGATGGACCTTGTCTTCTATGCGCATAGAAGACAAGGTCCGTCGGGACCTGTCAGACAACGCACCGGGGGAGCGAGCAAGCGGGTAAGTTCTTACCTTCTCTCCTGGCTCCTGTGTGTTCTATTGAAGAACGGAAGGTAAGGCACAGCTCCTTTACCTTCCGTTCTTCAATAGAACCGGATTCCAAAAACTTCCAAAAACGAACTTCCTATATGACCATTTTCTTTCACAGGTGGTAGAAGTTCCTACTAGACAGAATGTGTTGTTGGATCTGGTGATATCAAATAACCCTGAGCTCATTTTGGAGATGAGGGTAATGGGAAGCTTAGGGAATAGTGACCATGATATAGTGTCATTTAATATAGGTTGCAAAAAACTGGGTGCACTGGGTTAACAAAAACTTTTAACTTTAGGAAAGCTAATTTTATGCTGTTAAAGGAATCACTCCTGCTCATAGACTGGGGGGAATTGTTTCTAGGTAAAGATACAGAGCAGATGTGGACCACTTTTAAAGGGATATTAAAATATTACATTTCTAAATCTATACCTTTAGAGAACAAGTGTAAAAAAATTAGGTCCACTCCTGCATGGCTTAATGCTCAGGTAAAAAGGGAAATGGGGAAAAAAAGAAAAAGGCTTTTAAAATTTTGAAAACAGAGGGAACAGAACAGGCTTACAGGGAATACAAAAGCTGTAATAAAGAGTGCAAGAAAGCAATTAAAGTATAAGTGCACTGTAAAATCAAGTTATGTTCATTTGGAAGCTGCAGCTTTAAAAATACTGTTGCCATATTTTTTTTTCTACCTATGCCCCTCCAGAGCCTAGCTTTGTGCCTTGGAAGTTGCTGACATCTTGTTACTGGTTTGCTGAATGTTAAGCTCCGCCCCTCTGAGATTTCCTCTGCTTTCTCCTGCTTGAGCCTCAAACAATAATGCTTGTGAGTTCCGTGCACATGCACGGAACTCATGGGCATTACTGTTTGAGGCTCAAGCAGGGGAGTGCACAGAACTCACAGGCATTACTGTTTGAGGCTCAAGCAGAGGAAATCTCAGAGGGGCGGAGCTTAACATTCAGCAAACCAGTAACAAGATGTCAGCAACTTCCAAGGCACAAAGCTAGGCTCTGGAGGGGCATAGGTAAAAAAAAAATGGCAACGATATTTTTAAAGCTGCAGCTTCCAAAAGAACATAACTTGATTTTACAGTGCACTTATCCTTTAAACTAGCTAAAATAGAAAATGAAATACGGATTTTTTAAGTATATAAATGGTAAAAAAAATGAGGACTGAGAATACGGGACCATTAAATAATGGGGCTGAGGTGGTTATAGAGGATGCCGAAAAGGCTAATCTGCTAAACTGTTTTTTTTACATCGTTTTTTACTGTTGAGAATCCTTGTCCTTACGGCAGGGATTGTAATAATATGCAGGGAAGAGATGAAGAGTACTCACATTGGCTAACAGAGGATATGGTACAGAAACAATTAGACAAAGCTTAGTTCAGTTCTATCTAGACCACTGTTTCTCATCTTTTCAGATTCGCTTTGGTCTGGGGATGTGCCGCTGGATTGGAAAAAAGCCAATATAATACCAATATTTAAAGGTAGTCGTTCACAGCCTGGTAACTATAGACCTGTAAGCCTTACACCAGTGGTAGGGAAGGTGCTGGAAACTTTGTTACAGGATCATATCCTTGACTTTGTCTCCAGCGATCATCTTATTAGTAGTAGTCAGCATGGATTTATGAGAAATAGATCATGCCAGACAAATTTAATTGTTTTTTATGAAGAAGCAAGTAACAAGTTAGATTCAGGCACAGCAGTGGATGTGGTATATTTGGATTTTGCAAAAGCTTTTGATACTGTGCCACAGAAGAAAACATTTGTTCATGGACAGAGAACTGGTTATTGGATAGCAAACAGAGAGTGGTGGTTAATGGAGCTACATCTATGTGGGCTAAAGTTCTAAGCGGAGTGCCTCAGGGTTCTGTACTGGAGCCGCTTCTGTTTAATCTGTTTATAAATGACTTAGAAGGGGGCAATGAGAGCAAGGTTTCAGTGTTTGCTGATGACACTAAACTATGCAGAGCTTTGGAAACTTCAAATGATGTGCAAGTGCTGCAAGCAGACCTAGATAGATTATTTAAATGGGCATCAGAATGGCAGATGAGATTCAATGTTGATAAATGTAAGGTGATGCATTTGGGATTTAATAATCCCTGTGCCTCCTACACCATAAATAACTGTGTTAAGTGCATCTGTAATGGAAAAAGATTTGGGGGTTCTGGTAGATAACAGACTTAGCTATAGCAAACAATGGCAGGTAGCAATGGCTAGAGCTAGCAAGATATTGTCTTGTATAAAGAAGGGAATAGATTAAAGAGAAAAAAAAAATATTCTCCCTCTTTACAAGGCACTGGTAAGGCCTCATTTGGAAAATGTGGTGCAGTTTTGGAATCCCATATACAAAAGGGTCATCTTGGAAATTGAGAGAAGGGCAACTAAATTAATAAGGCGAATGGAGGGGCTTGAATGTGCAGGCAGATTAGACAAGTTAGGGCTGTTTACATTGGAGAAGTGACGTTTGCATGGGGACATGATAACATTATACAAATATATTAATGGCCCATACAATGAACTCTCTGGTGCATTGTTCACTAATAGGTCATATCAGAGGACTCGTGGACATCCTTTAAGGTTGGAGGAAAAGAAGTTTCATCTTCAGGCTAGGAAAGGTTTCTTTACAGTGAGAACGGTGAAAATGTGGAACTGTCTTCCAGCAGAAGTGAAAATGGCAAGTTCATTGAATAGCTTTAAAAAAGGCCTGGATAAGTTTCTAAAACTAAAAAATATTGAGAATTACTGGTATTAATGCATATAGATCTGGTTGATCCAGGGATACTTTCCGATTGCCGTTTGGAGTCAGGAAGGAATTTTTTCCCCCTTTTGAGCTGTTTTTTTTTTGCCTTCCTCTGGATCAACTGTTGGTTAGGGTTAAAAAAAAAAAAAAGAGGGTGAATAGGTTGGACTTGATGGACGTATGTCTTTATTCAACCTTAATTACTATGTTACTATGTATAATAAATACCAAAATCAGCATTTCGCTTATCATCGTTATTGGCACATTAGCACATCATATTTATTATTAGCACATCATACATATTTATATGTATAAGCATTTCCTTGTGTTAAGTTCACCCATTTAAAATCGCCAAGTCTGAGGCGGTGAAAACGCATAAATACCCATATATTGTAGCCAGAAGGTGTCAGAACATTGTGGAGTGTTTCTCAATAAGGGTCCAGGGGGGGTGTTAGACTATTTTCCAGCATTTACGTACAATTGTCAATTTCCGGTTTAACCAAGATTAACATTTCCCCTTTTTGCCATGATACAGGACTTAACACAGTGAATATGGTGATGTTGCTGGTGCACAGTAGTGTATTTAACGTGTTAAGTCCGGCATTGCAGTGAAAAAAGAGAAGATATTTATGTGGCGAAAACAATTGGCTTTGTAAAAAGGGTGAAAATTACGATTTTTGCCATTGCGATCTCCTGCGATAGCAGAATGGCAAAAACAGCATTCCTTTATAAAAGGGGTGAAATAAAGGGTGTAATTACTTTTGAATAGTGTGTCTAATAATTCTGTTTATTGAATTCATAAATATTTTATAGTATTTTATTTTACTGGGAATACGAAATTAATGGGCAATAACCTTTTTGGGGTTTCTGTGATGTTTAAATGTAAGATTTCCCTTTTGCCGCTGTTTATTTGAAGCCAGACATTTTTCAGAATTTCTCTAGCAGTTGGTAAAGATTCAGTAAAGTAGTCAATGATTTAAAGGACAACTCCACCCTCATAATGACATATTTTAGAAAGAATGGCCTCTTTAAAATATGTTGATATATCATAGTTTGTCCTATGAATTCATTACTGTATGCCTGCTGTGCTTCTGGAGGCCTCATGGAAACCGAGCAATTTAGAAACCTGTACTGAGCCTTTACTCAGCCTGGGCATGGCCAGAAGAGGCAGACAGGGGATTAACATTTAGTAATTGGCTGTGATGTCAACAGTCTAATCCATGACTGACAGTCGCTAACTGGAAGAACCAGGAAGCAGAAACAGGTGCAACAGGACATTGTGTAGGATTTCAGGTTAGAAATATATATTTTAGATTTCAAACTATTACAGATTAGGGTTTTGGGGGGTGATTTACCTGTATGTAAGTTTTCATTTTAGGGCTGGACTTGCCCTATCAGACCAATAGGTTGTCTGCAAAGAGGCTTACTTTATGAGATTTGTTATATTAAATCCATGGATGTCATAACATCATAGAATTCAGTTTAAATAATCCAAGTTTAGGCTATGAAAAGCCTTCTCTATTTCGAAGGTTATGATTAATTTGGATAAGTTATGGCAATTTTAGTAGACAATAATGTTGCATACCCTTCTTACATTACCTGATGCCTGATGCCCTGGGATGTATTCCACTTGGTCTCCATTGTTTATTTTTGTACCTCTAAAGTAGATTTACCTGGATTAGGAAGTAAGGTGTGTAGCTTGTTGGATAAATATTACCCTAATTGGCAGCACACAAAGCATAGTTGGCTTTGTGTGCTGCCCATAACCAATGGAAGTTTCCGAATTATCGTTAATATCAAAATAATTTTTCAGTTCTTCAGCAAGGATTTGACTTATTCCTGTATTAGTATAGTATAGTATAGTATTTGAGGTTAAATAAAGACATACGTCCATCCAGTCCAACCCATCTAGCAATATCCTCATTTCCTGCCTAACTGTTGATCCAAAGGAAGGCAAAAAAAAACACCAAATTCATGAAGGGGAAAAAAATTCCTTCCTGACTCCAAGTGGCAATCGGAGTAGTGCTATGTGGACTTCCTCTTTGAAAATTGCACAGATACCATATGTGTTAACAGCACACCCCTCACCTACTGTTTAGTGAGCTTAGATGCTATCCTTCTGGCTATCAAATGCATTTTTAGAATTGGAGCAGGTGGGTTTTACAAACAATATGAAAACAGTTGATAGATTTGTAATTTTTTGGTGGACTGTTGTAAGTCTCTGCTGACTTTTACCAAGCAGCAGAGCCTTCTTAAAACAACTTCCCAGCATTGCCCAATTAATAAAAAAAAGGGGAAATTTCTCATTCAGAGAAAAGAGGGAAGAGGCTCCTTTATGTCCCTGGGGCCAATGCCTGTTTCCAGAACCGCTGGCAATACAGTCATCAACTTGCAGAAATAACATGTTTCGATCTTGGTATATTTCACCATATAAAATTACCAGCAGGGTTTATATTCATGTTATAAACAGCATCAGAGTCAGATTATAGGACATTTAACATTATTTTACATAGTGGTTTCCATGTATGTTTCATGACCAGAATGGGAGTTTTTAGCTTACCAAAGCTTATCCACGTCAACCATCTTCTCTCCATAAGAAAAAGTTGGAAATATAATTTCTCTTAGGCTGTTCTCCTTAACCAAGTCCACTGCTCTATGCTGAACTCTAAGTGGCAGACGACTAAACGTAAACGTAACATCAAAGCGCATGCCTGGTAGGAATTTATCCATAAGCCTAAAAAATAGCACAAGTATAAGAATAAGATGTTATATGATTTCAGATGCTTCTTAATTTCAAGACTTGAACAATGTATTTATTGGACAGTTCATAACTGAGCTGTGATTAAAAAGCAAAAGAAGAATTATCAAAGACTAATATTTAAGCTAAGTTTTTTCTAAGGCTCGTAAATACGGGCAGAAGCGTGGAGCACTATGTGTTACAAACGCCCATTTTCGAGCAGTGATTTTTTTCGTGTAAGGGTGATCACACTTTTGTAACAACTTTTCAGTTTGGCCTCGTTGATGGTCCACTCGACAAATTGGTCTGAATGGATGGTCTGCCGTCCCCTTAACACACATTTTCTTTATCTTAAAGCTCAAAAATAGAGGATTACATATCTAAATAGGTGTAGCTCATTTCTGACTTAGGACTGATACATTGTTTTAAAAAACAAGTTGCAATCCCTGTGATATAAGTCAGGAAACATTATTGTTTTTGCAGTTTAAGGCCAACCAGGACCTTGAAATCATGCAAGTTTTTTTGCACATTTCTTCCCCTTGTAATTCTTCCTAATTAAATGACTTTAGTATAATTGACAGAAATTGCTTTTTTGAGTATTTTTGCAATTATTTTTATTATAATTTTTTTAAGATATTGACATTGTTATGTGTGATATGGTAGCAGCATCACCAAATCCCCTGCATCCTGCTTTGAAACCATGTGACAGTCCCTCTTCCCTGTGTCTCCTCCTCCTTGTGGGCTCCCATGGCCCCTCCCCTTGCTGTCCCCTTGAAATCCCCTGTGGCCCCTTGCACACCTCCTTCAGTAACTGTAACTCATAAACTGTAACTCGTAACTGTAATACCGTATATACTCGAGTATAAGTCGAATATTTCAGGCTTTAAAATTAGACAGAAAACCTAACCTCGACTTATACTCGGGTCAAGTCCTAATTTAGATCCAAATTCTGCAATTGTGGATAGTAACCAGTAGGTGGCGCTGTGTTAACCTGCATAGAAAGTTACAGGAGCTGATCTGCCTTTACACTTCCTCCTTCCTGTAGTCTGGCTGCTGGACTCACTCAGCACTGTCACTGCTCATCTGGATGCTGTAAATCTGATGGGTCTCCTCAGTTTGGGGCAAAAAACAGCTGCTAGTACAGTGCAAATGACAGCTTAAAAGTACAAGTCTCAGGTAACATTTTTAACTTTTGCGATCAGAGAGTCCTTTACTATATGGGGTTCAGGAGAATTGTAAATGATGGTAAGCTTAATTAAAAGTTTACTGAACTTTGCCACTCCACATGTTTAGAAACAAACCCCCAGCAACAAAGCATGCTGGGAGTTGTAGTTTCCAAACATCTGGAGTGCCAAGGAATTGGAGGTTACTGGTACTGAATTTGGCTATTACTGTATGGGATTCATGTATGGGAATTCTGCTGTCCATTTAACGGGCAACTAAAGCCTAAAAACAACACAGAATCAGAAGGCAGTAGTGGTGATAACTTCTACCCTCGACTTATACTCGAGTCAATCAGTTTTTACAAATTTTTCAGGTAAAAATAGGTACCTCGGCTTATACTCGGATCGACTTATACTCGAGTATATACAGTAGTTCACACAAAAAGTGAACTATTCCTTTAAAGTAGTGATTGAAGACTGGGGGTTAAAGGACCTGTTCCTTACCTTCTGTTCTTCCATAACTCGACCAAGAGCAAGGAACGATGGTTAGTATATTTACCTCATGCACGATCCACGATCCACCACCAGCCCCATTGAAAATTGCATTGTGTGCAAGGTAAGATCTTCAATCACTACTTTAAAGGAATAGTTCACTTTTTGTGTGAACTATTCCTTTAAAATATAGGAGGGGTTATGTGTTACAAAATATTGAAGTAGATATATATAACATACGGTACTAATAACATATTTGTTTGCACTACACTACATGTTTATTTTACTGAATGGTTTGCCATTTAACACTCCTTGGCCACCGTTTGCTGTTTGTGTGAATAGTTTGTGTGAACTATTCCTTTAAGTGATACACTTGTTACTGCATATACTAGCCCTTTTCCATCAAATAGAAACATAAAGCAATAATAATTTAATTTTTACTTACTTACGAGAGAACCCAAGCTTGACCCTCTCTAGTTCCACACCATGAACATAGCCTTTATAACTGATTATTCCAGGCTTGCCTCTTTCATTAGAGAATGTCACAAAGAGGTGATCTCCTTTAAGCACAGAGGGTCTGTTTTCTGCAACACCAGGAACCTGCAAAAGTAAATACACAATTGTTTCTTCCATTTAAGAATCTGTGTTTTAAGATTTAAATTTATATTACCAATTGTTTAAAAAAAATCTTAATGTCTGCAGATTTCTAACCCAGTGTGGGTGGATGATGAAATTATAGTATTGGTAAAATTGTCTTCCCCCCCTTATTACTACAGTTAAGTTTGTATAAACAACTGACATAGGAAACATGTCCTTTAATAAAAAGAGCAATCCAGGGTCATGTTTCTAACTGCAGTCTATCCAGACTAATTAGCAGTATAAAGGATGGTGTTTCCTGCTCACACAGTGATCTTTGGACATCAGCAGCACCATCAAGCACTTGTCCTGACTATTTGTCATGTCATGAGCATTTGTATCCTACTGCTGGAACAGAACATCATCAGCCCCACTCTCAAACTTCTTTATCATATTTAAAAGTAGCCAAAAGCTTGAAAATATATTTTTCTCTCTCCCTAAGGTGTCCATAGGTAGAGGTTGCACAGATATGGATCGCAAGCCTGTAACTGGGGTTGGGAACTATGACACAACGTATATCCTATAAATTGACAATAAATATCCTATAAATTGACAATAGCTAGAGGAATCATCATATGCTTGTTTGAAATGTATGAGAGATCACTTTTATGGAGACTACAGTTCCCCTTGAGCCCTGGGTCATAATTCTCAAAAGGGCTCAGGCCCAAATTACATACAGGAATTATCCAGGCCATAGTATAAAAATACATAAAAAAACAATTTGTGTCTCACCTCTTTTCTGGCTGTTGGTTGATTTATTTAATTAATCTGTACGTACTAGGTGTCTGTACGTACTAGGTGTTTGTATATATCCTATCCAGCGAGACAGAAAAAGGTTTACAGGATTTGAACATGCTACTTATGGATTCTGTTTTTCTAAAAATTCCCGCTAGATCAAACGCAAAGAAAGCAGGTACATTTTACATAGAAACTTTACCTTTTGCGAGGAACAGAACAAAGGAGGGGGGGGGGGGCACAGTAAAATAAGATGACTTTTTAGTTATGTTTGCTTTGCTCCTGCTGGCTTAAAAAGTAAACTGAAAATTAACAGAAGACATCTGAAAACTGGGGTCAAGGGGTGTGAATTAGTGCACATGCCCAAAGGCTATTTGAAGACTACATGGACAGAGAAACTTACTGGCAAAAACACAGTAGTCTTCTTAGTTACAAAATCCACTTCATAACATGTACTTAAACACAATGTAATTAATTAGTATCTTACAATGTATAGGTGTTCTGAGAAAAAAAGGTTTCACATTAAGGGTAAAAAAAAAGTTCTCTTCTCCTTTAATATCAACTTTACACAGTGCAGCATCAAGTCTGATGGTGACAAATAATTTGAAAAGGGCAGAATTAATGCGGAAACCTAAATACAAAGCTTTCTGCTTTAATGGGGGGCTTAATCTTATTCTCTAAAACCAGAATATGGATCTAGAATAAAATAATGGATAAACATCCTCTGCTCACTGGAGCTGGACAATTAAGAAAGCACAATAATAATTTCCCAGAAAACATTCTTTTCATCTTTCATTATTAAAGCACACAGAGAATCTTTGTCTCCTTTTCAAGGCCTCCATATTAGAATCCTTACTCTTCCTTTTTTCCTTCTAGTAAACCTGGCACAAAGAAGTATGGCAAGATTACATAAGTTAAATGATTAGCTTTAAACCTACTTTTAGAGTCAAGAGCCTCTTGTTTTCTTTATCAATCTCCATTTGTTGGTCATTACGATCATACTTTCTAATATCAATTTCCATTTGTATCTCCTCTAGGTGTAACAATAGATGAAATTTTTGGTTATAATTACTGAAGTCTAAAGAACTAACCAGTAGATCCCTGGCAGATCAAGCAAAAGAAAAAAAATAAATTAGTAATAAGCTCCATTACCAATGCATGAAATTATTAGGCATGGTGCTACTTCTGATGCTGCCTACATCTAACACATAAAGTAACGCTTTTATAAGCAGTAGAATTTAAATGCCCCAAATATCTAAAAAAATAAAAAACCCAGACAGGACTGAGTGCCCCAAATGTAACATACACCCACCACATCTAAAAAGGCAGCAAAATAAAAATGTTGAGTATAACTCACTTTCCACATAATTGTAAACACTTACCTGTCCTCCTTCTTACTTGCTGACAAATCTCTAATGCTATTCCTCAAGTGGTTTGGTGGGTTATATTGGCCCAATGGGATCTCCATTTCTAGCGAAGAATTTACTGAACTAGAATAGAAAAATAATATATTGTAAAAAATTTTTTGTAAAACTGCAAATAAATTTCTCTAAACAGTGATGTATCTAAACCTGGGTACACACCATAGGACCCTTCATCCCAACTGCCACTTGTAGACGGTCAGTTCACCATGACCGAGTGTGCAGTCCATAGAGTACCTCACAACTGCAAATGGTTTTCCGACCTGTGTGACCATCAATGGTCGGACACTGGTGGCATGTACCCAGTCTTAGTCTGCATTTCCCTTATGTTATTGTTAATGTAGATGGAGCATTGGCAATCCAGATGGTAATAATGGCAATATACTGTTCAGAGCTCCATTTATAACAAGACATGATTTTCTCCATCAAAACTATAATTTAACCCACTACTGGCCGCACTGTGTAGTGTAGTAAAATCCTTACCTTACATCCCTGCTCCAAATGGTTCTCCTGTAATGTGTGTCCAATGTTCCAAAAACTGACCCCCAGGAGCCTGGCCGAGTCCATATAGGACTCTGCCTCCTGTATCTCCTCTGGGAGAAAAATGTAACGCGCACTGCAGTCCTCCCCCCCTTCCTCCCGTTTCTCTCTCCCTCCCCCTAGTGTAAATCCCCTTTTCTGTAGTGTAGGGCTCCCTCCCCCAACAGGCCATAGTTATTTGAAGGAAAACTCCCCCGATAATTACTTAATTTGCCTCTTTCCCCCGACGTTCACAACAGCCGGAAGCCACGTCCATGACTGTCTGCATCTCAGCCAATCACAGACGCGGCTGGACTGAACGTCGGAGGAGAGAGGCAATGTAAGTAATGATTGGGGGAGTTTTCCTTCAAATAACTATGGCGGTTGGGGTTGGGAGCCCTACACTACATCAAAAGTGTAAAAAATGGGTGGACATGCCCTTTAATTTCACAGCATGTAATGGTTTTTAGTGTGTACTACTAGCACTATGCAATCAAAGGCAAAGTTTTGCTCTTGTACCCAAAAGTGGAAACCTGTTTCAGTGTTTCTCAACCTGTTAAACCCTATATTTTTCTTTCGCAATCATCAAAATACATAACTTATGCAAGATATAATAAATTAATCAATTTGAAGATACTTACTGGTTAAATCTTACCTATTAAGATCATATTACAATCATACCTATTAGTATGGGAGATTTACCAGTTTTGAATGCAAGAACAGCAACATAATGTCATGACCTATAAAGCCTAATTTACTCAAAATATTGTGATACCACAAAGATACCAAAATACCATAGTTTTTAGAATATATAGTATGCTTAAACATTTCACTGTACATATTTATCATACTAATGCTATAGAAAATATCTTACTGTTCTGGGGGAAATCCCTCCTCTTCAATCCGCTCAGTTGGTTTAAAAAGGTCTTTTTGATATGGCACATATTTGGATGTTGGTTTTAGTTCTTCCATCAATTTACTATTACACACAGCTGACAAAAATCTACCAACATAAAACCGCCTGGATTCATTATTTTCTGTCATAAATTCAAATACCAGCGTAACAGGATAATATCCATAATATTGTGTAAAGCAGCGGACACTGATTTCATATTTGTCACCTGAAAACAAATTAAAATGAAATTATGTTAATATTTTCCTATAAACTAAAACTTATTTAAAAGATGCTAAAGAGTTATTACTAATGTAAACTATATATATTTTTTTAAATGTCAGCAAAACATGCAACAAACCAGCATATTGTATGTAGCATGCAAAGTTTCAAAGGATTATTACATAAATCCTGGTCCTCTCTTTCCTACCATTTGTCCTACATTGTCTTGTGGAGAAAGGAAAAGCGATTTCAAATAAAGACCCCAAATAACTGCATATTGTATATTGAGAGGGCTCTGCAGTTCATAAAGCAGCTAAGACTCTAATAATTACTTAAGAGAAATAAAGTAGACTTGCACTCCAAAGTGAACTGTTTATTGTGAGCCAAACATCAACAGATAACACAACGTTTCGAGGGTAACACCCCCTTACGGGTGTAAACAGTTCACTTTGGAGTGCAAGTCTACTTTGTTTCTCTTCAGTACTTCGTTCCCTTTGAAGTAGGGGAATTGGACTTTTTGCACCCACTTGGGGTTAGTGTGCATATGGACCTTTGTTACCTATTCTAATAATTACTTACCTGCAAAGACCTGGATAAAATGTCTGGCTAAGTAACATTGGGTTGCAACCTGCAAAGCATTATATATCTGTAAACAATGCACAAACATTGAAAAGTAACAAAGTGATGCCTTGTCCTGACGTTAATATCAATTTAATGTCTGGGTCAGATTGAGCATCAAAAACTATTGTTATGTCTGCCAGAGGTATGGCCAGCATTAGCTGTTAAGTCAGGTGGAAAATATTAAAATGTACACTTTATTTCTGCACATGACTTCTGTTTACAAATTCTCCCACATTCTATTCTAAATCTAATTTGTTGTACAAACATTGCACTATGCTTTCAGGGGTTTCTCTCCTACAGGACTGTCTCCTATGCAATATAACCAATAAATAAACAGTACAACCATACAGCTCATACTGTGTGTTCCACATTTCATTGAGACATGTTTTTCGAACACTATCCGACTTATTCAATAAAAGTTCTTATCGTTAAAAACATGGTGCTAATTTTGCCCCAACACTATCAGGGTTATTCAATAAAAGTTCTTATCGTTAAATATGGTGCTTATTTTGCCCCAACCAATAATATGCTAGCTTTGAAATGTTAAATAAGATCTAATTAGTTGGGGCAAAATTAGCACCATTTTTAATGATAAGAACTTTTTTTAAATCTCCCTGGATGTGTTCTATACCAAGCATTCTTCTTTTCTAAAGACTGGTATATCAAGCTAAACACACTAAAAGTCAAAACAGTAATAGCAGTTTCTGCGTCTAAATTAAACAATTTAATTATTAAAAGTACATTTAAAAGATGACTGACTCATTGTCGTTGTTTGCAAACAAGAGCTTGAGTTTACAGCTGTAAATATAAAGCACCTGTCCATCTTTGATAGTTTTTTTGAGGAAAAATGACTTTATATACAATAATCTTACACAATCTCCCAAATCTTCATTTTCAGAGTGTCCAAAAACGCTTCCTTCCACCCCTTGTGTTTTTTGCACAGATATTCACTGGCACATAAATATAAAACATTCAGAGAAGATCAATCCACCTCTACATTTATGTAACCTAATCCACTGACCACTGACTAAGAACCAGTGGGTGTAAAACTCCTTCCTATATGAGGAAGTAAGACTGGATAAAGAGTTTAAAATGCCTTTCAGGAATTTTACAAATGACAGGAAAAAAAGAACAAGGTAATAGGAAAAAAATGGTGACTTGTCAGTTATCTGCCAGCAACCACAACTGCTATTTTTACCAGTTTATTACATGCATTTGTAACCAAATATTTAATGATAAGTTATCTCCCACTGCTCAATGAGCTTTTTATAAACTTGAGCAGAAGGCAGCAGATGGAGGCAATAATTACCCTTAACTGTCTCATTATATCCGGTTAGTAACGCATCTAATAATGTCCTGAACAGATCAGTTGTGCTGGGGGACTGGAGGTAACTGACAAATAACCAGGGTTTTTTTGTTTTAAAAGTGGAGATGCCCTTTAAAACAAACAAACACAAAAATTGTAAAATTTGCAGAAAATTTTAAGATTAAATTAATTCACTGTGAACTAGGTCACGGTAATGAATAATTTATAATCTGAGAGTGACAGCAGTAACTTTGAAGCTGTATGTGGCTGTAAAATTGGTACTTGGAGGAAACCATTAACAATCTACTATATATACCCACTGGTATTTATTAAGCATCTTAAAACTGCAAATATAACTTTTAAAAGTAAAGCTAAATTACTATGTCTGTATGGGAAAAGTATTTCCTTCAAAAGAGAGAGCCAGGAGCAATTGTTGCAAAATGTGAAACATTTTTATTCACCCATCTTTATATAAACAAGGGCAAGTCTCTGTCCTTCCTCAAGCTTTCTCAAGGGGCTTGAGAAGGGGCAGAGACTTGCCTGAAATGTTGCCGTTTGTATAAAGATGGGTGAATAAAATGTTTTCACATTTTGCAACAATTGCTCCTGGCTGTCCCATCTGAAGAAAATACTGAATGTTTGCACCATTGGCAGAGTGGTTGATAGCAGATGGGAGCAATGATCCATGGTGGATAATCAGGGTAATCTATGAGGAATTGTATGGGAAAAGTAGTGGTAAAGCTGTCAGCCATAGAGGAGCAGCATATTCCTTTAAAATATAGATTTTACATTTAAAAACTTGATTTTTAGTATAGTTGACATTAACATCTGGAAGCAGATAACTGAATTTTGAAAAGTCCAAAAAGAGGAAAATGAAAAATGTTTCCCTTAATATTTTTGTTTTGTTTTAAATGCCTGTACTAGCCAACTATCCTTACCTTGGTTTAGAACTAGCGGAGCACTTTTAGATACATTTTGTGCATCATTAAATGAAAAGACATTCATTCTGCGTAACACTTTGTGCTGAATGAATGTCACTGGTTTAGAGGATTTATTCTCAATGTTAATTGACAAAATGATCTCCTTATTAGGCATGCAGGTAAACCGAATCCGGCCATCGTTAAGATCATAATCTGAGGAAATGTGAATCTCGTTTTTGTAGATGAACTGAGATCTGTAAAAGGAAAAATCTTGTTTGGTTTAAACCAACCATTGAAACAATTAACATGATGATATTACTAATGAACTGAAACTCTAGAATTTAGAATATTAAAGGAGAATTTTTTTTTTAGAAACATATTATATGAAAACCAACCCTCTACTGGCCCTACATGTTAACAGTAAGTAAATGAAACAAGTTTTACCTAAAAGTTTTCTGTAAACTGCCCTATAGGCTTCTTAGTCCGGTGGCAGGCTAATATAAGTAGAAAATATACCACACTATTTAACCATCGGGATACCGTACGATCTTGGCATATCTGTATCTACAGAATATTCTGGGCATACTGGTCCTTTAAATAAGTTTAGGACCAGGCATAAGGGATTGGAAGCTCAATTTCAATTGCCCTATTAACTTTTCCTCCACAATTTTTAGATCAGGAGATACAGAGAAACCCCAAATGGGAAACACATGGAAGCAATTTTCAGTATATGTTCTAAATACGGACCATTCTTAAAGGGCAAGTCCAGCCCTAAAATAAAAACTTACATACAGGTAAATCACCCCCCAAAACCCTAAACGGTAATAGTTTGAAATCTGAAATATATAAGTCTAACCTGAAATCCTGCACAATGTCCTCTTTCCCCTGTTTCTGCTTCCTGGTTCTTCCAGTTAGTAACTGTCAGTTATGGATTTGACAGTAGACATCACAGCCAATGACTGAATGTTAATCCCCTATCTGCCTCTTCTGAGCATGCCCAGGCTCAGTACAGGTTTCTAAATTGCTCAGTTTCCATAAGGCATCCAGAAGCATAGCAGGCATACAGTAATGAATTCATAGGACAAACTATGATATATCAACATATTTTAAAGAGTCTGTTCTTTCTAAAAGATGTTCTTATGAAGGTGGAGTTGTCCTTTAAATGTTTCCAACTAACCCAGCAAACTGCTACTTTCTACTAGCTCTACTAAACTGACAGTTTACAACAATATTTGTGAACTAAATTTGATTTGCATGTAAGTATTAACAATATATAGGAACAGATCTGTGTGGTCGCTTTTAAATCTTTGCCAGGATTTTAACAAAGTGAAAATCCATGGTCAGTATGTGATTTATATCCACAAATAAAGCACATTAACAAAAAAATAGTTCGCAATGCTGATCATTGAACATTTTTTTTTAAAATGTACAATAAAAGGACCTGGACATAAAATCTATTTCCACAACTTTGTCCCTGAGTTAGCCATGACGTAAACACAAATTAGTATCCCTATTTCAAGGGGAACAGCCCCTCATAGCCCAATGTAAGCATTGATTGTGACTACTAAGGACACAACTGGATTGTTTAAAGATCTGTCTGAGTCCGTAAGAATTTTGCGGCTGTTCCGACATCCCATGAGTGTGTCAGGTAATCTGCGAGTGGGAGCAGGAGTTGGATGCCCCAGTCCAGTAGACTTAAAGGACAACTCCACCCTCATAATAACATTTTAGAAAGAATGGCCTCTTTAAAATATATAGATATATCATAGTTTCTTCCTATGAATTCATTACTGTATGCCTGCTATGCTTCTGGATACCTCATGGAAACTGAGCAATTTAGAAACCTGTACTGAGCCTGTACTGAGCCTGGGCATGCTCAGAAAAGGCAGACAGGTGATTAATATTCAGCCATTGGCTATGATGTCAACTGTCGAATCCATAACTGACAGTTGCTAACTGGAAGAACCAGGAAGCAGAAACAGGGAAAACAGGACATTGTGCAGGATTTCAGGTTAGACTTATATATTTCACATTTCAAACTATTACCGTTTAGGGTTTTGGGGGGTGATTTACCTGTATGTAAGTTTTCATTTTGGGGGCTGGACTTGCCCTTGTCCTTAAGTGTCACACTCCTGTGTGCAAAACGTAAGCATTACTGCAGTGGGTTCACTGCTCATAGTCCAAAAGGTTTTGGCCTTCGTGCAGGCCCTTTTAAAGGAGACTAAATCCATGCTAAACTTATATAGATGACTGATATTCATTATAGGCAATTTTGACTGGATGTTGAGATTTGGAGAAGAAACATAACTTTGAATCTAAATTAATTGAGTCTTATTAATGTTTCAGAAGTTTATTTTCCAACAATATATAACTTGTCAGGGTATGGTATTGTATTTTAAATGTAAAGGGGTTTAAATCTATGAAAATTAAAACTATGCACAACTATTTTTAGTTACAAATACTTTTTTATATTCTCCTAGTTTTGAGCTCTTTTTTTTGTCTTACTGCCCACCAATGGATTTAAGAAAATCTTTTTTGCTGAAAAATATAGAAATTTATGTTGCAATATATATTTCCTGGAAGTTTCGCTACTATAAAACTAAACTAAATACTCTTCTGGAGCAGAATGCAAATTTACAGTCACAGTTTCTCAGGTTTAACAGTAATTTAATTAGTTACCACACACGATAGCAAAGCACCAACATCTGAATACCACCTCACCTTCACCATAAGAGAAATAGAAAACAATTGTAAAGGGCACCTGTTTTCCTTAATCCATTTAACGATTTTTCGTGCTTGAGACTTCTTGTAGTTGCTACCATCAGTTATAGGCTGTTCAGCAGATTTACTTGTTCTTTCTGTATCTCTACGCATCGCCCAGTACTGATCGGTGAGTTTCATCCTTCTTTTCATTACGACCTATAAATTTTCCAAAAATAAGCATCATGTAACCTGGATTTAAAATGTCAGACACGTAATGAAGCAGTTGCAAATGTATAGAAAATCACAGTGGATTCTACTTTAGTGGGCCAATTTACCCAGTCACTGGGCAAATACATGGAGTTAAAGTCGCGCTAACCAGTTCGCTACCGGTTAGCGTGACTTTAACTCCATATTAGCATCGGATAAAAAAAAAACTGCAGTGGGTAAATCTCTTACCAGGATTTACCCACATTAGCAAACGCGATATTGAATCGCAAAAGGAGCATTTACCCAGAGCGATAGTGGCTATCGCTCTGGGTAAATCGCCTATGGGTCTTTCAAACAATTCGACATTTGAAATATTTTTCAAATCTTATGTATGCATTTATATAATTACACGAATCACCCATGTTTAGCTGAATCAGTGTACTGTATTGCCTGTATTAAAAATATATATATTCTAGTAGAATGGGCAGCTGACTTTGCTTATTACATTAATTTATAACTATATATTAATTTTCACTACACTAAGTATCAAATAGTCCTTTAAGTCAAGGCAAGATTGCTTACTCTGTCAAGAGCATTTATAGGAGAATTATATTAATGCAGTAACTGACAGTTTTTAATGTCCTCCCCCTTCTTTATATCTATTTGCTGTAACTGTGACTAGTCCAGAAAGAAGTCTGTCATTGCATGACTATCAGTCTGCTTTAAACGCATGGTAGAGATCTTAAAGCAGGAATGGCCAGGTCCAACCTAAGGCTCTCCAGATGTTAACAAACTACAACTACCACCATTAGAAACCAGGGAATGTTGGGATTTTTTTAATTTCCAAACTTCTGCAGTTTGCACATCCGTCTTACAGCAACAGAATCTTAGTATTTTATATTTTACAGCTACGTTGGTATTTAATGGCAGCATAATGATATACTGACTGTGGGGCAAAATACAGATATTGCACTATTTTATAACAGCATGGTATTGACCATTGCATTATTTTATTATCCTCCCACATATAACCACAGCATTGTAAAATACAGCTAAAGCTGGGTACACACATACCGCTGGGATTGACCTTTTATTGGGAATGTGTGTAGGGGAGGAACGATCTGTTGTATTCAATTAGAACAACTGGACTTGAAGTTTAGTTCTTGAAGACGTTTCACTAGTCATCCGACTGGCTTTCTCAATTCAGAATGACTTCTACAAGAATCTGTGGAAATTATGTACCCTGGAAAATCCCAATTAGCATATCACAGCCAAGTGTTAAGGGCGTGATTGGATAGTGGCTAGGAGGTGTTATAGGAACGCCCAGAGTAAGGTGTCAAAACAGCATTGTACATGGCAGACAGTTGGTGTTGAACCCCCCAACCTCTATTTAGGCTTGGTTTCTTTATTTTCACATAAATAGCCTCCTTAACACCTCTCGTGAACCAGTCACGTTCCTTTGCCAATATGTTAACATTACAATATCCAAAGTTATGTCCTTTATCCCTAAGATGCAGATACACGGCTGAGTCCTGACCCGAGGAATTGGCTCTTCTGTGCTGGGCCATACGTCGATGCAGTTGCTGTTTGGTCTCCCCCACATACAAATCAGAGCATACACCATGATATCAGTATTTTACAATGCATGTGGGCATATCAATTTTTTTTCTCTAATACCTTCTTGTCACTGGGTATACCCACAGGGGCTCAAAGACCTGAATAGACCTGATGAAGCGCAGGGTGAACTGCCCATCAGCACAAGGGGAGCTGAGTATAACAAAGAGACATCTATATAAAGTATAGCTGTTCCCAATTGGATACTCTTGATGAAAGGCAAACCGAACGTCTTATAGACACAAAGCTTGGACCCAGTAAGCATTACAGCAATAGTGGTGAAACAGTATGGAGCGTTTCTGGTGAATAAGTCCCGCAGGGGAGAAAGACATTCCTTGTACAAGTGGGGTAATGATTATGTACAAGCATGATGACTATGTCAGTGTTGTTTGGGACTGTATTGCAGCAATAATGATATAAAACAAGATTTTATACAGTTCAGAAAGAGGATGACCAATACAGTATATGATCAGACTGAGAGTGTAATAACTTGTGAAATTAACTGAAATAATACCTTTATTTTGGACTTAACACTGACTGGTAAACTAGAGGGACTTAATGTTGACTGGTGAACTGGAGGGCTGACTTTACACTGGCTAGTGAACTGGTAAATATAAGTGCCCAAAACACAGACTGGTAAAAAGTGCCTACAATACATACTGATAAATAGAAGATGCTCACACAGACTTTTAAATATAAATATAAAATGTGCTCACACAGACGTGTAAATATAAGATGTGCCCACACAGACTGGTAAATACAAAATTCCCTCATGCACAGTCCATGCCCAACCCACACAGACTGGTAAATATAGATGCCCTCATGCCCAGCCCATATAAAAAATATAAAATGAGCCGATAAAAGATGCCCTCGTGTCCAACCCATATAAAAAATATTAGATGTGCCCACACAGACTGGTACCGTATATACTCGAGTATAAACCAATTTTTTTTAAAATCATCTTGAAAGTCTCCCTTCGGTTTATACTCGGGTCTGTGCTGATCTGGATGCTGCTGGACAAAATCACATAGCCCTGGGAAAACAAAAGCCGTACCCTGTAACACAGAGAATCCGCTTGATTTCAGTGGGTTAGGCAATTGTTGTCCTGCTCACTCAGATCAGCCCAGACTGCAAAGCAAATGAAAAAAAAAAAAGATCTTTAAGTGTTCAGGCTGCACAGAAAGGTATGCAGGGCACATCTATGTATAGGACTGTGTATGGGACTTTTAAAGGGGCTGTGTATGGGACTTTCTATGGAGCTGTGTATGGGACTTTTTATGGGGCTGTGTATAGGACTTTCTATGGGGCTGTGTATGGGACTTTCTATGGGACTGTCTGTGGAACTACCTATGGGGCTGTGTATGGGACTTTCTATGGGACTGCCTGTGGAACTATATATGGGGCTGCCCTTGGGAGAAAGTCCACCCTCAGTTTAAAGGGTATGTCCACCCTAAAAATGATTTTTTAATATAAGATTCCCCCTGTCCCCCCAGCCCCAACCGCTATATTTATATTTTTAGAAAGTGCCCCAAACTCTACTTAGCTCCCCTCTTTCCTCCGCCGTGCTGCCGGCCCTCTGCTTGCGAGAAAATGCAAGCAGAGGGGCGGGACCGGCAGTCGCCTCTGAGATTGGCTGAGCCGCAGCCAATCACGGACGCCGCTGCCGGGAGTGTATTTCGGCGGGGGAAAGAGGGAAGGTAAGTAAAGTTTCGGGAGCTTTCTAAAAATATAAATATAGCGGTTGGGGCTGGGGGGACAGGGGGAATCCTATATATTAAGGGTTTGACACTAGGGGGAGGGAATCCTGAGAGGGAGGGAGAGGGAGGGGGAGAAGGGCTGCAGTACGCATGCCAAACTTCTCCCGGAGGCCAGGTAGGAGGCAGAGTCCTATATGGACTCTGCTATCCTCCTGGTGGGCAGTTTTGGGGACTTTGGGGGGGGGGCTACAGGAGAACCATATGGAGCTGGGATGTGAGGTAAGGATTAAACTACACTACATGATTGGGCCAGTAGTTGGGGGGATTATAGTTTTGGGGGTGGACATGCCCTTTAAACTCAAGACAAGCAGTTTTTCTAATTTATCAGTTAAAAGTAAGTACCTCGGTTTATATTCGGAACAGTTTATACTCCAGTATATACGGTAAGTACAAAATGCCCTCATGCCCAGTCCATGACCACCCCCACACAGACTTTTAAATAAAAGATGCCCAGCCTTTAATGTCAGTTGCTGTCTGGAAACCAGGAGAAGCTGAGTGGCAGTCACATGATCATCTCCTGTTGTCCAGTCCTCAAGCATGTGCAAAACCACAACCCCTTGCAAAACAGAGCAGAAGAAACTGATTTACAAGATTCAACTGGTGTGAGTGTTTTTCAATAGTTTATAAAACAACAAAAAGAAAATCTTTGAAGCAACAATACAAGGAATAGAATTCCTAATAATTACCTCATTAGTAAACGTTATTGTATTTTTCTTAACATGTGCTCTTCCAGAGATCTTTAGGGCATACATAGCAGAAGAAAAATTTGGTTTCTTTTGAGCATCTCTGCAAGGGAAAGAATATGCACAGTTTAGTATATGCAAGGTTTCACACAAGAATATACTGGGGGAGATACAATATGGCCCAAATCCTTCTAAAACCCACGTTTTAGATGGATTTTAGAGCACAGCGCCATTTCCAAATGTTTTTGGAAAAAGCATTGTGCTAACGATTCAAAACCTCTATCAATAAATTTTGTGCTACTTACTTAACGGTACAGGTTGTGGAACGTTAAAGTCACGCTCCTTACCTTAGCCCGATCCTACAATGCAATACCTGAGGTAATCTCATTTACGTCAGGTATTGTATCGGGGGATCAGGCTAAGTTAATTACCGTGAGTTGGAATATTGAATCTCCCCGACTATTTCTTCCAAAACATACACTATATAAAAGCTAAAATACCCAAATTTTTTAATGAGTGTATTGCTGGCCATACACTAGCCAATATCAAATATTGGATTGCCTTGCAGTTTCCCTGTCCAAATACCCCTGCCTGGACAGCTCATTTTCAATCAATATAAATTAACCCCCCCACCCCCAGACTGCATATGACATGCCCAAACCTGCCCTGGCTAAGACAGGCCCCCAAACCACCCAAGTCATGCCCTATAGCCTTGCTATCTTTTTAGAAAAGGACACCTTGTGGGTGGGTTAAGTGTAATTGTGCCTATATAATGGGTAACATTATAGAAGAACTAAACTTTTAAATAAAAATGTATTAAATCCTAATGTATAAGTTTTAAGTTTTCCTTCTTAGAAGATCTATACACTGAAGATAATTCTATACTTGCATTTATGCACATGAAGAAGCAGATTCTTTAATTAAGAAGGCTTCCATGTTGTTGCCAGTACAAATCATAGCCCTGTAGTCTTCAATAAACCTTGTGAATATGTGGCTATGTCTCCTGACACAACTATTGACTGTCTCTATACACAGAGTGTTTTCTATACAGATGTCTCTACACCAATATGGAATCCCTGATAAGACTTTGAAAGCTGATTCTTAATCTGCAATTTTTTTCCAGCCAGTGTAAATTACAGACCTACCAAGAGCAATACAAAAAAAGTCAGCCAAAGTTGCTGTGTTTTTTTTTACTTTGCTGCCAGATAAAATGTCTAAATGTACACACCACAACAACAGAGATGGTCGCTCCAAGTTTCAGGAGACGCACCAGACGTGGTCGCGTCTCACCTCACAGCCACCCCGAACCGGCTCCACTCCATCTCTCTATATGGCTCTATATGCTGACTTTTAATCTGAATTAATAAAGTTTTTTTTTTATATCCGGAAGAGTTGAAGGTGCAGAACGGCTTTTTTTTTCCTGTTTGTTCTAAAAATGTCTAAATGTACCTGCTTTCTTGGTGTTAGCTCTGGTGGCTTAACAGACAAATGCTTCATTTTTAGAAACACTCAGCACACGAGGTTACAGGTTCATATATCCACACATTTCTATTTTCTTTTTTCCTCAAAGCTCTGTGTCTGAGAGGAAGGATCTGCCAAAGAGAGGCATGTCTCCTTGACGTAATATGATTGTCTGTCAGCTTCTAGGGGGTAAGGATGCAGCTCCTTTGCCCCCTAGAAGCTTCAACCAACAGGTACAGTAAAAGGGAGAGATGAGACACCACTTGTTGTATATTTGTGAATGTGCTCTGTCTTGTGGGACAATCTTGCTAGTGACTTTAGTTCTTCCTTAAATATCCACAGCATTTACAATTTTAATAATTACCTTATATGATTTCCATCTATTCTCAAAAGTGGAACCACATTATTTACTTGGAATTGGAAATTTTGTGTAACAGGCAAATTGGTCATCTGTCTGGATATTGAGGACAGATTTGAGATAGAATCCCTAATTTTAATGAGTGGGATTATTCATTTTATAATAAGTGCATATATAACAAAATACAAGATTTTTAAATGGTGATGTTGATTACCCTGAAGCTCCCTTATTTGATTGTTAGTTTAGTAATTACAAATTGCCTTTGTATAGTTTACTGATGTTTAAAGGAGAACAAAACCTAAAATAATAGGGAAGCTCCACACTTAGTAAGACCATATGCCTCTGAAAATTAGCCTCTTAAGTATAGAAATCATTTGTAGAATATTTGTCATTTCTGTGTATCTGTGATGTTACTGCTGCTTTCTAGTGTTGTCTTTTGCTGGTGGTCCTGAACACAAAATTCCTTCTGCGCATGCTTACTGGTGTCATTGAGTTTGTATCTCTATCCCCCTTGATGTTAAGCTGCATGTAACAGTTATTATTATTGTTGATTAATATAGCGCCAACATCTTCCATGGCGCTTTACAGTTGCATTAATATGCATGAGGAAAACATACAGGTTACATGCAAGGGTAGTGCAAGTAATACAAAGTGCTGGTCCAGCAGCATTCCGTGTGGTAAGTTACAGCATTATCGTGGCACAATAGGAAGTTGACCTCAGAGTCCTGCCTGCCAGTGTCTCCCAGCCAATCAACAACAGAGACAACAGATTATATGAAAAGCTGATTTGGGAGACTGTACTCAAGAAGAGTGGTGCAGAGTTGGGAGAAGCCCTTAAAGCCCCAAAACTATAATTCCCCCCACTTTTGGCCCCGCTGTGTAGTGAATAAAAATCCTTACCTTACATCCCATCTCGAAATGTTTCTCCTGTAATCCCCTCCCCCAAAGTAAAAAAAAAACTGGACACCAGGAGGGGACTCTGCCTCCTGTCTCTCCTCTGGAGAATTTTAGCATGCGCAGTTCAGCCCCCCCCCCACCCTCCCATTTTGGTCTCCCTCCCCCTAGCTCCAAATCCCATTGCTACATGATAGGGCTCCTTCCTCCAGCCCCAACCGCATTGTTAGATTTTCCAGAGACTCCCCCGGTAGTTACTTACTTTACCTCTTTCCCCCAGCGTTCTGAACTGCCAGAAGCCGCGTCCGTAATTGGCTGCCTCTCAGCCAATCAGGGACACGGCTGCCAGTCCCGTCCCCTGCTTGCAGTTCCATGCAAGCAGAGGGCTGGGACTGTGCTGCGGGGGAAAGAAGTAAGGTAAGTAACAATCGGGGGACTTTCTGGAAAATCTAATAATGCGGTTGGGGCTGTGGGAAGGTGCCCTACCACATATAAAAAAATTTTTTAAAAAGGGTGGACATGCCCTTTAACCCTTTTCGTATCTTTTTATGAAGCAACCACCTATATGTGAGAATTTCTACAGCAGCATGCTGTATCTTATGTGTTTATTTCTGCACCTGTACCATTTATACTATTAAGCGTGTGTATAGCACAGAAATATTTGTTTGCGCTCCATGCATGTTTTCAGTAACTGAGGTACAGGCACTTTTGTTGTTATTTGTAGTAGAGGGTAAAGTGTTCAATTGTGAGAGTAATACTTTATCAGTGAATCACAATGAAGCTCTTCTGTTGATGCATTACAGGGGTTAAGAGGTGGGGGTTGAGATAGCAGGTGCACACAAAATGTAATGAAGTCTATGAAGCCAAGTTTTCTCAAAGGGTGTGCAGGGGCACACTGGTGTGACTTCATATAGCCAGTGGTGTGTCTCAGAATTTTGATATTGAAAATATTATCACTAATATATATCACTATATCACTTACATTTTTTGTTAGTTTGTACTTAAAATATATATACTGTGATAAAATTACAGTCAATTAAGTGTAACTTAACACTACATTTAAATAGAATTTACACTGTAAAGTGCATACAATATGGGTAATTACAACTTTACATCCAACATTAAGAACACAGGTGTGCTTCGAGAACAATTTACATTGCAAGTACTGTATGAAAATGTTTGTGAACCATTGTATTAAGAAATGGCAGCTTCACATTTGTGAATGGAAAAAACCTTATACTCACCATTTTCCTGCCTGATGCTTACTAACAGTTTTTGTAACAATTAGTTTGAACCCAACCAGGAAACCTGAAATCTGCAAGCGCTGCAAAACTATAATTTCCTTTCATCTAAATGTTTATTGGTTATAAAAAGTTCTTGTTAATGTCAATTCCCACCTTTATTCCTATATCATGGTTATTTCAATCTTATGGTTTATTCTATACCACTAAACCGCTACTTCATTATATTCAGGACGTATGTGACTACAATGCGAAATCATTACCTTCTGACAAATTGTTTATATTAAAATTTCCTTTCTTCAGTTTAATACCACCTTTCTAATATGTTTAAAGAGCATGTCCACAACCCACCACCCAAACTAAAATTTAGTCCACAACTGGCCCCACTGTTTGAAAAAGTAGTGTGGGTATTCCTGTGAAAATGGTTTCCGCCTCCTTCTTGTACTCTGATAGGACAGTGGCAGATCCATCCTCTGCAGCCTTTGCACCTAGTGTGAAATAATTTTAGCATATGATAGCTCCCCCCTGCCCAACAGTAACAGCCCTGTTATCCAGAAAAGTTCGTAATGAGGGACACATTCACATTCTTCTTAAAATATTTATTGTTAAAAATATTTGCACAACTTTTTGGGGGCGGGCCACTTCGTCAGGTGCAACCTCTGTTATGTATTTCTAAAATAAAGCAATCAGAACTGTACTTACAGACTTTCATTCCTGCGGCGCTCTCCATTGACGGCAGCCGCATACTTTGATTGGCTGTCTTAGCCAATCATCGACATGGCTGCCGGTCCGGTCCCCTGCTTGCAGGTTCTGGCAAGCAGGAAGCCGGAAGCCGGAAGCCGGAACAGAGTGACGCAGGAGCGAAGGGCTGTACGTACTGTTCTGATTGCTTCTTTAAAGAAATAACACGGTTGAATGAAAATTATTTTTGAATATATGTTTAACTCTTGTGCTGCTTTTGCTAAGCCATAGAAAGAAATGGATAATATATTGGTTAACAATAGGTTTTAGGGTCTCTATTCTTTTCCGGCCTGCACAAATGTTTTACAGAATTATGGATTAGAGTAAAGAATGTATAATGTGATTTGGGTAAATAAGGATAATTACAACATTAAATCTAACAATAAAAGGGCAAATCTAACCCAAAAATAACTTAACGTTTGTAGAAGCATTACCCCCCAAACCCTACTTCCTTTTTAACCTTACCTTTCTCCAACTCTCCCACGATGAGTTATGCCAAGTTCCTAAATTAGCTACATGAACATTTTCTGTTGTAGATACTGTAGTAGAGGTTCCTCCTATAAAAAATGTTTTGTTACATCGGCTAATATTAAATAACCCTGAGCTATTTATAAAGTGTAATATAAGGATATTACACCACCAAGGTGTTTCCTGACCATCTAGACGCACAAGGCCTTGGCCAAGTGCTTTTATAAAGTGCAGGGAACTGCATACAGTCTGCACAAAAAAGAAGGTGGTTTTATCTTATGTAAGTATTTGCCATTGTGGTGTATTTGCCCTGTGGAAGTAAAAGTTTCTCCTACCTTGTCCGCCGAACGCGCGATCCGCATCCTCTCTCCACAGCCTCTGTGCATCCGGATGATGTCACTACCCGGCGCCTCTCACTTTGCGGCGCTGGGTAGTGACATCATCCGGATGCGCAGAGGCTGTGCAGCAAGGATGCGGATCGTGCAGCAAGGATGCGGACGCGCAGCCGGCAGACAAGGTAGGAGATAGTCTGACTCGAGTATAAACCGAGGTAAGATTTTCAGGCTTTTTTTAAAGCCTGAAAACCTTGGTTTATACTCGAGTATATACGGTAAGTGTGATATTTTATAAAATGATGTTAATTTTGCTCCAACCAATCAGATGTTAGCTTTCAAATGTTAAATAATATCTGATTGGTTGGGGCAAAATTAGCACCATTTTTAACAACTTGTTGATTCTCCCTGTAAATGTTTACAGTTTAGTTGCCCTTTATGTTATAGGCTGGTAAAATTACAGTTCCCAGACTGCCTTTTCTCTTTGAGTCTCTGTGACAGGCACATAATGAGCTGTGTAAAAAGCCCCAATCCGTAAAAAATCATTATGTTCTGAAACTAGTAACAGGCCTGCAATTATTTTCTGCCCTTTCCTCTATCTATGGACACCTCAGGCTGGGTTCACACCATATGCTTTTTTTTATCCCGGTCACTAGCGAGCAGTCGGCCAGGACGAATCGGTGTTGATCTCAGTAAAAGTAGCGATAGCCGACAGTGTGTTGTGACTGATCTCCCAATGGGCTTGATTTACTGGCTTGTCTGGGTTGGACGCACATGTGACCGAACATGTTGGTCACATGAAGTTAGGAGCTGAAACCAGTAGTGGGGCCTAGCCTTTTAGGCCCTTACCCTGGATAATTTCCAAGGGACAAACAATGCAATCGGGGCTAATGCTTGTCCTTTAAATTTCAGTAGATCACTGATCAACCAAACCAGGATTCCCAAGACCCTGACTGAACAAGGTTTCTTCCAAAAGACACAGATAAGTCCTTTCTGGTTACCCACTTCTGGGTGTTACACTACTTGATATGTCTCTTTAGACCACTAGATATGCAGTTCATGTGTACATTGTTTTTCCTACTTTATTCATAATTTTATATTTGTTTATTAGGGGAGCGTTGAATTGGTTAGCCTAGTTAGCCTCGTTGTGACTAGGTCATAGTTCCTCTGACATTCTATTGTCGATTGTATCACATGTCTGTAGAAATAAATTAAAACCTTGAGCAGTTCAACATTCTCCATCCTGGCACATTAAAGTCGACTGCAAAACAACTGGGCCTGGCGGATCTTGTGACACCGCACAAACACTGAAAACGTTTATTTAATACATTCAAAGTGCTTCCCTGTTGGTGTTTTACAGGGGCCTGCCAGCCAGTGTTCACTCTCATTTAAATATACTCAATTATACTCACCTAGACCCTACTCCTGCCATGTGTGCCATCTGTAGTACCCAGGTTGAGGACCTTAACTGCACTGTCCTCACCCCTTGGTTCACTTTTTAACTCTAGATTTACTCCCCTAAAGTTTCCTTTGGTGCTCTGCTGCCACTTCCATGTTCGCATTCCAGTCAACGAGAAGACACGATTCTTTCAGAGCATGTCTCTTCATTGGCTGAGTCACCGATGGACTTTAGGGTCAGAGCACCAAAGGTAACTTTAGGTGAGTAAATCTAAAGTGATAAAATGAACCCAGGGGTGAGAACATTGTTGTTTAGGTCCTCACCCTGGCTACTTTGCAAGAGTTGATCGCGGTTTTAGTGAGTGAAGTTGTCCTTTAAAATCGGCCATGTGTGCGATATACAGTCATTCGTATCTCCGGTGCTCTGCTCCCAGCTCTCTGTTTGCCAGAAGCAGCAAAGACAGGCCAGACCGGCAGTCGTTGCCTGTGGTTGGCTGAGAATTAGACTCCCTCATTTCCGCGGCTGTCTGCATAGCTGGCACCCGTGGGAACGAGTCTAAGTATGTTTCTGGGGCTTGCCCTACAAACAAAAAAGGGCTTTTAATGGTAGGGATAGAAACAGCCAGAAGGGATCCAGAGGAAGGGAGGTGGGGTAAAGTGCTCCCCTGTGCATGCCAGTGTCCTCCCGGAGGACTCACAGACAGATCCTTCTATTTTCAGAAGGCTCTGCAGGAAAACCATAAGGAGAAGAGATGTAAGGTAATGATTTTTTAACACAACACAGTGGGGTCAGCACTGGGGCAAATTTTAGTTTTGGGGGTGGACATGCCTTTTAACACTCCTCATCCAATTGTTGGATTTTCTTTTCAAAGTGTTTCCTGTGCACTTAACAGCATTGGCTCCCCTTAAACCTTTAACAGCTGGTGGTGTCATGAAAATAGGGAACTGTTAATGTGTATGGCAGTGAAGCTGCTTTACTGCCACACCCATCGTGTTATTTTTTTTACAGCAGATACAAGTATGGTTCATCCCACTTCTCCCTGGAGTTCAGGGAGTCTCCCTGATATTAAAAATATATCCCTGGCTCCATGAAATTCATTTATATTAGAGTGAGGAGAGCACAACCATTCCAACCATAAAAAAATGTAATGGTTATGTGAGTCTGTCACTCTCCTTATCCAAAGCTAAACTCAGGGATTATCAGCAATCTCACTCTTCGCATGGTAATAAAAGAGTTCTAGAGAAGGAGAGTCTGGAATATGGATACTGATTTATAGATGTATCACAAATTTTGTTTTTACATAGTTTTTGGTTTGGTAATTGTGGGGTACCACCCTAAATGTTTTTTTGCAGGGTGGGATGTCTCCAGGATCATGATTCAAAGGTTTCAATAGTATAAAGGGTGTTTTTATTGTTAGTATGAGGTCTGTGACATAACCAGCATTTTGGGGTCTGCCCCTAAGTGGTTGGAGCATGCCCACTGCTGGGACAGAGCATCATCAGCTGCATCATAAGCCAGTCAGGAAGCCTTTATTTAAGCACAGACAAAATGCTGAATGGGCAGGTTAAAAAAAATACTGTTCTTAAAAGGAAAAATACTGCTCTTTTTTCTTAAAGGGCATCCATAGTGAAATTTATACATTGCTCCAATTCAGACATATAAAATGGTTAGTGTATGCTGCCTTATTCCCGCCTTCCTCTGTGGCCTTGTGTTTGCACACAGTCTGATTTACTGCAGAGTTCCCCTCTCTGGTCATTCCCCCGTGCTGTGAACCAAGCCGCACATGCACATTAATCCTCCTACACGTCCTGCCTTATCACTGCAGCCCGATCTCCATTTGACAGGCAATAAATTGGTGAAAGCTTGGGAGGAGGGGGACCCAGTGCTGCTCTTTTTGCTTCATTCTCCTTCCCTTTACTTCTGTTTTAACCCACAATTTGCCAAGCATTTTAGAGAGCAGGAAGAAGATTTGATTGACAGCTCAAGCAGGAGTGGTGTATTAAAATCTTGATTTATTTTAACTTATATATCTCGGGACTGAGGGGGAAACGGAGGAAATAAAGGTACTCTGAGGGTTGGGGGAAATTATAGAAACATATAGAAATAATAAAATGTGCCTTACCTTCGTTCTTCAATAGAACACACAGGAGCCAGGAGAGAAGTAAGAAACTTACCCGCTCGCGCTCCCCCGGCCGCTAGTCTGACAGGTCCCGATGGACCGTCTTCTATGCGCATGGTGCGCCATGCGCATAGAAGACAAGGTCCGTCGGGACCTGTCAGACTACGTGGCGGGGGAGCGAGCGAGCGGGTAAGTTCTCACCTTCTCTCCTGGCTCCTGTGGGTGTCTATTGAAGAACGGAAGGTAAGGCACATCTCCTTTACCTCCCGTTCTTCAATAGAGGGATTCCCAAAACTTCTAAAAACGAGTGGAGATACCCTTTAAAAGTATATGTATTTGCACTGAATTTCCCCTTTTAAAGGACACTATACTGAAAAAATGACTTTGCCTCATCATAATCTATAATTGAATATGTAAATAGCACTTACTCTGATTTGCATGTGTTGCTGCATGCCTTCAATCCAGCACACATTTTGTTCAGCAGTATCCCCCCTCCCTCTTTAAACCACTCCCACTTCCATCCGACCTGACTTTTCCCACAAACCAACTGTCAAGCCTGCACCCAGCATACAGCATTCCAACTGTCAAAACTTTGTCACCATTCCAGCTACAGTAAAACTACTCACAGAAAAATAATTTTTGAGAACAAGAAACTTGATTGACAGCTGAAATATAAGAAGTTTTAGATTGGATATCTAAAGAAATAGGGGGCAAATCAACAGATAAATGATACAGTGGTTGTTGGGAAGAATTATAGTTTCCAGTCAATTTAAAATAACCTATTTTTCGGTATAGATGCCCTTTAAATAGAGACCACAGTTTCCCTTTAAAGTGCATGCCCATTCCCAGCATTAAAATCTATACTTTCCTCCCCAAACCCCCAAGCTAAAACAACTTCAGAGGAGGAGCTGTTTGCAGAAGTTGTTGGCTGCGATGTTATTGTCACAGACTTATCTGACAGGTTAAGGGGGATGGGGAAGGTAAGTATAGTTTTTACTACTGGGTAGGACATTCCCTTTAACTAGCTGGCTATCTAATCTAGTCAGCATTGAAATCAACAGCAGTTTTTGCTTTTAATGCAGTTTCCTAGCAATCAAGGAGTGGCCTTTTTTTCTACCGCTAAACATCTGGAACTACGTGAAAACTGCACCTAAAGACCCTTGTGCCTTACAATTAATTTCAAGTTCTATAACTCATCATCTGTACCTTCAACGTATACAGTTAAATATCTAATATAAATACATAATACATAGCTCAAAGAATACACCTAATACTGGGTATGTAACTTCTAAGTTACATATAGAGAATAAATATAAATCAAAATTCATATTCTAAAAATGGATGACTAGTTCCCTAAATTGTGCAGACGTAGCCCACAGAAAAACACAAAAAATATTATCCTACTTGTAGCACAAGGATCACCATCCTATGAGCTCCAGGAGTTTGAAAACTACATTTCCCAGCAATCCTTGCTAAAGCAAGGCAAGAATGGAATGCTGGGAGTTGTAGTTTAACTCACATCTAAAGGTGGATAAAGATGACAGATAGCAAGATTCTACCTGTCATTTTTGACAGATGGGAGTACACACATTCACAATCGTTCTCCCTATATAAAGTATAGAGAGAACTTCTGTGACTGCCAACTCCCTATACTTTAGTACAGGCTTGGCCCTATATCTGTAATGCGTGTACGGTCAGAACTACCGTTTCCAAAGCTGATGCCGAACATTTTCGACGGCATCAGAAACGGTTGTTTCGGGCCGTACACACATTAGCGATATAGGGCCCAGACCAAAGGTTTGAGATCCCTGAATTAGCAGATTAACTCCTTACCTTGCAGTGGATTGTGGAAGCTGAGGATATTAATTTTCACAACTGTAACTCTTCCTACCCCCTATTCACAGAGCGTGCTGTTGTCTTTAATGTAGTGAAATGTCAATAATCTATATATTTACCAATAGAAATGTTTGGGCTCACCTCTGTTTAAACTCTTCATAGATAACCTTCAGCTCAGGTTTATTTCTAACATCTCCTCTTTCTGTGTCTTTCAGATACTGAACAAACTGCTCCCCTGTTTGCCTCGCTTCACTGATCCTTTTCCTACTGGCCTTCTGCTTTTCAGACATCTTTAATCGGTGTTTTCCCTTTTCTCAGCTCTGTCAGCTTGACAGGATCCCAGTGTCTGTTCTGTAAAGCTGATCTGTGTGATCTGTAATGTGGAGGTGGAACTAAGGACCCTCCCTGGAACGTTCAGGTCCCTCCCTCTGAGAAGAAATGAAAGTGAAACTCTCAGGCTGCAGTTCATGTGACCTGCTGGATTGTTTACAAGCATGTGGAATTGATGTTATCAGGGAGTTTATTGTTAATTTGTTATATTAACCCTTTCAGTGCCAGAAGAATTAAAAAAAAATTTGCGTTAACTGCCAGAAAAATTTTCAGGATTTTGCCCTTAATCGCTTTAGACTAATTTTACAGTAGGAAACCTTCGATATTTATCATAAGTCCAAAAATATCAAAAATCTGGGTCCGGGATAGTTCGAGAAGTCCGAATTTGTTTGAATTCGAATAGTTTGGCTCGAACTCGGGTTCGAGTTCAAGTTCTAGTCCATCTCTAATGACAATATTAGCTCTGTATATTAAGGTGTTTATTAATTATATTAATAATGCAGTGTATGTTATTGTTGCAGAGATAACCTGCACTGTTTTAAAACTTTAATGGATAGTGTAAAAGTTTTTTTTAAGAAACAGTCAAAATGAAAAGTACTTGGGACAGGGATACAGGACTGGTAATTCCTACCTCCCAATTTTGTTTCTGTGAGGAGCACCATCCCACAGAAAACTAATTCTGCCAGTCTTCCTCCTGGCTTCAGCACTACCTGTAATACAGAAGAAGTCCAGGTCTAACCTGGCAAATGAAAACTTTACGTGCTGTAGCTCCTTAACAAAATGATATTGTGAGGTAGGAATAATCAATCCTATCTCCCTGCCCCAAGTACTTTCCATTTTTTAAAAGGTCATTTTCAGTATAGTTATCCTTTAAGGAATGTTGCCAGGTAATATAGCACAATGCCCTACTAAGAATGCTAATGAAGCTCGTGGCTACTGTACTTGGGAAAGGTAGCCATAACCCTATTGGCCATAAATACTCTAATGGCCAATACCACGCTGTAGCAAAATACTGGGTGGTCTTAGCGTTTTGCATACAGTTTTATGGCATGTAAAATACCAACACCATAAATACTCCAAGACTGAGCTTGTACAATGCAGAGCAATGCTGTTTTTTATTCACAATAATACTTGCTTTGACTATGCAAAGGAAAGCTACTGCCAATTACATTCTTAATAGGGTTAATTAAATAACCTCAAACTTTCTTTGTTGTTGTTATTAAAGGTGACTCTACTTTCAAGAGAAAAGAATATACACTTCACGTTTTGTTCTGTTTCCTTGTATTTCAGTGAAAGAGCTGTATCTAAATGACAGCTGACGAGCCACTGGCTGCTGATCCCTTTCATTATGAATATGTATGCATGGTATTTCACAGCTTTACCATTTCAAATCTTGCTATGTTTTTTCCGATTTTTTGTCTCATAACATAGACAAGGTGGAAGTAAATGTCCTTGTTAAAGCAGGTGCAGTTTTCATTTTCTTTTTCTCTGCTTATTGCTCTCTTGAGACCGTCTGTCTTCAATACCAGCAACCATTTAAAGCGTGAGATCTGGTCACCTTCACATTCCAACAGGCCAGAAACAATTTCAGGTAACATCTGCCACAGTGAGATATTAGACCCGCAGTTCATGTGGCGGATTCATTGTGTATTCCTACGCGTTTCATTTTGGTACATACTTCTGAAAAATAAGTTTCTCATTAACTTTACGCTGTTAACGATGTTATTCTTGTATGATCATTTTTTAAGGAAAAAACGGGATTGACATCATAATGTCTGTTATTCATTTACCTAAGTTGGCTGCATTGATATTCACAAATCCAAGTCATATTTTAGCAATTGTTATAAATGTTTGGAATGTAGACTTCATTATTGTTCATTGTCCTTAGAGTAATTATTCTTCTGTTCATACCTGCAGTTTTTTTTATCTAGCACAGAGATCAGCTTATCTTTAGATTATTGTTTTTTGTCAGGGTCATTTTCAGATGTACAAACACAATAAAACTAAACTGGAACTGTATGGATTTACTTGATTTACCCTATTTCACTTTAGTGTCTACTTTTTGCTAACTTATCAAATTTGGATATGTCTTTACACACCTGTATGTGGCATTATTGGAATTATTAACATTTATAGGAGGCTGGGTATGCTAGGTATGCTGGGTATGCTTCCTGAATACTTCCTGCTCTAGCCATAGAGCCATATGACCAGGCTCTGCTTGCATTAATTTGCCCCCCTTTCAATTGTCCCCCCCCCTTTTTTTAAGTCCATGCAGGTGCTTCCTGTCTTTTCCCAGCATAACGACTGGAGTGAGCATGCTCAGACCCTGGGAAAAGGGGAGAAGCAGAAGGTAAGGTCCCTCAACCTACTGAAAAGTATCTGCAATATAACCTGTGAAGGTTCTCATTTATCCAGGCCATGATAACTGAATACAACACATATCACAATATACTTTTTATCACAGGCTACAGACAGAGATGTAATCCAATGTTTTTTTTAAAGTAAGACTGCAGGCTTTTACTTAACCCTAAGTTGTTTGGAGGCCACAGTTCCCCTTAAATTCTGTCATATTTTCAGATATAAAAAATAAGAGTACTGTGATACTTTTTCTATGGACTAACATTTTGCTTCTTACTGTTTGTTGTTGGTTTTGTTTTTTTGGTCTTCCCTGCCTTCTCTTACCCCCTTGCATTTCTTGACCACTTCACTGTTATCTCTCCTCTCATTTTACTGCCCTCTACATTTTCCTGGGCAATCTTATTTTCTTTTGGAACTGGCTTTTTTCTTTGTTAAACCTTTGTTAAAATCAGTACTGTTCTGACCTGATGAAGAGGGTTTAGCCCTCCAAAGTCTGTCAACTAAATAAACTGTTAGTCCATAGAAAAAGTATCACAGTACTCTTATTTTTTACATCTATATATTGGACTAATACGGCACTACAATATTTTTCTATATTATATTTTCAGATATACTGTATTTGTTTGTAACTTGTTCATTGGAAGGAAAAGCGTCAGGTTGCCATTGCTCATGCTAATTATATGTCCTAATATTATGATGCCACAAAATTCTGCCATCTTTTAATATGTACATTTAAGCCTAAAAATAGAGAAACCTATAGGCATACACTACTGGCCCCAATGAAGGTAGTAACCAAAATATTCAGAAGGTTGAATGTTTTTCTTTTCTATTAAAACCATGAAATTATGTTTAGTGTGTTTATTCACACAAATGCTGTGGAACTGTAAATACAAATGTAAGAATAGATGAGTTTGGAAATATCAACAATAATATAAATATAGGTAGCTGCTCTTCTTAAACTAGTATATTATATATTCATTCATATAACCAAATAAGTTTTAATAAATCAAATGAGGATTCTACAGCATATTGAGAGTTCAACCAAACAACAGAAATGTATTATGTGACAACAGAGTCTTTAGTATTTTAAACAATAAAATACATATCTAACCCAGTGTCTGGGTGCTATGCCCTTAAAGGTATTAAGTGCCTGTGTTTCCACTTCCTCCATGTAATGGTTTGCCTCAATGGGTGAAACTGGAGATCCCATAGCACATCAATGTTTTCACTTATAGAACTTATCCCTATATTTGAAATAGGTGGTGTTCCAGTATAAGTCCATTGAGGAACACACCTATTCTGGGTTAAGATCTGTTCTGATGGTAAGGTTGCTATATTGGCCTAGCCAATTTCTCACCATTTCAACAGACTCCTTGGTGGGTATACAGGGGAAGAGAGATGTCACATCATAGGACACCATAGTTTCTTCTGCACCAAGTACTATATCTTGAATATTGTAAGTGCAATCCTGGGAGTTCTCGATGTGAGACTTAGAATTTCCAACTAATGGCCCTTATATGTTGGCTATGTATTTCACCACCTTGTATGTTACAGAGTTGATGCTGCTGACTATAGGTCTTAGTGGGGCCCCTTCCTTATGTATGTTTGGGATACATGGATATGTGTCTTACCAGGGTAGAGGGTAGAGATATGATATATTGCTCGATCAATGGCTTTATCCTTTTGAAGCTGTTGTACTAAGTCTATGATCTTTTTCTTGAAAAAGCTGGTGGGATCCCTTGCTAAAGCCTCATATGTCAGGAGTGTGGTCACCTTAGCATGGTAGTCCAAGGTGTTGAGTGTGCATCTTTCCTTATCTGCCAGCAGAATGGTGATACTGGAATCTTTCTTGCTGGATGTTAAGCCTCTTTGTTCCTGTGGTCAGGTTAGATGAAGGAGGTTTAGCACTGGCTAAGGCTGCAGATACCTTAAGGTGAAGTTGTTCTGCTTCACTCTGTGGTACCTTATTATTGTAGATCGAGGCTTCTGTGGCTGCTATAATATCCACCACATTGATGGCTTTAGGAGTGATGGCAAAGTTCCAACCCCAACTGGTATATTTTGCACTTTATTACCTGCATTGCTGAGTGGGGAAGGGGAATGTCATCTGTCATCCTCCCACCCCCTAACTTTCTGATCATGTATTTCTTCATATCTTGGCCTGTACAGAAAGTAGAGAGGTGATTGATGGCCTTTCATTTCAAATCAACAGTAATGCAGACTCTCTATGGTAAAGCAGATTTGAAAACTCAGTAGTTTAGGTTCTCGCCTTGGGTATTATTTATAGAAGGGGGTCATATTTTCTACTGTAATTCCTGATTAAATATGCCCCTTTATGTCTCAATGGCTAATAGAATATAAAATACCAAAGATAATAAGAAAATATATCTGCATAAAATGTATTCATAGTCTGTGGATATGTGCAGAATTGCAATACCATGAATATAACAGTTTATTCAGTGCAAAACAAAACCACTAAAACATTTCGGGGTGCTTACTGCCCCCTTCTACAGGGGGAAGGGTGGGGCAGTAAGTAAGGGTGTGTGAAGGATTGCACCTACACACTACTAGGCCAAAGCCATTGGCAGTGTGCTAGAGTGGCTTCGAATTGGCAGAATTCCAATGCCATTATAAATATGCCCCAAACATTCCCTTTAATGGCTTCTGAAACTTCCTCTCAATTTTAGGCATTTGCCTGTATATTGCAATAGAGTTTGAAAGAATTTGGAAAGCTCTCACAAAGTTAGGTAATAGTCATGCCAAGATGCACTGAATGGCCGGGAGCAGCTGAATATCTTAGAACTATATTCATAAATCAAGGTTTAAAGGAAAAGTATACTTCAATGTTTATTTATTTTTAAAATAGAAAATCTCTTTAAGAGTAGGCCAGTAAAACGGTTTAATTGCTACACTGCAACAGGCATGGTTGTATTATACAATCAGTTGCTTAACAATCAAAATATCAGTCAGAAACACAGACATAAATTAAATTAGTATATTTAATAAAAATGTATATAGGAAGATCGTAATACTACAGCATAATCTAAAACAATTACTTTTCATACGTCACTGAAAATGGATAGACACAATGAGCTCCATTAAGGCTTTAAAAGATTTGAGTCTAATTAATTATTTTTGCAGCTCTCCCATTGGCAGAAATATCAACGGTCTAGTAAATTAACTGTATAAAGGGGACCCTGGATAAGGACCCACAATGATTTTATCCCTAGGAATATGACACGTCACTAGAACACACAACCCAAAAGTGTTGCTCCCCCGGCAGGGAAGACACGCCCCAGGCATAGTTTTCCCCGAGCATAAGTTTTCTACCAGTGTGCTGTATTCCCAATAGTGAGGACTAGAAATGGCCGAAACTCTGAAGTTTCATTCTATTTTCAGATTTACAGAATTTGTTAAAAAGCCAAAGATCCAAAAATCTGAATACAGAACTTACTTTTGAGGGTTTGTAAGGTATTTTCGAGGGATACGAAACATATGAGGATATTTTCAGTAAACCTTGAAAATTACCTTGAACGTTCGGTAACGCTGGAAAATACGATCGGAAACTACTTTCAGGTTTCTGATCGTATTTCTGAGGGTTATCAAATGTTCAATGCTATTTTCGAAGGTAACTAAAAATAACCTTGTAAATTTGTTAACCCTCGAAAATACGTTCTGAAGTCCAGAAATCTGAACTTCAAGATTTCACAAACGATGAGTTGTGTTGGATCCCGGTCCAAATCGGACTCTGATACCATCTCTAGTGAGGACCTATAAGGAAAATTTAGACAGACCCACAGCTGCTCTGGGTAAGGTCTCCCTAGTGAGACTGTGCGGCTCTGAGTAAATCACCTCCATGAGTTCCCATTATGCTACTATTTTACACAAGCTATTAGATACTTGAACAGCCGCCTCAAGCAAGGGTTAAAAGTCACGTTAACTAATCATGAATAAGCCTGCTAGTGTATAAATCCACATGCAAGTTGCATAAGCCCTTTATTACTTTGTACTGGAAGACAGAGTAATCACATGGAGGCAGAAAGTCGTAGTTTCAGGGATTATAAATGGAAACCTTTTTGAAAATATGTTCGAGCACCATAACATATATGTACAGTATTGGGTGTCTGATCATTTTATATAGGTTAAGAATATTTCTTTAATCCAGGGTTCAGCAATTTAATTTCATGAGGGGCTGCATGAAAAAATGGAAATGGATTGTTGTGAAGGGCCAATCGGTTCAACTCAATTCTTATTATAGAGATTGCAAAATTTCTTTTTTATAAAAAGATTAAATTAATATACTTGTTTTTTTTTATAAAATAAATTTAATAAAAATAAATCAATTATCCAGCCTGAGGCAACCAATTAAAGGGCAACTATGGTCTCAAAACAAGTTAGGGTTAAATGAAAGCCCGCAGTACATTACATTGGGGTGAATGTTCAAACTTCCAGTAGGTTGAGTGACATCACCTGACCTCTGCCCCCGCCCATCCGCCACGGGGGAGAAGCATGCTCAGTGAAGACTTAATGCTGGGGAAATCAGGAAGTACCTGGGGAAAAAATTGACAGTTGAGGAAGGGAGCCTATTAATGCAGACTGAGGCTTGTCACATGACTACAAGCTGGTCACATGGCTGAAAACAGGAAGTGTTCAAGCAGGAAGTAATATTGCTGAACCTTTCCAGCAATAATTTCTCACAAATATTATCTAGAGATGTGATTTAGGTTTTATTTTAAAGGTTTGATGGAAAGCTTTTTATATAATTCTTACTAGTTTCGAAGAATTCAAGACCACAGTTACCCTTTAATATTAAGATTTTTTTAGGTACAAGTCTACTATTTAGGGGTCAGTCAAGGGCAGCCAGCAGGCCGCATGTGGTCCCGGGGCCATTCTTTTCCCAGGTCTGCTTTTTTGTTGTGTAGAACGAAATAAATGCAGGGTTTCAATGCACCCGGAAAAGCACAGGTAAAAATATTTTTAAAAATTGGGCCTTCTATAATGTGAATTATGAAGGACCTTTCTTGTCCCCTTAACTTAAGACCTTCAGTGAGATAATAGTACTTGAGAAATAGAATCAAATTAAGGAATTTGTTCCAATAGAGGTTAAAGACATAACTGTTTGGTTTGAATTTTTTTTAGATGCAAGCAAGTTTCCATTCAAATTCCTGTCACTTAACATAGAAAGTGTATGATTGTCTTAAATGAGACATTAGAAAATAAATTGAAATGTTTTGCAAGTTCATTATCTGCAAAAACAAAATATGATAGGTGTCAGGACAAGTCTGTTATATTGTAGACGAGAAATGCAGTCTACCATAAAAAAGGAAACCAACATGGTAACAGTTTTAAGTAACTATTTACAAATATAGACAAACAAATTATAAATAAACTAAAAGTGCCAAAGCAAAGAAAACAATCAAATACCAGCAGCTAATTACAGAGACTAAACTTAGGTTCCTTTAAGACATGTCTCTCTTTTAATGGAGTTTGTGTCAGCAAGTGATGCTATTAGGCTAATTACTGTGCAAAAACTAGAGTTAAAATCTTAGTTTCTGCAAATCTAATCAGCTATTGCCACGAGCACCAACCTTTATTCTAGTATACACCACAATAACTCTCTGCTATCTGAAGGGTCTCTTGTGAGTTCACTTCTAAAGATTGCTGGGGGTGTTAATTAAATTTATTACATGCCAACGATGCTTCATAAAGGCAGAAAAAAATGTAATATAAAAACATGATCAGCAAAAAAAAAAGTAAATAAATAAAAAATAAGAGAGATAGAGAAAGAAATTTGCCACTTGGCTTCATTTCAGTGCTTCGTTTTCTCCTTTGAAATCACTGCCCAGAGCTTAGACATTTTACAGCAAAAGAGGAAAATTTCAATGATATCTTCCAAACACACAATTTCTTGCAGCGCTTTTTCCCAAAGGAAGTAGGGAAAAACCACAGACGAGAAAATATTTTACAAGTCCTCCCTGTTAGATCTGTACTTTAATTTTACCTAAATAGTAAAACTATAGTACAAATATGTGATTTTGGGGGGTTAGAGCTAGAGATTTACATTGGCTATCTCCTCTCACAAGCTCAGAACAGCAAATATTGCCTTACAAAAATATTACACAATTAACACAGCAATTAACACAACACATACTTATATGCATATATTCTTTTTCTGTATTACATTAAAACACTGTCTTATTATTGCTAACTGTTATTATTACTCTTTATTTCTTTTTATTTGTTAAGAGATGAACTGTTGTCCACAGGTGTTTAAGAAACGGACGCTACACAGAAAAAAACTCATTCAGGGTTTTGGGAAAAGGGGAACATCTGGACTGCATTGTTACAGTAGAATGAATGCAAAGTTACAGTTACCTCACCCCTCACATCTGAAATCAGCACCAATCTGGATTTGTGGTCTGTTGTTCTGTACATTGATGATGGATTTTTTCCAAGTGAATAGGTTTATCACTGTTTAGCCCTTCTAGGGCAGGTAAGGAAACTTTCTGCCTGTATTGATTTTATGGAAAGAAGCAAGAGAATTTACCGAGTATGTGACACATACACTGGTACCTTTTAAAACATCCTGAATTGTATGCTACTGATTTTAAAGATGATTTAAACATCCGAAAAGCATAAAATCGATTATGATTAATGAATTTTTTAAGTTCTCCAAGCAAATTTCCTACAACCCACTCCCCACAATAATTTAATTTTTTTTTACCTTCACTACTTTGTATTCAGTCGGATGTTCCTTCTCCCAGCTACGCTGCTTTCACAAAGGCTACCACCTCCACTTAAAGCAGTACAAGCTCTTCCTGAAGTTGCACATGCTCAGAGACAATAGCTCTGGAAGCAGAAGTTAATTATTGGCTCTGACATCATCTGTCACAGCCATGAGTGTCTGTTGCTCCCTGAAAAAACAATAAGGCGAGACTACTACTTAGATAAAGTCTAATCTATCTAATATCTAAGGCAATAGATTTGAAATGATTGTGGTTCAGTTAAAGATTTAAAGGGCATGTCCACCCAAAAATATTACTTATAATATAATGCCCACCCCTAACCGCCATGTTAATACTAAAAAAAAAAATTGCAGTCCCTTCGCTCCCTTCTTCTCCCCCTCTCTGCTAACCGGAAACATCAGAGACTGGACATTGGACTGGCACTGCAGGGGAATCATAAGGAGCAGGTATGTAAGGATTTTTTAAAACTACACAGTGGGGACAGTACTGGGGCAAATTTTAGATTTGGGAGTGGACATGCTCTTTAATGCAGTTATCTGTCTTGTATTATACCATAAATTTGTTTCCTTTTAGTTCTAGGTTTGATTTAGTTGACCGTTTCTATTTATATATTTGCTGCCTTTGGAACTGCTCTATCCTCTGTATATTTCTGAATATTTTCCAATGTATTTTAAAAAATGTCCCTTCCATTCCCATTTAACCCTAATACATCTAAAACTTCTCTAAGATTTTACCTTACATAGTTACATAGTATGGGATGTTAAATAAATAAATACATCCATCCATCTAGTCCAACCTTTTCCACCTACCCATGATCCCTGCCATTAACCAGTGGAAGGAAAAAAATGCGGAGTATGGAGCTGAAAAAGAACCTTCCTGACTCCAAATGGCAAACAGAAAGGATCCCTGGATCAATAAGAACCTTTCAGTATTTTTTATTGTAGAAACCTATCCACTATCAAATAAACCTGACATTACAACATTATCACACAGTTTTACCGCTCTCACTTCCCAACCTGAAGATAAAATGTCTTTTTTCATATTAACCCTTTCACTGCCAGGAGATTTTCAAATTTTTTTGCGTTAACTGCCAGAAAAATTTTCAGGATTTTGCCCTTAATCGCTTTAGACTAATTTTACAGTAAATGCAGTAAATCAGGAATATTATACATTGTTTTTTTCAGCACAAAGTGTGCTTTAACATGGTAACAGAATTTTGTAACTTTTCTGGAAATTTTACTGGAATTATGGGTAAAATATGTAAAAAAAATGAAAAAATTGCATATTTTCATGGATTTTTCCCATTTTTACTTATAGTTATCTTAAGGTTACACACAAAAATCTTACTGTTTCTAAAAGCTCTGATACTCCCGAGTACAACGATACCAGATATATGTAGGTACCTGACTTTTCCTGTACAGGAGACCGCCCCAAACTAAAACTGCACCTCCTAGAATATTACACCAAATTAAAATGTATAACCACTACTGACAGTTAACATAGAATATCTACCAAATTAACTAAAATATCCCCACAAGTGAGATATTTTTAGAAACTATACACCCACAAGATTTTATGAGTGAGGTTATTTCGACAAATCAGTTACCTGGCGCAGATCTTCATCCATTGTAGTTATTTTCTCACATTTTCCTTTTTTTTCCTCAACTGTAAAATCAGAGACAAAATCAAATGCGAATTTCAGCTAAAAACTGTGGAGGAAATTCAAACGCACTCAATTGAAAGCCTAACCCCTCCCGAATAAAATGGTATGCCACATTCAATGGGTGTACCATAGACATGGCTACCAACTAACCCAGAGCGTGACCAGTGCCAAATGTCGTAGCAGAAAAAAAAATTTGCCAGTTTTGTATTTGAACAGTCTGCAGTTTTTCCACAAAATGCCCCCCCAACTCAGAAATACCCCCCACAAACTATATATTCCTACAATCTACACCCTTCAGCTATGTAACGCTGAGTTCGTTCATTCATACCATCAATGGTGTGGGCGCAGTTCTTCGTAGAAATTTGTACTTTTACCAGATTTTCCAAAAAATGAACATCAAACAACATTCAAATAGGTAGAAATCATGCCAAAACCCCATGGAATGTAAAAAAAGTTACAAATATCAATCTCCCAAATGTTCTGAATCAAATGGTATGCCATATGTGTGATTACACACGCGGATGTGGAAGCGAAAAGCCACAAAGTGAGACAATGCACGATGGCTCAGAACGGCAAAAATATTTAGCCAACTCCGAATTTGGACAGTCTGCAGTTTTTTCAACAAAACACCCCCGTAACTTAGAAATAACCCCCACAAACTATATATTCCTGAAATTTACACACCTTCAGCTATGTAACACTGTATTTGTTCATTCATACCATCAATGGTGTGGGCGCAGTTCTTCGTAGAAGTTCGCATTTGTCTGAAAAAATGAACAAAAACAACTTCAAAGTAGAAATCATGCCAAAACCTCATGGAATGTAAAAAAAATTACTAAATATCAATCTCCCAAATGTCCTGAATCAAACGTATGCCATATGTGTGGTTAAACACGGGACGTGGAAGCGAAAAGCCACAAAGTGAGACAATGCACGATGGCTCGAAACAGCGAAAATATTTAGCCAATTCCGAATTTGGACAGTCTGCATTTTTTTCCACAAAACACCCCCGTAACTTAGAAATACCCCACAACCTATATTCCTGAAATTTACACACCTTCAGTATGTAACACTGTAGTTTGTTCATTCATACCATCAATGGTGTGGGCGCAGTTCTTCGTATAAGTTCGCATTTGTCTGAAAAATGAACAAAAACAACTTCAAAAGGTAGAAATCATGCCAAAACCTCATGGAATGTAAAAAAAGTTACTAATATCAATCTCCACAATGTCCTGAATCAAACGATATGCCATATGTGTGGTTACACACGCGGACGTGGAAGCCAAAAGACACAAAGTGAAACAATGCACAATGGCTCAGAAACAGCAAAAATATTCATCTGAATTTGAACAGTCTGCAATTTTTCCCCACAAAACAACCCCCACAAACCATATATTTCTCGAATCCACACACCTTTATCTATGAAATTCTGTAGTTTGTTCATTCGTACCATCAATGGTGTGGGCGCAGTTCTTCGTAGAAGTTCGCAGTTTTAGCAGATTTTCTAAAAAATGTTTAAAAAAACACTCTCAAAGGTAGAAATCATGCCAAAATCCCAAGTAATGTAAAAAAAAGTTACCAAATATCAATCTCCTAAATGTCCTGAATCAAACGGTATGCCCTATGTATGGTTACAAATGCAAACATGGAATCAACTAGCCACAAAGTGAGCCAATGAACAATGGCCCAATTAAAGCAACTTTTCAGATTTGTCAGACTAAACACCCCTCTATATTAGAAATGCCCCCCAAAACTATATATTCTTGGAATCTACACACCTTCAGCTACGTTAGGGTGCCATGCTTTCATACATACATGAAGAATTCCAGACCCAGTAATCCAAAGAACTTTTTAGGAGGTTTTATGAAAAATAAAGTAAGATGATTCAAGGGTTGAAATCCTACCTAAACCCACTTGACAGGCAAAAAAACCCACTAAATGTCAATCTCCCACGTATCCTGCATCAAACGGTATGCCATATGTGTGGGTGCACACAGAGACGTGGCCACCAACTAGCTCAAATGGGACACATGCACAAGTGTAATTACAAGAAAAAAAATCAGTTCTCTGTATTCAAACGGCCCCAAAACTTGGAAAATGCCCCCCACAAATAACCCCCCCCACTAAACACCTGCCCGATGTTCTGAATCAACGTTATGCATAATGCGGGATGCACACAGAGACGTGGCCACCAACTAGCTCAATTGGCGCAGGCAACAATGCAATACAAGAAAGAAAAATCACAAGTGCTCTGTAATTTGAACAGCCTACATCATTTTCTAAAGGAAAACAGCCTCAACATGAGAAATCACCCACAAAGCTAATATATTTGTTGGAATGCTACACACCTTCACTACGTTTTACGATGCCATGCTTTCATGCATACATGAAGAATTCAGACCCAGTGCTCCAAAAATCAGGTTGTTTTTAGGAGCGTTTGTGAAAAATAAAATAAGATGATTCAAGGGTTGAAATCTAACCTACCTTTGACATGCAAAAACCCACTCAAATGTCAATCTCCCACATATCCTGCTCAAACCCATAATCTCTTCTAGTCAGGGCGGCCGACGGACCATCAGCCATGGCTGTGATTGCTTGTGTGGAGGAGGGGAGACAGCTTGTTCAACATATATCCAAATATGTCTAACATGTTTGCCGCCCTCGTGTCAACGGTATGTAACAGATATCATTTTACGTCCCATTGTCATATTTGGCTTGTTTGATAGCTCAGCGATTTGAACATATATATGTTTTGTCTTTGCAAAAACATATATTATCACTGCTCAGCTCATGCTGATAAACCACAAAAAAACCTCTCTATAGAAACCGGTTGGGGGCCTATGACGCTCTGCACCTGCTTCCTGGAGAAGACGCTACAAGGACTATTAGATCTTTATCAAGCTTATTGCTATGAGACTGCATATAGCATTCTAATATCCGGAGCTAACAATCCAACACCCTGACTTAACCTATATAACCCTTTGGTGCCTAACAATAAAGCCAGAAGAAAGCATTTTTTGCATACTGAACAGCTTGTGTCAGTGTGGTTCTTTCAAAGGGTTTCTTCCAGTCTATCTGTTATATAATTGTAACATAATTAAGGAACGGTAACAGATAATCCTCGGACCGGTTCGGTCCATTCAATTGGCACCCAACAATGGGGCCATCAGGCTCTGACGACCATCAGCAATGCCCAGGACTCAGCGGACAGCAGTGGACAGGACGAAACGATCACTTCGAGACGCAGGTAAGACCTATGTATATGTTTCTTTCCATGTGTCACCTGTTATTAACTGTTGGTTAACTTGGTGGTCTATTCGGCTGTTTGCAGTCAGTCAAAGGTATATCTGTCTGTTGCTTGGCCTATAACCTGTAACCTGTAAAGGATTATCTGTTGCCCGTCTGTGGTTTTTTTTGTTCGTCTCTTATCGCTTAATCTGGTAGATTGGTAAGGCGGGAATCTGTTATAAGATGCAATAATGTTAATGGAAATAACACATTCACAACAGAAGGTCCACCGCAGACTGATCTTCGTGACTGTCGTATGATGTGTCGGTCGGTGTGTGATTAGAACATGATACATCCAGGACAGGAATTTCTCGACCGATTGATCTTTGTGACTATCGGTTGTCTGCCGACAGATCTTTGTGACTGTCGGTGGGGTGTGGCCAGGACAAAGAATTTTCCCAACCGACTGATCTTTGTGACTGTCCAGTGCCGTGTGTGTGGTGCCTAAGAGTGGTAGAAGTGTGTGTGGATACCACGATTTCTTGTATTAGCGCCCTGTTTGTCTCTGTTACTATATACTTGTGGCCTGAGTATGACCTGGACTGAATGACCTGAGAGTATAAGTCATTCGTTGAATTGTGGTATGTGGTTTATGTTTGGAATTAGTCCACAAGAGTGGGAAACTCTAAAACATAAGGAGTCATATCTACCGGTTATCCCTCAATCACACTTAGGCTACAAACCTATACATTGGGCGTTCCCACAATTTATGTGTTTATCGCCTGAATGCCCCTTCGTTCATTGGACTCTGATTGAACTGGATTAACATTCCACAAGTGTGCAAATTAGTTCGGCAGGACAGGACACAGTTTGTTTGTGTAATTGTTAGTCCTGCAGAGGGTTTTGGGTCGAAGTTGACAAGTGAGATTCAGAGAGTTTCCAAGGACTTGGGTACCCCTGGAATCTACCAGTTAGTCCCTACTGAAATAAATAGACTAGACTGTCATTTGGTGTATGAATCAGGAATACAGTGTTGTTTAAGTTTTAAATCTAACATGGGTAAATAATAAGTAAGATGAATAAAGTGACCGGAGGTGTCTCTGCTTTCCACACTCATTGACAAATGTGTGGGAAAGAAATAGTGAATATGTGAAAATCGCAAATTAATGCAATCTGTCACTAATACCCAAGATTACAACCAAACAATGGCGTACTCTTATAAAAACGAAAGAGTCCTACAATAGTAAGGGTCTACTAGAGACCCGAGGTCAGGTTCAAGTTTTCAAAGAATTGCATAAAGATATTGGTCCGAACAAAGCAGTAATCGGTTCTCAATGGATATATTTAAATATTTATTCACAGAGTCTCCCTTCCCTGGATGATCAGTGTTCAGCCACCGCCTATGCAAGGCGCAGGAAGGTTCTCACCAGTTACAGAGAACCTAGTACTTGAGGTCACCGCCCCAAACTCAGCTCCGGCGGCATCTTCTGGACCGCCCTGTCCCCAATGGCAGCGGCCATTTATACTCAGCCAACGCCCCTACTTTCAGTCCGGGCAGCAGCATTTTTTTAACTCGCCGGCCAACGCCCCTCTTTCAGTTCCGGCAGCACCATTTGTAACTCAGCCACGCCCCAAACCCCCTCTTCTCAGTTCTAGCACGCGGACATTTTAAACTAAGCCATGCACTGGCTGAAACTTCTCCCCAAATAACTGGTTCCCCAATTAACCCTTCAACACGCTGTTCCTCCAATAACCCAGTATGGACCACTACCAGTCAACTATCCACCCCGGCCCTATTATGGTGTAGGGGATGATGATTCCCCCTGATAAAAGATGTGGGACAGCAGCACGCACAGGTGCAGTGGGGGGTATACTAGACGTCGTTATAACCCGCGAGGGTGACCATCCAACACGTACAGTTCACAAAACAAGGCTACAGTGAAACTTATGAGCGCCAAATAACCTACTAAAGTAGACACCTTAAAGCCCCTTGTAAAGCTACCCAACTACCAAAAGAGGGAAAGAAATACCGGCGATGAATTAGGGGTTAGTCGCCATCCCCCCTATTTAAGTCACCCACCCCAAGATGATGCGGTCTGGGACTACCTGTAGATAATACCAGTCCACCCCCCTCAAACTGAATAACGGGATGCCCTGCAACCTAGGTCTAGGTCAATCCTTCCATTCTGACTCCTCATAATGCAAGGGGGGAGTTCGGATCCATGAACCCCCCTAAGGGGAAGAGTGATACATAGTACACCCACATTGTATGTTTACATTTAACCTCCGTCAAGCAATCACACTCTAATAGCACCAATTACCAGAACCCAAGACCACAGCTATGCCCTTCTATCTACGCGAGACGTTGCTGGTATCAAAAGACTTACTTACTCAGCAAACCTGGAAAGACTGGAGAGTCTGTGTCGACAAAATGAGCAGGGGATGGGCTTTGTGAGGTTCAGGGGCACCCTGGATTGTAGTGTCCCCTAGATGAATTCACTCAGAGGCCAAATTGATGATAAAAGATCTTTCAAGATAGCACGTGCGGTTTCACATGTTTAACACAAATTGGGTGTAAAACAAGAAAGAACCCCCGAGGGGATTGGTTACAGGGTTCATATAGTACAGAATAAAATCAGATCTAAAGCATATTGCTTGCAAAAATCATATTGCGCAGAAATTGGGCGGGTGCACAGAGTGTCTGATAGATATCTAATTGTCGTGCTTTGTTATCTGTAGTTTTTGTCTTCTAGTTTATTTCTATGTCATTTTCAGTTTTCCAAAAGTCCCTCTAATATTACATTGTTAAACCTTGGGTACCCAAATTCCTTTACTTATGTGTGATATATTTTATTCAAACCATAAATAAACCACTATTATTGTTCACATTAGGGACCCCCCCTGTGTCACCTATCAAGCTTATTGGCCATCATGAAAGGTGCATATAGACCACAATCAGGCCCCCACACCACCTATGGGTCCGGTGTGACATTCTGTGAGCAAAAAATCCTGGGCACAGAATAGGCTAGCTGATCAGGTGTCAGTTCTTCCCGACATTCACAGACAAGGCAGAATGTGGAGAAATATTCAAGTCCGTCTTGTCCTAAGTGTTCAATGATCTAGGATTTGCAATATAACAATCTCCAAGACACCCAATGCTGTTCCCATCAGCCTTCGTTGGTGGTTAAAGGAGAAACTGTAAAGAAAGGCCTGGACCACACGCCCGTTGCCTGAATATTGTAACATTAAGACTGGGTACACACAAGAGATATTTCGGTCTCCCGATCGGACAATAGGTTCAGTGTATTGGTCTCGTGACCGAAATGATCGCATCGAAAGGGCCACTGTCGATCGACCGTTCGTCCGAATGGAACGAAAGGACGATGGAACAGGGTGGAAAACCTCGTCCGGCGTGGCGGTCTCTATGGATCGCACGATCGGTCGCGGGTGACTATCGGACTACGGTGCTTTGCCGCGACCGACAGTCCTTCCTCCTGGCCGACCGTTCGAAAGTATTTTGAACGGTTCGTGTCAGAGGAAAATCGATAGGTGGTGGTACCCAGCTTACTCTTGAAAACCCTAACAGTCAGTGGCTAAGGGATGGAAGCAATCCCTTGCACCATGACAACACACCGCTGGTTCCTGTTAAGAAAAAGGAAGTAGGTAACCCGGACAAATAACGCCTGTACAAGAAACTTTACGGGCCGTGAATGAAGCTACAATACTGGAAAACACCATTGATCCAAACCCACACCTTACCTGGCATACCTCCGTCCGCTTTCGTCTTCAGCGTTTGTGGTTTGTGAGCGCCTTTTTCAGGTTCCGCTACACGTATTTGTCGGGCTTCCTGTTGGGCTTCACGCGTGAGTGGGAGCAATATTGTTGGAACCGTTATGCCCAAGGGGCGCAAGATTCACCAACGCAATTTCCAAAGCATTGACTTCTATCCTGGACTCAGGAAGCTATCACAACCCTGAGGTTCCTATTACTCCAATATGTGGACGATCTTTCTCTGCTCGCCCCCACTTCTGTCGTCTGTAGCAAAGCAACAGAGGACCTTACTCGTCATCTAGCGGATCAAGGTTGCACGGCCTCAAAGCAAAAGTACAGTGGGGTCAACCCCTGGACATCTCGGAACAAAGTATTTCTCGGGGACAGACACTCACAAGAGATCACGATTTACAAGGCATTGTTCTTCACGAGGACTAAACCTCTACATGACTTCCTCGCCTTATCTCTTATTGCCGTTCATTGATCCCAGAAGCCTCCATTCTTTGCAACCTCTGTAAGGTACTAAAGTCTGAACCCTGATACTATGACAGCCGAACTTGGCCGAAATGTTTTCACCATTCTGAAGACTATCCTATCTCAGCACCAGCGTTGGGTCTTCGGACTATAGAGAGCCATTCAACCTCTTCCTCTGAACACCAGGGCCCCGCCCCTTGGTGTCCTGCTCAAACATGGATTAAAGATTGAACCCATTGGTTTACTTTTTGGCAACTAGACAGTGGTTTCTAAGGGAAGCCCATCCGCACTGAGGGCAGTATTGCAGCTTCATTTCCTCCTTGATACAACCTCTGACATCATCCTGGTCCTATTTGCATCATCTCTGGCGTCACCATGACATTTCTGCTATTCTCAATCACATCTTCAGCCGAAACAATATGTCCTTCATCTGCCCATACTTCGTCTCCGGTGTTCTATCCTCATGCCAACAATGTCACACTTCAACGTGTTCCACTACTCAACCCCCTCCACACTTCCTTGGCCAATTCCTGACGGGGGGTATCACAGATAACGGAACAGTTGACCATGGAGCCGCAGCACAAGATACACAAAAACAAATTGCTTTGACCTCATGCAACAAAACACGCGAACTTCCCACAGTTCAGCTCATGCTCACTTGAAAACCCAGACATATCACTTTATTTGGGATGCGTTCACGCTTTGCAGATGACAAGGCAAATTCATTTGTTCGCTTCACCACAACCACTCTGTGCTCCAAGCCTGAAGCCCTACCTACCGTATACTCCCGCCAAGAAGCAGAGCTCAAAGCCTTAACTGAGCATGCACATCGCAAAAGGCAAGCGCCTTATAATGTCCACACTGACATCCGATATGCCCAGGGCTCGCTCTAGACTTTGGCGTCTTTGTGAAACAGAGGATCTTTGACAGCTACACCGACACACCCATCAAACATGGCAAATCTGTTGCAGAACTAATGGAAGCACTGTGCATAAATATACCCGAAAAGTTTGAAAGTAAAGAGCCTCATGGCAAAACTCAACTCCCCTGAACCCACAGGCAACCATATGGGCCGACCAGGCTGCAAGTCACTGCTGAAAAGAATACAGGAATTGCCAGAGATGCGAGATACTAATTTAAATTTCAGACACAAATACCAAAACAACAATTCCCCTTTCTTCAGATGGTTTCCATACAACAAGGATAAACTAAAAAATACCAAGACAACACCGCAAGAGAAGAGGAGGAGTGCTGGGAAGGGGGCAGTATTAGGGATGGATGGTAATATTACATAACAAAAAGAGTATGTATACCTAGGCAGTCTCTACCAGCCCTCGTTCAATGGGGCACATGGACCTGCCACATTCAAAGAATCTCATGACTAACCTACTATCAAGACTTACTTTGCTCCTAGCATAACCACCTTATACACAGGACTACACTGCTTCCTGGCAATATGTGCATAAATGCAATTCCAGGGCGTATGAAACAACCCCCCTCCCCAAAACGTCATCTGGCAAAACCTTTGTACCTTCCAAAGATCCCGATAGACCAATCAAATGCAAAAAGTGGAAGATTTGAAAATAGGCCGCTGGTAAAATCGTTGGATTATGTTCTCCGGATGGCCAGAAGCATATCCAGTGACTACATGACCGTCTAAGATACTGATGCCAAGAAATACTTCCGAAATCATAATGCAGATCGTGTGTACCGTAGATATGAAAGTGATCAGGTCCTGCATTCACTGCAATGTTACACAAGAAAATCTGACTGCTTTTAGGAGCAACATTACAACTTTCAACACGCCCTATCATCCCAAGCGTAGCGGGGAAGGAAAGAATGATGGACTTAAACGCATGTTAAAATGCTCAAGTCTGGGATGGGGATGGCCTTGACAGTTGCTATATCTCTGTCTTCAGTGTCAGATACTCACCCAGGGGGACACAAAATATCCCCTTTGTGAGTCCTATTTTGATCAGCCCCTAGGTTAGGGTGTTATTTCCCCCGCAATTACAGTTACATTCAGATTGTACTGTATTAAACTATTTTGTTTGCCAACTAACACGTGAATAACTAAAGTGCATGGTCAAGGGGGTGTTTTCTTCTCTTCCAGATCCTGAGTCTTAACAGGTACCCCTTCACTCTCTCCCAGGTGCTGGTGCTTGTCAAGAAGTTTTGTAAGAAAGCACTCCCGACCATTCCAGGTTCTCCTTACCACTCCCCCACTTCAGTGACGCGGAAGAAAGCCTGTGTCATTGAAATAGAGGGAGGGGGCAACATGACAAGGACCTGGGAGATAGAGTGGGAAAAAGCAGTCAGGAACAGAAGGGGCTATTGGGAGAAAGGCAGGCAGGGCTGTGGAGAGCTAAAACTGATGAGACATCTTGAGCAGGGGAGGAAAAGGAGCGGCAGTTTGGCTTAGAATGAGGGAGGGATGCTGTCGGTTCTTCTGGCGGTGGCGGAGGCAAAAAGGCGAGGAGTTGAATGGGAGCGGGAGACTAACTGGAGAGGTCGGGTGAGACGGACAAAGCAGGTGACCTGGAGGGCAGGCAATAGCGGACCAGAGCGCGGACCGAGTATGTGGGAGTATGCGGCGGCCTAGAGGCCAAACAGGTTGAGTCCCGTCACACGTCGAAAGGACAAAGAAAGACCGAGCCAGAGCCCAAACAGATTAACAAGCGCACGGAGTGGGGGCCAGGAAAGTCAAGCAGCAAGGAGGGGGAGGAGCCATAGAAAAGGGGAGCAAAACAAAAGAACAAGCCAAAGTGAACAGGCTAATGCGGTGGAGAATGGAAGTAGTAGAAATTACAGAATAAGGGAGACCGTGTCAGAGGGAAGGGAGAGAGCAGATAATGGGAGCAAACAGGGGAAAGTTAAATCAAAGAAGAAGGGCTTCACCAGTTGCCATCAAACAAGCACAGCAGGACTGCAAGTAGAGAGTGCAGCAGAACAACATACGGATGACAAAACGGGGTAGAGGTTCCCAAGCAGGAACAAGGGCAATAGCAGGAATAAAGAATGGAAGGAGAGAGGCAAAGGCAAAATGCTACTGAGTGTGATAAGGGGCCGGATCATGCAGGGCATTCAAACCTCCATTTTTGGTACAATAGTCAGAATAGGGGAATGGAACAAAGGATTCCTTACCTGAGCCAGGTTGAACAGAAAGTGGACGGGAGCACGCGTTTAGGCGGGGGAAAGGGGAGGAGTTTTGGGTTTTAAGGTGACTGTAAAAAGAAAAATCAAACTAACTTTGAACATCCTGATATTGACTTTAATGTAAAGGCTGTTCAGGACCAGACAGGGGTTCCATTTGGTCTGTTGGATGGCAAAGTTTTCGGAATACTTGGAAAAAGTGGCTAGTTGAGGTCAGGAGCGCGAGTCCTCCTTTTGGTGGCGGAATGCGGGTCTCCCCTCCCCCAGACGCGGTTAAGAGGTGCCATGGAAATGCAGTATGGGATCCTACTGGCGCAGCACTGTGCTTTTGCGTTCAGGTTGCAAGAAGTGGGGCAAACGAAAGGGGCTGTGTAGGTACGGGACAAAGGAATCCCAGATTGTCTGATCCACCAAACACCAGCTGATGTGCAGGGGGACTCAGCTGGTGGGGGCGGAGACTGATTGGCCAATGTAATCAATTAAGGTCCAGCGTGATGTCAGGGGGATCAGCTGCAGGCTGAAAACTGGATTGGGGCTGAACAGACCAGGAAACCCCAATAATCCAGCTGATGTGCAGGGACTCAGCTGGCAAGGGCGGAAAACAGGAAAAAAGTGATCGGGGGCTGAAAAGGCCAATTAATCCGATCATGCCAGCTGATGTGCGCGGGGACTTGTGGCGGCGCGATTGGGGGCTAATTGAGCCAGGTAATACCAATCAGCCATGGGGGAGGAAGACCGCATTTAGTTTGAAGGGGACTTTGAAAATTGGGTTTTTGTGGAATTATGGTTGTGTAATTTAATAAAGTGCACCTCCCCAATTTTTGCCAAGAAAAAAAGTTGTGCCGTGTGTGTTTTTCAATTTTAAGGTTAGGAGTCTCTATCTATGTGGTAATAAAAAAGGTATCCAAGGTTTATGGTTAGGGATTTGGGTTTTTTCAAGGTTTACAGGCTGGGTGGGTATCTCTGACCCAAGGGAGCCTCAGGCTCAGGAAGAGAGGAGAAAAGGACAACTCAGACTGCAGACATTATCAGAAAGCACAGCAGAGAGTAGGCAGGAGTGGAAAAGATTACTAGGAAACAGAAAGGGGAGAGCCAACCATGGATGTAGCCGCGATATATGTAAATGGGGCGGCAAAGGGACAAAACATGGACGAGCTTCACCTTCCAGAGTGGACAGGATGAAAGCCGAAAATTATGGTAGGAATAATTACCAATGAAGCGGCCGACAAGGGCAGGCACACGTTTTGCACTCTGTTTATTACAGAGGCAGCAGGTTTTCATCAACCAGCAGGCAGACCTCAGTAATCAGCAGAGGAATCTGAAAGACGATACAGGAGGCCTAAACCAGCAAATTGGGAGCCTGAGAGGCAAATAGGGAAGGATCACGTCGATCGAGGCGATCTTTGATGGATCAGGCGACGGTGCGACAACCAATTACTCCTTCAAACAGTGCAGGTACTAACATTACAAATTATTAATCACACAGCACAATATACCTCAAAATGTTTCTTAAGTTCAAATAGGTCAGGCAAGCAGGGGGGGGACAATAATGGGCGATATTGTGTTCAGGTTTAAAGAAGTAATCGGAAAAATTGGAAGGGTCACCAAGCAACAGGATCAGTGGCGAGCGAGGTAAGGGAAGGTTCAGAAAGCAAGGTACATCAGGGCCAGGTAGTCGACAGGATGGGGCAGTGTCTCAAGACGGGAAAAACGGTAGGAATAAGGAGACTAGCGAATCATTTTCAGATAGACGAAACGGCACATATATAGCTCGAAGGGCCGCGCGGAGTGCATTTAGACAAGAATATAAAGGAAAAACTATTGGCGTAGGAATTTGCGAACGTTTGCTTTATTGCCAACTAGAAAGGTTTTTGCTAGATAAATGGGATAATTTTAGGGAAGGAAGAAATATGGAAGACGAAAGAAAAGGAGGATCTGATTAATACCTAGGACCATGGAAAATTGGCTCCAGACTTTTGTGTCCTGAGGAATCATATTAGGTGGACGTAACCCTGAATTTGCCTTTCATTATTAGTGTTACCTAGACGCCATCTGGGAGGCCCACAGGTGTTTATGGGGGCAGAGTCCTGCCTGTAGACGAGGCTTTTTGACGAACAAGATGGCGGTAGGCAAGATTAGGTGGGACCACAGAGACATCGGGCATGTGGATGAGGTAATTATGAAATAATAAGAGTTTTCAAGCTCCCAGCTATTCTACTTCCCACCATTTCTTGCCAGCCGGAAACAAGATGGGAATGGGAGGGCAGAAAGAAAGGATTGTGCTGGCAATTCAAACAAGGGAATTGCAAATGGGTGGCAAACTGTAAGTTTAGGCACGAGTGCTCATGGTGCAACCGGGTCTCCTCCAGCAGCCAATGCTTTCAGAAAAAATAGACAAGTCACCGTAAGGTACAGAGATAGTTTTGGCAAAAGGGGGAACTCCGGTGAAACTTGGCAGATGTTACCACCTATACAAATAGTACCCATTCAAGAAAAGGCAAGGCAGTTATAATCCGGTTTTAAGTTTGGTTTTCACTTCCTTCAAAACATGCAAGGGCCGAGGGTATTAGTTGCAAAATTTACGTTCGTTAGTTAGAACCTGTTAAAGTGAGGGAAAAATTGAGGAGAAAGCGGTTAGGTTGGGTAGAATAGCAGGAAAAACCATATAACCTCCCACTGATCCAATTTGATAGTCTATCCCATAGGGATCATTCCCACCAAAAGAGAGCAAGGTCAGTACACGGCTTATACATCACCTGTCATGTGTCCAGATGGTTTTAATCAGTCAATGCATGAAATAGACAAAACATTAACTAACAGTGGAATACACTCTTTTTGATGAGGCGATAAGAGTTTCCGAACGCAGTTTCAGGGGCAGTAAATGTCAAAAACGGAATGTTGGAAGCAGCCATTAGATACTACCAGTTACACCAGAGTCTAGTACCGATCAGGCTGCAAGTTTGAGAAAATTTTATATGATAGCAGCCTGCCAATGGATGCCTCTATTTCCTTGACCAGCTATTCGAACAACTTTTAGCAGTTCAATCGAATGGATAGTGAAGTATGAATCTGGCTTGTTCAACAATCGTACACTCTTGGATGATTTTTTAATGGTAGATTCCAGAGTCCCTGCGAAATACTGCTGAAACAATGCAAGATCAGTGTCAGAGCAAATAGGCATTCCTTTGGCCCTCTGAAAAAACGATACCACCCACAACTGTTTTCATTTCTGCATAGGCTGCCCAGAAGAAAAATAAAGAAAACCTTGTACATATAATTAAAGGAAGTCATATCAGCCAAAAAGTCCCCACTAAAACCACATGCAGGCCCTGATAGGAAAGCTAAAATTTCGCATTGTAAGATGATCCCAATATGGAGAGTTTTTGGCAGAAGATTGTCATATCAACAGCAGGCATTTAAGAAAGCACATCATTTTGATTAGGGTGCAAAACAAATTAAAGAGACCTTTTACATTTGGCTGCAATTTCTGAGACATTCAATGGTAGGGTTTATTGGCAGACACCATTTACAGTTGCACGAGACGATTACAACTAATTTACAGATGCAGCAGGTGAAACAGGCTCGGAGCATACCGGCAAGGAGCGTGGATGCACACAGAAACGTGGCCACCAACTAGCTCAAATGGGACGCATGCACAAATGCAATTACAAGAAAAAATCAAAGTGCTCTGTAATTTGAACAGCCTACACATTTTCTAAGGAAACAGTCCCTAAACATGGAAATTCACCCCACAAACTATATATTTTTGGAATCTACACACCTTCAGCTACGTTACGATGCCATGCTTTCATGCATACATGAAGAATTCCAGACCCAGTGATCCAAAGAACTCAGTGTTTTTAGGAGGTTTTGTGAAAAATAAAATAAGATGATTCAAGGGTTGAAATCCTACCTAAACCCTTTGACCAAGCAAAAAAAACCCACTAAATGTCAATCTCCCACATATCCTGCCTCAAACCCATATGTGTGGGTGCACACAGAGACATGGCCACCAACTAGCTCAAATGGACACATGCACAAGTCCAATTACAAGAAAAAAATAAAGTATTCTCTAATTTGAACAGCCTAATCAACTTGGAAATACCCCCACAAACTATATATTTTTGGAAGCTACACACCTTCAGCTACCTGATGGTATCATGCTTTCGTATATACATGAAGAATTCCAGACGCTGTTATTCATAGAACTCCGTGCTTTTAGGAGATTTTGTGAAAAAAATAAAATAAGAGGACTCAATGGTTGAAATCTACCTAAACCCACTTGGCAAGTTAAAAAAACCACTAAATGGAATCTCCGACATGTCCTGAATCAAACGGTATGCCATATAAGTTGGGTGCAAACAGAGACGGGGCCACCAACTAGCTCAAATGGGATCCATGGCAATTGCAATACAAGAAAAAATAAAAAAACGCCAGTTAGTACGGAGAGTCCCACAAGTTTTTGCACAATTTACTGATCCTAAAAATTCAATCCGGTCTTTTTTTGGTACCTCTGCAAAATTTTCTACTAAAATAGGCTTAGGGGCATATTATATAAAGGTTCGTAACTTTTCGCGGCGTTTTCGCGGACATTAACGCATAAATGCGTTTACGCGATTTATAAAAGTCCGAAAATGGCCGCGTTAAGTTAACGAAGCGTTAACCTTTCGCGGCGATACTACCTGTTGACCGCCGCTGTGCTAATTTAGCAAAGCGGCGGGACGGTTTTTTCGCCTCGGCTATCATCGGCTGTTTTTTACTTCGCACATTGAGGTGGCGAAGTCAGCCGATACTAAGCCTCCCACGGCGGGGATGGGCAAGCACCTGCGGCGGGTGGTCGCACCCGCCCCGGGAAAGGGAAAACACGCCCCCCCGCCCACACCCCGCTTCCCACAGCCCCTCCCAACCCTTCCCGCTCCGCGCAATCTCGGAAGGGAGGCTAGGAGGGCGTGCCGGTAATGGCCGCAAGAGCAGTTGGTCCGCGACCACCTGCCGTCACCCCCTCCCCAGTCATACCCCTCCAAGCCCCAGCCCCCCCGCCCCCGGCCGTCTCCCGGGGAGGGAAGGGAGGGAGCCCGTTGGGAGGGGTGGAGGCTCCCTCAGCGGGGCCCGATAAGGTGCCCTTTTGGGGCTTAGGGGGTCCCGCAGCTGCGAACCGGGACCCCCCTCCCCCGGCCCTATGTAAAGGCCTTTGGCGGCACTTACAAGTCCCTTGCGCTCTGACAAGAGCCTTTTTGGGGCTTAAGGTGTCCCGCAGCTCTCGAACCCCGGGACCCCCCTCCCCGCCCTATCAGGGCTTTGTCGGCACTTACCAAGTGCCCTTCGGCTCTAACAAGAGTCCCTTTGGGGCTTAGTGGTCCGCAGCTTCGAACGGGACCCCTCCCCGGCCCTTTCCCGGAATCTGATTGGTTAATTGTAAGGCAAGTTAAAAATTGACCAATCATGAAACGCTTTATGGATTTCTTCAAACCTATATAAAGAGGACTTTCTTCCGCCGTGTAACTCAGATGCCATCCGCAGTTAGAATGTCTGAAGAAAGAAGAAAGAAGCGTGCTTGGACCTCGCTCCGCTGAGGCCGGCCAGTGCCGGGGCTTCACATTCGGCGCCGCAGTGAGTCTTGCCGCATCGGCGTTGCACCTGAGTGTGGTTGGTGTCGCCAGCCCAAGATCGTCGCGTCGGATCAAGACGCCGGCAACATCGGCCTCGTTGAGTCGCCGGCCCCGCGGGGGTACCCCTGGAGGCCGTCGTGGGCTTAAAATTACCGCATCAAGACACATCGCGGCCGCGATACTATCGCGGAATCTCGCTCGCCAGTTATAAATGGCGATATCGTCTATTTCCGTCGGCAGCGGTGTGTGACGGCGGTAATTTTTTGAGCGAGTCTTATGGTTGCTTTTAAAATATGCCCCTTAGTCCTCCCCTGAATCGACACAATAATCCATCCGCGTTTACTTTTAACCGATCTTCCGGGGGACATTGGGAAGCTGGAGACAGACAAGGTTTGTGCTAATTTTATAGTTTTTTAGTTACAAAAAAGGTGTGTTGATCACTTTAATATTTTTTTTTCGTTGTATTTCCCTTTTTTTTTTGGACTCATTCCCAAGGGATCGACATCAAATCACTCTTATGGACTGATACCCCGAACTTGGAATACTGGGCATAAATGCCCGTTTTCCATTCGAAACTCCGATCTCGGAAAATCTTCTTTCCCGTGAAATCATTTTCCAGGAATGATTTTTCATTCATTGGCAAAGAATCAATAATTTGGGTGACAGAGTGATCACAAATTTTGATCTCGTCCCCTTGTTTTCCTAAGCCTTCATCATAATAAAGACTTGAAAAAACTATTTGGTGAATGAGACTTTGAGTTCCATTCACAAAATGTATAGTAAAGGCCTGTCAGCATGAACAGCTGTACTATACTAGGTACTGCAGCGTGGATCTGAAATGGAGACCACCAGGACAGCACTTAACCTCTCTTAGGGAAGACCCCGGTGAGGAGGAATTCAGTGAGTCACCGTGGTCTCCCTTTCCGGACAGAAGACCGTCCTCCTCTGCTCTTCCTCCCACGTGGGCCGGCTGCCGGGCTGCAGTAGGGATATCTTCCAATCCCCCCCCTCGGATTTGGACACACCGAGGGGGATCGAGGGGGCTAGGGGGGCAGTTAAATGCTGCCCCCCGATCACCCCTAGCGGGGGGCCAAATTTTGTTTTTTGCAGTGGGGAGCCACAGAACATGTATTCACGATCCTTTGCAGTTTGAAGTCATTAATCACATAACGTAAATACACATCCTGTGGCACTAGAAGGGTTAAATATACCATTTTTTCTAAACTGATAATGTCATATAAAGAAGTACACACATTTGCAGTCTCATAGCGTACTCATAGCGACCACTTTGGTCTTTAGGGAATGTTTAAAGGGCATGTCCACCCCCCATAGCAACATTCCTTTATATCGTAGGGTATACCCTCCCACCCCCACACCGCTAAGTTAAAACTTAAAAATCAATTCCCAACTTAAGCTCCTGGTTCCAGCGTCGCTCTGGTCCGTCTCCCCTGCCCGCCAGATCTTTTCTTTTAGCAGGGGGCCGACCACGCCCATGGCTTGATTGGCTGTGTGGAGGAGACAGCTTGTTCAAATTATCAAATATATCTTCATTGCACGCCTCGTGTCAACTGTATGTAAATAATCATTTTTACTGTCCCTTGTCATATTTGGCTTGTTTTGATAGCTTCAAGCGATTTGACATATATAGTTTTGCTTCTGCAAAACATATTATCACCTGCTCAGCTCATGCTAGATGAAACCACAAGAGAAACCCTCCTAGAGAAACGGTTGGGGCCTATGACGCCTGCACCCTGCTTCCTGAGAAGACTGCTACAAAGGACTATTATGATCTTTATCAAGCTATTGGCTATAGACTCTGCATATAGCTATATCCGAGCTAACAATCAACACCCCTGACTTAACCTATATCAACCCTTTGTGCCTAACAATAAGCAGAAGAAGCAATTTTGCATACTGAACAGCTTGTTTCAGTGTGGTTCTTTCTATTTCTTCCCAGTCTATACTGTTATATATTGATAACTAATTAGGAAGGTAACAGATAATCCTCGGACCCGGTTTCGGTCCATACAATTGGCACCCAACTGGGCCACAGGCCTCTGACTGACCATCACCAATGCCCAGGACCCAGCGGACCAGCAGTGGGACAGACGGAAACTGATACTTCCCGAGACGCAGGTTAAAGACCTATGTTATTAGTTTTCTTCTGTGTCAACCTGTTATACTGTTGGTCTTTGGTGTCTATATCGGCTGTTTGCAGTCAGCAAAGTAATATCTTGTCTGGTTGCTTTCCTATAACCTGTAAACCTGTAAAGGATTATCTGTTTGCCCGGTCTGTGTTCTTTGTTTGTTCGTCTCTTATCTTCTAATCTGTAGATTTGGATAAGCGGGGAATCTGGTTAATGAGGCAATACATGTACATGTGAATATACACATTCACAACAGAAGTTCCCCCGACCGACTGATCTTCGTACTGTCGTATGAGTGGCGGTCGGTTGTGTTAGACACCATTACATCCAGGACAAGGGAATTTTCTCTGACCGATATCTTGTGACTATCGGTGTCTGACCGACAGATCTTTGTGACTGTCGGGGGTGGCCAGGGACAAAGAATTTCCCCAACCGACTGATCTTTCGTGACTGTCAGTGCGTGTGGGTGGTCCTAAAGAGTGGTAGAAGTTGGTGTGATACCACTATGTTCTTGTATTAGAGCCTCTGTTGTCTCTGTTTACTATATATTGTGCCTGAGATTGACCTGACCTGACCTGACCTGAGAGTATATGTCATTCGTTTGATTGTGTAGTGTTTATTGTTTGGAATAGTCCACAAGGTTGGAAACTCATAAAAATAAGGAGTCATCCTGACCGGTTATCCCTCATCACACTTAGGCTACAAACCTATACATGGGGCGTTTCCCCATCCCCATTTATGTGTTATCGCCTGAATGCCCATTCGTCAGTGGGAATCTGATTGCACTGGATTAACATTCCAACATTGTGCAAATTATTTTCAGGCAAGGACAGGAACACAGTTTTGTTTTTTGTAATTGATATCCTGCGAGGTTTTGGTCGAAGTTGAACCAGTGAGATTCGAGATTCACAGACTGGGTACCCTGGAATCTACAGTTAGTCCTACTGAATAAGATAGACTAGGACGTCATTTGTTATGATCAGGAATACCGTTTGGTTAATTTAAATGGCTACATGGTTAAAAAGAATAGTAAGATGAAAAGTAGAACACTGAGGGTGTCTCTGCTTTCACACTCCATTGAAAAATGTGTGGGAAAGAAATATGTAAAGATTATGTGAAAATCGCAAAATTATGCAATCTGTCACTAAATAGCCAAGATTACAACCAGAACAATGCGTACCTCTTATTAAAAACGAAAAGGGAGTCCTACAATATAAGGGTCTACTAGAGACCGCAGAGGCATGGTTCAAGGTTTCAAAGATTGCATAAAGATAATTGGTCCGAACAAAGAGTAATCGGTTCCAATGGATATATATTAGATATTTATATCACATAGAGTCTCCCTTCTCCTGGGATCAGTGTTCACCCACCGCCCTATGAAGGCGCAGGAAGGTTCTCACTCCAGTACAGACCCCTATAATTGAGGTCACCACGCCCACAAACTCAGCTCCAGCGGCCTCTTCTGGACGCCCCTTGTCCCCAATGCACGGCCCATTTTAAGCTCAGCCAACGCCCCTCCTTTCAGTTCCCCGGCAGCAGCCATTTTAACTCGTCCAACGCCCCTCTTCTCAGTTCCGGCAGCAGCCTTTTAACTCAGCCAACGCCCCCTTCTCAGTTCTAGCCAGCGCGGACATTTTACCAAGCCATGCACTGGCTGAAAACTTCTTCCCAAATAAACTGGTCCCCATTAACCCTTTCAACCAGGCTGTTACTTCCCAATATCCACCCAGTATTGACCACTACCAGTCACTATACACCCCGGCCCCTATTATGGTGTTAGGGGTGAGATGATTCTGATAAAGAATGTTGACAGCAGCACAGCCAAGGTGCAGTGGGGGGTACTAGACTCGTGTATACCCGCGAGGTGACCACTCCACACGGTACAGTTCACCAAGAACAGGCTACAGAAAACTTAATGCGCCAAATAACTACTACATAGACCACTAAAGCCTAGGAAGCTACGCCCATACCCAAAAGAGGGAAAAAGAATACAGGCAGATGAATTAGGGGTTATCGCCATCCCCCTGATTAAGTCACCACCCCCAAGATGATTCGGTCTGGACTACTGTAGAAATACCCAGTCCACCCCCCTTCAAACTAGAATAAGGGATTACCTGCAACTCTTGTCTAGGTCACTCCTTCCTTCTTGACTCCCATAATGCGGGGAGTTCGGATACATGGAACCCCAGGGAAGAGTGATACAAAGTACATCCCACATTGTATGTTACATTTCCTCCAGTCAAGCACCACTCTAATAGCCCAATTACCCAGACCCAACCACCAGCCTATGCCCTTCACCCTCTACACCGCAGAATTGCTGGTATAAAAAGAATTACTCAGCACCTGGAAGACCTGGAGAGTCTGTGCGAAATATGAGCAGGGATGCTTTGTGAGTTCAGGGGCACCCTGGATTGTAGTGTCCCCTAGATGAATATCACTCAGAGGCCAATTGATGTAAGAGACTTTATCAGATAGCACGTGCGGTTTCACATGTTACACACAAATTGGTGTAAAACAAGAAGAACCCCCGAGGGGCAATTGGTTACAGGTTTATAAGACAGAAAAAATCAGATATAACATTTGCTTTGAAAACATCATATTGCGCAGAAGCGGAGTCACAAGTGTCTGATAGAATCTAATGCGTGCGTTGTTTTATCTGTAGTTTTGGCTTCTAGTTTATTGGTATGTCATTTTCAGCTTTTCCAAAAGTCCCTCTAAATATTAATTGTTAACCCTTTGGTTACCAAATTCCTTTACTTATGTGTAGATTATATTTATTCAAAACACTATAATAAACCACTATTATTGTTCACATTAGGACCCCCCTGTGTCACCTATCAGCTTTTGGCCCATCATGAAAGGTGCATTAGACACAATCAGGCCCCCAACACCACAACCTATGGGTCCTGTGTGACATTCTGTAGCAAATAAAATCCTGGGCACAGAATAGGCTAGCTGATCAGCTGTCAGTCTTCACGACATTACACAGGACAAGGCAGGAATCGTGGAGAAATATCAAGTCCGTCTGTCACAAGTGTTCAATGATCTAGGATTTGATAAGTTAACAAGTCTCAAGACACCCAAATGCTGTCATCAGCCTTCTTGTGTGGATTAAGGAACTGTAAAGAAGGCCTGACCACAGCACTCCTGAATATTGTACACTTAAGCTGGGTACACACGATGAGATATTTCGGTCCGATCGACCAATGTATTGGTCGATCGGACCGAATTATCCATCGAAAGTGCCCATGTCCGATCGACGCGTCGTCCGAATCGAACGAAGGACGATCGGACAGGGTGGAAAACCTCGTCCGATCGTCGGGTCCTCTATGGACCGCACGATCGGTTCGCGGGTGACTATCGGACACGGCTGCTTTTGCCGCGACCGACAGTCCTTCCTCCTGGCCGACCCGTTCGAAAGTATCGAACGGTCGGTCAGGAGGAAAATCGATAGGTGTGTACCCAGCTTAACTCTTGAACCCTACAGCAGTGGCTAAGGACTGGAAGCATCCCTGGGGAGATCAAAATCAACACCAATCATGGTTGCCAAAGAAAACTATTGTCTCACCAACTGCGACCTTTGCGTTATCTACACCACTGTAGACCACAATTGAACCAAGTCAAGGATCAGTTGCTAAAGGCATTGAAGAGATGAAAACTAAACATCATCTCACAATTGAAACCTACAAAAGGAAATAACCCTGTTTCAATCCTAATAGAGGGAAAACTTGTTATATACTGTGGAAAACTTGGTCACATCAGCCGTGATTGCAGGGGCCCAAAAAGACAACACATCCCAACCATGATTACCTGCTCCACCACTCCACCACTTCCTCAATAGGATGTTGGCAAACCTGTGTCTGGTACCCCAACGCCAATCATGTCTTATACCCACTGAGGGACCGGACACCTTTGCAAAATTACCCTACCAATCCAAGGCACCCCTACCACTTTCCTGATAGACACAAGGGCAGCCCAAAGCGTAATCAGGACCCAAATTTACCAGATCACACTCCACTCCTGATTCCAACATATCTTGCGTTGGGGTAGATGGCACTCCTAGTACTAACCCGCTTACTTCCCTTTACAAGTGGGATCCTTCTCTGGCTTACTGGCACGTTTTGTCGCCTCCACCCACTGTCACTAAACCTTTTCGGTACAGACATCCTTTCTAGACTACAAGCGAAGGTGGTGTTCCTGCCGGATGGCACTGTCACAGTATCAACACCTCTTGACCAAGCTGAAGCTTCATCCCTCTGTTCTGTCCTTCTTCTAATGTCTATAGATTCGGTTTCACACCTTCCAACATACCGATGATGTCTTGTGTAGGATCCCTCCCTCTTTATGGTCTCAAGCCCAGAAGACATAGGCCGTCTCAAAGTCCCGCCTGTGATGGTTTACCTTAAAGAAGGGGTGGCTCTACCCTGGAACCTCAATACCCCTTGAAACCGGCTCATCAAAGCCATTTCATAACAAATATGTACCCTTCTTGCAAATGGCCATTGTAAAAACTGTCTCACACCACCACAACCGCTGTTTCCTGTTAGAAGAAAGGTAAGTAGGTGAACCCGACAAATACCCGCCTTGTACAAGACTTACGGGCCGTGAATGAAGCTACAATACTGGAAACAAACCAATTGTATCCAACCCTCACACCTTACTCTTGGCATACCTCCGTCCGCTTTCGTCTTCAGCGTTGTGGATTTGGGTGACGCCTTTTTCAGTGTTCCGCTCACGTATCTTGTCGCTTCCTTTTGCTTTCAACGCGGAGTGGGAGCCATATTGTTGGGCCCGTTATGCCCCAAGGGCGCAGAATTCACCAACGCAATTTTCCAAAGCATTGACTTCTATCCTGGACTCATGGAAGCTATCAACACACCTGAGGTTACTATACTCCAATATGTGGACGACCCTTTTACTCTGCTCGCCCACACTTCCTGTCGCTGTACAAGCACCAGAGGACCTACTCTTCATCTAGATCAGGTGTGTCAAGGCCTCCAAAGCAAAATTACAGTGGTGTCACCCACTGTGACATTCCTCGGACAATGTATTTCTCGAGGACAAGACACATCACAAGAGATCAAGACTTTACAAGGCATTGTTCTTTCCACGAGGACATAAACCTTACATGACTTCCCTGCCTTACTCTTATTGCCGTTCATGGATCCCAGAAGCCTCCATTCTTATGCAACCTCTGTACCAGGTACTAAAAGTCTGAACCCTATACTATGACAGCGAAGCTGCCCGAATGTTTCACCATTCTGAAGACTATCCATCTTCAGCCCAGCGCTTGGGCTTCCGGACTATGAGAAGCCATTAAACTCTTCCTCTCTGACACCAGGGCCACGCCTTGGTGTCCTCGCTCAGAACCATGGATTAAGAATTGAACCATTGGTTACTTTTCTGGACAACTGGACAGTGTTGCTAAGGGGAGCCCATCCTGCATGAGGGCAGTATTGCAGCTCATTTCTCCTGATAAAACTCTGACATCATCCTGGGTCATGATTGCATCATCTTGGCTCCCCATGACATTTCTGCTATTCTCAATCAATCTTAGCCGAAACATATGTCTCATCTCGCCATCTTCGTCTCCAATGTTCTATCCTCATGCCCAACAATGTCACACTTCAACGTTGTTTCCATACTCAACCGCTCCACACTCCCCTTCCTGCCATCCTGAGGGGGTATCACATAACGGAACAGATGACCATGGAGCAGCACAAGAACACACAATTGCTTGACCTCATGCAACAAGAAACAGCGCACACTTCCCACAGTCAGCTCATCTCCACTTGAAACCCGACATCACACTTTATTTGTGGATGGTTCACGCTTTGCAGATGACAAAGGCAAATTTCAAGTTGGTTACGCTGTCACCACCCCGACTCGTGCTCCAAGCTGAAGCCCTACCTACCGTATACCTCCGCCCAAGAAGCAGAGCTCAAAGCCTTAACTGCAGCATGCACAATCGCAAAAGGCAAGCGCCTAAATGTCCCCACTGACTCCAGATATGCCCAGGGCGTCGCTCTAGACTTTGGCGTCATTGGAAAACAGAGGATACTTGACAGCTACCGAACACCCATCCAACATGGCAAATTCGGTTGCAGAACTATGGGAAGCACTGTCATTACCCGAAACAAGTTGCCGTTCTGAAGTAAAGCTCATGGCAAACTCAACTCCCCTGAACACAGGCAACCATATGGCCGACCGGCTGCAAAGTCAGCTGCCCTGGAAAGAAATACAGGAATTGCCAGAAGATGCGAAGATACAATTTAAATTTCAGAACAAAATCACAAACAACAATTCCCCTCTTCAATGGGTTTCATAGACAACAGGATAAACTAAAAAATATCCAGACACACCGCAAGGAAGAGAGAGAGGAGTGGCTGGAAAGGGGGCAGTACTTGATGGATTGTATATACATAACAAAAAGATATGTAATCCTAGCAGTCTCTACCCCCCTCGTTCAATGGGCACATGGACCTGCCCACATTTCAAGAATCTCATGAATAACCTATATCAAAGACTTACTTTGCTCCTGGCATAACCACCTATACCAGGACTCACATGCTTCCTGTGCATATGTGCTAATGCAATCCAGGCGCGTATGGAAAAACCTCCAAAACTTCATCTGGCAAAACCCTTGTACCCTTTCCAAAGGATCCAGATAGACCCATCCAAATGCCAAAAAGTGGAAGATTTGAATATGCGCTGGTAAATCGTTGAATGTTCTCTCCGGATGGCCAGAAGCATATCCATACTAACATGACCCTAAGACTACTGCCAAGAAACTACTTCCGAATCGTATGCAATTCGTGTACCGGAAGTAATTGAAAGTTATCAGGGTCCTGCATTCACTGCAAATGTTACCAAAGAAATCTGGACTGCTTTAGGGAGAAACATTACACTTTCACACGCCCTATCTCCTCAGAGTACGGGAAGGAAGAATGAATGGACTTTAAAACGCATGTAAAAAATGCTCAAGATTCTGGGATGGGATGGCCTGACAGTCTGCCTATATCTTGTTCATGTGCAGATCTCACCAGGGGAACACAAATTATCCCCCTTTGAATCCTATTTTGATCAGCCCCTAGGTTAGGGTTTATTTCCCCCAGCAATTACAGTTACATTCAGATGTACTGTATTAACAATTTTGTTTGCCAACTAACACTTGAAATTACTAAAGTGCATGGTCAAGTGTTTCTTCTCTTCCGATCCTGAGTCTATAACAGGTACCCATTCACTTCTCCCAGGTGACTGGGTGCGGTCAAGAAGATTGTAAGAAAGCACTCCCTCGAACCCATTCCAGGTTCTCCTTACCACTCCCACTTCAGTGAAGCAGGAAAGAACCCTGGGCGATTGAAATAGAGGGAGGGGCAACATGACAAGGCTGGAGATAGAGTGGGAAAAGCGTCAGGAAAGAAGGGGCTTATGGGGAAGAGAGGCAGCTGTAGAGGAGCTAAAACTGAGGAGACATCTTGCAGCAGGGGAGGAAAAGGAGCGGCAGTTTGGCTTAGAAGGATGGAGGGGATGCTGTCGGTTCTGCGGTCGTTGGCGGAGGAAAAAGGCGAGGATGGACTGAGGGAGCTAATGAGAGGTCGGTTGAGACGGAACAAGCGGTGACCGGGAGGAGCAGGCAAATAGCGGACCAGAGCGCGGACCGAGCATGTGAGTATGCGGCGGCCTAAGTGCCAAACAGGTTGAGCCCGTCACACGTCGAAAGGCAAAGAAGCCCAAACAGATTAACAAAGCGCCCGCGAGTGGGGGCCAAAGCAAGCAGCAAGGAGGGGGGAGGAGCCAATAGAAAAGGGGAGCAACAAAAGAAAAGCGTAGAAGGCTAATGGCGGTTGAGAAATGGAGCAGAGTAATTACAGAATAAGGGAGACGCGTGTCAGAGGGGAAGGGGAGAGAGCAGATAATGGGATGCAACAGGGGAAGAGTTAAATAACAAAGAAGAGGGCTTCACCATGCCCCAACAAGCACAGCAGGACTGCAAGTAGAGAGTGCAGCTGAACAAAACGGGCGGGCTAGAGGTTCCCAAGCAGGAACAAGGGCAATGAGCAGAGAAATAAAAGGGAAGGAGAGAGGCAAAGGCAAATGCGACTGAGTGTAGATAAGGGGCAGGATCACGCAGGCATTCAAACTCCATTTTGGTACAATAGTCAGAATAGGGGAAGGGAACAAAGGATTCCCTTACCTGACGACCGAGGAAAGAAATGGACGGAGCAAGCGTTTCGGCGGGGGAAAAGGGAGGAGTTTTGGGTTTATAAGGTGACTGTAAAAAAGAAAAAATCAGACTAACCTTTGAACATCCCGATATTGACTTTAAATGTAAAGGGCTGTTCAGACCAGACAGGGGTTCATTTGTCTGTTGGTTGCAATAGTTTTCAGGAATACTTGGAAAAAGTGGCTAGTTGAGGTCATGGCGGCAGGAGTCCCCTCCTTTTGTGGGCGGAATCGGTCTCTCCCCCTCCCCCAGACACGGTTAAAGGTGCCATGGAAATGCAGTATGGGATCCTACTGGCAGCACTGTGCTTTGCGTTCAGGTTGCAAGAAAGTGGGGCAAACCGAAAGGGGCCCCTGGGGTAGTACGGACAAAGGGAATCCCATTGTCTAGACCACCAAAACACCAGCTGATGTGCAGTGGGACTCAGCTGGTGGGGGCGGAGATGATTGGCATGTCAATCAATTAAGCCGCTGATGTGCAGGGGGACTCAGCTGCAAGCTGAAAACTGGATTGGGGCTGAACGGCCAGGTAATACCAATCAATGCCAGCTGATGTGCAGGGGACTAGCGGCAAGGGCGGAAAACAGGAAAAAAGGATCGGGGCTGAAAAGGCCAATTAATACCGATCAATGCCAGCTGATGTGCAGGGGGACTTGGGCGGCGGGCGATTGGGGCTAATTGAGCCAGTAATACCAATCAGCCATGGGGGAGGAAGACCGCATTTAGTTTAGAAGGGGACTTTGAAATTGTTTTTTTGTGAATTATGTTGTGTTAATTTAATAAAGTGACCTCCCATAATTTTGCCAAGAAAAAATTTTTGCCGTGGTTTTTCAAATTTTAAGGTTGGATTGTCTATCTATGTGGTAATAAAAAAGGTATATCCAAGGTTTTATGGTTAGGGAATTTGGTTTTGTAAGGTTTAAGGCCTGGGTGGGATCTCTGACCCTTAAGGGAGCCTCAGGCTCAGAAGAGGAGGAAAAGAAACTCAGACTCAGCACCATTATCAGAAAGGCACAGCAGAGAAGTAGGCAGGGCTTGGAAAAGACTTACTAGGGAAACAGAAAGGGAGAGCCAACCATGGATGTAAGCAGATATCATGTAAGGGGCGGCAAGGGACCACAACATGGAGAGCTTAACCTTCCAAAGTGGAAGGGATGAAAGCGAAAATTATGGGAGGGAATAAGTACAATTGAAGCGGCCGAAAGGCCAGGCAACACGTTTTTGCACTCTTTTTATTATACAGAGGCGCAAGTTTTTCATCACCAGGCAGACCTCGTAGATCAGCAGAGGAATCTGAAAGAAGATACAGGAGGCCTAACAGCAATTGGGAGCCTGAAGAGCAATATAGGAAGGATCAACGTCGATCAATGCGATCTTTGATGGGATCAGGCGACGGTGCGACACCAAATACTCCTTCAAACAGTGCAGGTACTTATACATACAATTTATAATACACAGCACAATATACCTCAATGTTTTTTTTATGTTCAAATAGGTCAGGTAGCCAAGCAGGGGGGGACATAATGGGCATATTGTGTCAGGTTTAAAGGAAGTACTCGAAAATTGGAAGGTCCACAGCACGGATCAGTGGCGAGCGAGGTAAGGAAGGTTCAGAAAGCAAGGTCATCAGGCAGAGTAGCGCCAGAGATGGGCAGTTGTCATCAAGACGGGAAACGGAGAATAAGGAGCTAGCGAATCAATTTCAGATCAGACGAAAGGGCACTATATATGCTTCGAAGGGCCGCTCGGAGTGCATTTAAGACAAGAAATAAAGGAGAAAATATGGCGTAGGGAATTTGTCGACACGTTTTGCTTTATTGCCAATAGAAAGTTTTCGCTAGATAAATTGGATAGATTTAGGGAAGGAAGAAAGAGGAAGACGAGAAAAAGGAGATCTGATTAATACCTAGGACATTTGGAAATTGCTCCAAGCTTTTGTGATCCTAGGAAGCATAGTAGGTGAGCGTAACCCTGAATTATGCTCTTCATTATTCTGTTACCTAGACGCCATCTGGGAGGCCCACAGGTGTGTGGGGCAGGCCTGGCTCAGGTATGACGAGGCTTTTAGACAAAAGATGGCGGTTAGGCAAGAATTAGGTTGGGACCACAAGACTCGGACTGTGATGAGATTATGATAATAAGAGTTTTCAAAGCCTCCCAAGCTATTCTAATCCCCAGCCATTTCTTGCCACGGAAACAAGATGGGAATGGGGGGCAGAAGAAAGGATTGTGCTGGCAATTCAACGAAGGGAATTGCAAATGGGGTCAAACTGTAAGTTTAGGCACGAGTGCTCATGTGCACCGGGTCTCATCCAGCAGCCAAATGCTTCGAAAAAATAGACAAGTCACCGGAAGGTACAGAGATAGTTTTGCAAAGGGGGAGACTCCGTGTGAAACTCGGCCAGATGTTACCCTATCTAAATAAGTACCCATTTCAAGAAAAGGCAAGGCAGTTATAATCCGGTTTTAAGTTTGGTTTTCACATTCCTTCAAACTGCAAGGGCCGAGTTTAGATTGCAAAAATTTACGTTCCGTTAGATTAGAACCTGGTAAAGTGGGAAAAATTGGAGAAGAGGTTAGGTTGGGTAGATAGCAGGACCATACACATCCCACTGATTCCAAATTTGATAGTATCTCCCATAGGGCTCATTCCCAAAAGAGAGCAAGGTCAGTACAGGCTGATACATCACCTGTCATTTCCAGATGGTTTTCAGTCAATGCAGAAATAGACAAAACATTAAACAACAGTGGAATACACTCTTTTGATGAGTTATTCCGAATAGCAGGTTTAGGGGCAGTAATGTCAAAACGGATGTGGAAGCAGCATTTAGACTACTACCAGTAACATCCAGAGTCTATGTACCTATCAGGCTGCAGTTTGAAGAAAATTTTATATTGATAGAGCCCTGCCAATGGGATGCTCTATTTCCTGTGCGCTATTCGAAACTTTTAGCAGCTTCATCGAATGGATAGTTAAGTTGAATCTGGCTTGTCACATCGTACACTCTTTGGATGATTTTTTAATGGTAGATTCCAGAGTCTGCGAAATACTGCTGGAAACAATGCAATCAGTGTCAGAGCAAATAGGTATTCCTTTGGCCCCTGAAAAACGATACCACCACACACACTTGTTTAACATTTCTAGGCATAGGCTCCCAGAAAAAAAATAAAGAACCTTGTACATATAATTAAGGAAGTCATATCAGCCAAAAAAGTCACACTAAAACAAATGCAGGCCCTGATAGGAAAGCTAAATTTCGCATGTAGGATTATCCCAATAGGGAGAGTTTTTTGGCAGAAGATTGTCATTATCAACACAGGCATTAAGAAAGCAACAATCATTTTATTAGGGTGACAAAACAAATTAAAGAAGACCTTTACATTTGGCTGCAATTTCTAGAGCAATTCCATGGTAGGTTTATTGGCAGACCCCATTTACAGTGCAAGAGAGATCTGTTACTATTTACAGATGCAGCAGGTGCAACAGGCTTCGGAGCATACCTGCAAGGAGCCTGGTGGCCACGCCTTGGCCAAAGAATGGAGAAAGACGAGTTGATAACCAACTTGGCTTTCTAGAATGTTACCAGTTTTGGTGTCGGTGGTCATATGGGGTAAGAAATTTCAGAACAAATTAGTGATTTTTCGATCAAACAATATGGCATGGTCCAATCCATTAACAACTTAACCTGTAAAATCTCTGCCGGTACTAGCTATATACAGCAATAGTGCTTCAATGTCTAAAATTAAACATAGTGTTCAAAGCAAAACACATACGGGTTGATAATGAGGTAGCCCATGCTCTCTCTCGGTTCCAATGGGACGAATTTCGGAAGCTGGTGCCTGAGGCCCCAGAGGAAGGGGAGAAATGTCCACAGTGGGTGTGAAGTTGACTGGTTAAGCGTATCAAAATGGATACAGCGGTCATTAGCGCCATCGACATGGGCAGGCTATGAAAAAATATGGTCGCATGGAACCAGTGGGAAAGAGAGATATGGAGAGAGTCAGAAAAAACAGAGCATTTCAGTTTTTACTGTGGAAGTTGATTCAGTTTATTTGAACAGGTGTTTGTTTCCTGAGCACAATAGAAAAACCCTAGCACACTAAGTTTTATGATTAAAGCAGGGGCTGCAAGATGTTACAAAAAAAAATTCTTAGTTAGACAGGTTTGTAAGGGCTTCAAAAGGGGAAAAGTTCACAGGACAAAAGGCGGCCAATTACGCTAGAAATTTTAAAAGCCTTGTTTGGCCAATTAAAAGTCTAAACGGAGTCGCTGTTTGAACTTCAGCTGTTCAGGCTAGCATTTTCATATGCGTTCTATGGAGCCTTCAATTTCCGAGCTAGTCAGCAAATAAAATCGGTAATGGGATTTTTGTGGAGGATTTAAGAGGACAAGACTATATCTCAGTCACCATATGGGACCAAAAACAAAAAAAAGGGGGTGGGGGCAAGTTAACGGTACCGCTGTACCAAATCGCGGAGAAAAGACATGCCCTTTATGAACTTCAATACTTATGCAGATTAACCCCAGCAGCAGAATCCTTCTAATACATGCGACAGGGTTGGTGCTATCTAAGTACCAGTTTTATTAGACTGGCCAGGATAGAATTTGGGGAGGAGAGATTGCAATGCTGTAAAAGAAGATGTTCTTTCAGAAGCTAAGAAAAGAAAACTTACCGTATCCTAATTATATTCATTTTGCATTTCAGGTCTACCAAAGATAAAATAATGGTTGGCAGGCCATTCTTATATTCACTGGGCGCAGAGAGAGCTCTGTCAGACCAAATGCAAAAACCCTGGGTTTGGATAAGGAAGTAGTAGAAATAGAATGGTTGGGAAAAAGGGGGATGGGAAGAGGTTGTGCCATGTATTGTTAAAAATGCCAAAAGGCTTGCCACCCCAAATTTTATTCTATTGCATGTGGGGGAACGATGTAGGAAGTTATCCATGAAAATCCTAATTAAAAATATAGAAGGACTGTTTAAGACTGTGGTCCTTCTTCCCAAGAGTAAAGCTAATCTGGTCCCTTCCCCAATTTGTGTGGAAGGGAGCTGGTCTAGAGAGCCATAGAAAGAACAAGAGTAAAGATCAATAGGGCAATCTCAAAATTGTGATTACAAAAGGGGGTAAAAATATTCGCCACATAGATTTGGAACACCAGCGTCTCTTTTTCGCCCAGATGGGGTCCACTTATCAGAAGTGGCCTGGACATGTTTAATTTGAATTTATTGGGGGTTCTAGAAGAGGCAGTGTCGGCTTTGGTGGCCGCAAAGATAGGACTTTGCTGACTTGTGGCGGGAGTCCTCGCCAGTCTGGTGCAATCAAGTGTTATTAAAAAGGGTGGCAACACCATGGCCTGGTCTAACCCTGGAGGTGGGTGGCCGGGAGGATGGAAAAACAGTACATAAAGTGAGGTAAATGGTTTTTGGTTAAGTTCATTGTAAGATTACAAAATGGAGGTGTCCTGCAAAATAATTGCAGGAAAAGATCCAGACTGTGGGGATCCTTCAGCCGACTAACTGGTATTATTCTGATGTTCAGGTTATAAATAACATCGTTGTAACTGGTTTTAATATGTTTTAATATATTTATATTAACAATGTTTAGGTTATGGATATTAAAAAAGTGGAATATGTTCATTTGTTAGAGAAACATGTATATCAATAAAAAAGAGGCTGTGGCCAACACATTCCAACTAAAAAAGGTGTTGTGTCATTTCTAAGAGAGAGGTAAAGGTAAGGAGAGTTGGTGGTGTGGCCAATAGCGAGGGTTGACCATGCCTTGATCAAGAAAGCCCTGAACGATTGAAATAGAGGAGGGCAACCTGACAAGGCTGGAGTTAGAGCGGAAAAAGCAGTCAGGAAAGAGGGGGCTTATGGGAAGAAGAAGGCAGGCTGTAGGAGGAGCTAGAACTAGGAGACATCTTGCAGCAGGGGAGGAAAAGGCCCACCTCCCACCCTAAAATAGTTAAAGGTGTCACATACATATTACTTATTGGTCTATTTTATTCACAGGTTCTAGCTTGCACGCCAAATTCATGGGCTGGTCTGCATAGGATGTCTATCTATCTATCTATCTATCTATCTATCTATCTATCCTGCTATCTCTAATCTATCTATCTATCTCTGCTATCTATTTATCTATCTATCTATCTATCTTCTATCTTCTATCTAACTACTATCTATCTATCTATCTATCTATCTAACATCAAGCTGCTATCTATCTATCTATCTGCTATCTATCTCTGTTATCTTCTATCTACTATCTATCTTCATCTATCAGAGGTTTGCTCGGCCGGGAAATCCGGAAGTTCGGAGCACTTCTAGAAGGTGAAGTCCATTAAAACATTCTGGGAACTTCTAAAACATTCGGGGCACGTGCCCCGATTATTTGGCTAGATACACCACGGGTTAAATTTTAGTTTGGGGGGTAGACATGCCCTTTAATAGTGTTCAAACTTAGATTCAACAACCATGTGACAATGTTTGTCTGTAGTGACTACTTTACTGATGTTCCATACAACAAGGGACGGAGTTCACAAAAGCCCCATCTGCCCTAACATTTATTATCGTACCCCATTTCAAAGCATATATAATTACATTCCTTTAGATCAGATAAAATAAACATAAGACCCAGTTTATGCGGCAAAACATTTGGGAGTCACTTTATTAGGCAAACATTTCACAACTTTCAGAGTTCCCCCTAAACCAAAATGGCGACCTTCCCCCTCACCCTTTATCTCTGGATTTGGCTGAGCCTTGCTGCACACAGCTAAACCCTGCCTTTGCCCCCTGCAATCAGCTCACCTAGAGGTTTGAACAAAAGGGAACCCATGCACTTATTTTATCTGTTATCTCCCCAGGCGCCCCATCACCTTGGCCCTCTTCTCGCAGCCTGACCACATTGCTCAGTGTTGCCTTGTGTACCCCAATCCTTGAGTCTCTGGCACCTTCCACCGTGTGTGGAGGGGGGGAGATAAAACTTCATTCCGCAGTGTGGGAAAGAAGAAAAATTTTAGTCTAACAAACAGTTCTCATTGTCCCCCTTTTTACCTAGCAAACACCTCCCCTATTTTTACCACCTCCTAGACCCCCCTCCCTTGTAGACACCTTGATCCCAGAGATGGGAGCTCATTGTTAGCTATCTGACACCTCTACCTATTCTCCTGTAACTCTTTAAATAGAGGAAGGGAGACCATTGATGGCTACCTAACACCTTCCCTTTATCTGTAAACCTTACCTGGTAGTCCTTTGTGTTTCCTGTCCCTTAGCTGCATTCAGTCCTAGCCCTGCCCCCTGTGCAGTTTCTCCTTCAAATCTATTCAATTGTTTGTCATACCAGTTTACATCCCTCAAACTATACTGTATCTCACAAAGTGCATACACCTCACATTTTGTAATTTTAATTATTATTTTCATGGGATAATATTTAAGATTTTAGACTTTAATACAATATAAAGTGGGCAGATCAAGTGGTATTACTGATACTTTCCACAATGTCTCCAGGCCAGACCATATTTGCAAATAACAATAAGAGCATACGGTTGAATCAGGCTCCCATCCCCTAAGTCGCCCTAAAATATAGCCAGATCCCTGACTCCCTGAAATTCATCTTTAATAAACAGGGAGAGTACAACAATTTCTCCCATAACTATTGCGTAAGTCTGCCACTCTCTTAGTCCAAGCCAGGGTTTCTCAAGGGTGTGCTGGGGCACACAGGGTGATTTTAAAGAGCCAGAGGTGTGCTTCACAATTTTGGTTGGAAAATATTTTTACCAATATAACTTTTTGTTACAATTTTGAATGCAATTTACACCATAAAGTGCATAAAATATGGGTAATTACAACTTTACGTCCAACATTAAGAACACAGGTGGGCCTCGAGACAATTTTCAATTGCCAAGTGTGCCTTGGTCTGAAAAACACATGTTAAGTGCTAGAGCAGGGTCGGCAACCAGTAGATCAGATGTTTAAAAACTACAACTCCCAGAATTCCCTAACTACAGAGTGCCTGTAGAGGAATGATGGAAGTTGTAGTTTTCGAACATCTGGAGATCTGCTGGTTGCCTATCCCCGTGTGATAGAGATATACAGGATACGTGCATCCAAATTTGTTTCACTTATGGAAAGTAGACTTATCTATAACTATGTTCATACATAGTTAGACTTCTTTTTGTGGTTAACTGTGAATGCTAAATCCTCAGGCTCAGTTTTTTGATTACCAAGTGCAATGAACTTGCAGGACATTTCCGATGTTTGACATTCAGTCCTGTTGCTTTTGTGTCCTACATGGCATCCCACAGGAGCATCTGACCTGAGACTCAACCTCAAACGTCAGTCTATTCCCATTCCTCTTCCTGCCTCAGACACAAATGTGGCAAGTGTAAGCTTAAAGGTGGCCATACACACAAAACATAATAGTAAATCCCGTCAGGGACTAATGGGATTTACCTATTACGTCAGTGTGTAGGGGCTGTTCCCGACTGACGGCACTTCGATCAGATGGGATGACAGAAAAATCTCTGTTGTCGGTATCGGCTCCCTTTACTTTAAGTAGAGGGAGATGACCCAATTGAACTGTCTATGGCCACATGGCCTACCGATCCCCATACCGCGAATGGGATCGGTCGGGTCCATGTGTTTTTCCACAGCATGTGTGTCCGACAGATCCAATGTGATCTGTCGGCACACATGTTGTGGAAATTGCATCCTTTAGTTTCAATCTGTGCTTAACAAGATGGGAGGGGGCAGGGGCCAACTTGCAGATATATAACATTTGATGTGAAAGCAACTGTGAAATCAAGGTCAAAAGATTGACTAGAATCGGTAAGAGGGTGACTGTGGGAGCTGGAGCACATGTTTTTTGGCCCCTACACGTGCATGCGGAAGAAAACTCTAGTATACCCTAACTAGGGTTTCCAGATATCAGGGAATTCCGGATTTGTCCTCTTTTTCAATGAGAAATGCAGGGGCCGTCGGAATTTCGAATAAACCCGTTTGTCCAGTTTTCAGCCTCTAACAAACAAAGGCAGTTGTTCCTGCGCTTTATTGCTAAGTTAGAACATTCAGAACTGAATGCACATATGCACTGCGCATGCGAATAGAGTACAAAGTCGCTGGGACCTGGCAGAAGAAGCGGCAGAGGAGAGCAAGACCGGGTAAGTTTCCTACTTTCACTCCTGGCTATAGCAGGTTTTATTGAATAACAGGAGGTAAGACACAGCTCATTTACCTCCATTTTTTCAATAAAACTGAAAACCCCAAAATAGTTTTCTTGGGTGGACATATCCTTTAACTCCTTGTATTAGAATGAATTGGGGAAAGGCTGCTCACCTGTCTGCCTTCTGCAATGCCCACAGCACAGATCCCAGATTTCTGGGCTGAGTAACTGCACACAACCAGAAGAGAAGGGTGAGAAACAGAGAAAGTCAGTTACATTATGCTTACAGTTTTGCCTGTGGTTGGCTGCTTATTAGTAGACTGCTGGGGCCAGTCATAAATAACTTGTACACTGCTAGCATTAAAGATATGGTGAGACAAACACTACAGGGGTTGAAGGATAACTATACTCACCCCAGCCCTGATCCTCTTCTTCGTCCATTTGAAAGAAATGTGTTTTTTTAAATTATCCGTATATCTGCTATAATTGCCCTTTAGACCACTTGATGTGGGATTTGGGATCTACAATGAAAACAATAAAGACCCAGCTCTCATACATCTGCTATGATTCTTGATGCCTCATGGAAACTGAGCATTTAAACCTGTACTGAGCCTGGGCATGCTCAGAAGAGGCAGACAGGGATTAACATTTGTAAGTGCTGCGAGTGTCAACTGTCAAATCCATAACTGACAGTTACTAGCTGGAAGAACCAGGAAGCAGGAACAGGACATTGTACAAGCATGAGATGATGGAAGTGCACCCTATTCCTCAGAATAATCTGTTTATTGCATCAAACAAATAAACACGTTTCGGGGAAAGCTATGTCTCCTTCATCAGGTGTAACCCTCACAAACAACCCCCTTAACCTTATATAGACCTAGTGATCAACCTCTCCCTCTTCATTCGGGGAGTGGTTAGTGCTAAATCTGGTGAGAACACAAGTCCTTATTTTTCATGTTAACAAGGTCCCAAAAATGACCAAAGTTCACTTAAATATGAAAAAAGTTCAGAATGTTTCCTTGGAAAAAGTTTTGTGAAATGAAGTTTGATGTTTCCAATACATACTTGTTTTGTAATAAATAAAAAGTGTAATATATACAGTTATTCAATAAAATGATCTTTAAAAAAAAATATATAATATACATTTAATTGTATCTATGTATCACTGTAATAAGTATAGTTAACTTTCAAACATTTTTAATATAAATACAAGATCAATTCCTTATATTTATGACTTATATTAAAGTACAGTGACCAGGGTTACCCAATGTATGAAGAGGCAATATACCCAAACTCACAAGAAACTATTCAGGCCTGATTCCTCATTCAGACCCCAAGGATTGAGTTATTGATGTCTATCAATCCACATCGCGTCCTTTCTTAGGAACATTTTGTCAAAATCCCCTCCTCTGGCATGCTCTTTAACTACTTCTAACACTTGCCATTTTACCTGAGAGACCTGGTGTTTTTAATTGAAAGAAGTGTTTACTTATTGGTGTCTCATATCTTGAGCTGGTTCCATCATACTTAAGCAAGGTATCAAAGTAGAGGAGCACACTACTGCAAGTGAAAATTTCTTTAATAGTGCGAAAACAACATACAAACGTTTCGGGACTCTGCGCCCCTTCCCAGTATAACTGGTATCAAGTGCTACACACAACTATATACCCTTAGGCTCCACCCACATGCCATGTGGCTAGTTGATTGATGCCCCAGGGTTCAAAAGTAGGTTATCCATACATTCAAAGTGTCAATAGTGCTATTCTACAAGTACAAAGTGCCATATATTAACAAAGTGACAGTGCATCAATCATATCCATCTACATGAACATACAATGGTTAAAAGTATACATGTTTGTAGATAATACCCATAAGAAGCATAAAAACCATCTAAAATAATCTAAAACCTTATTGCTAAGGATAATCCTCCAATAAAGTGCATATAGTTCAAGTGTATACTAATAAGTGCTATCAATCTAAACATATGAAGGATAAGATAGTGTTACATATATTTAAAAAACTTAATCACATTCTAGAATAGACATAAGGAAGTAACAGTTACAAAATTGTCCATCTTCTTGATATAGGTGTCATTAATTTTCATGCCCAGTAGATGGCGTATCAAGCCTGAGATAAAGTAGAAACAGATATATTCCATATTCATATATGATATAATAGTTATAAGATGCTTAATGCTTAATGATAAAACCATAACAATGATGATATTACCATTTATAACACAGATACATAACAGTACCCTGGATTATAGGAAGCTATTTAACCCGCGTCTTCATGATGCCTTTAGGAGTGAGAGTTTTTAGCCTGTCAATCCATCGTGCCTCTCTCCTTAACATAGTTTGTCTATGTCCCCACCTCTGCTCTTCTTCCTTACTACCTCTAGGACTTGCCACTTCAGTTGAGAAACATTATGCCGTTTGTCAAAAAAGTGTCTACTGACTGGGGTATCGTGCGAAGTGTTTCCTTTATAATTCACAATATCCCTCCGGTGTTCTCCTATTTGGATCCTACTTCCCTTTCTGTTTTACCAACATATCCCCACCCACATGGGCACTTGAGAGATATTTACCCCTTTTTCCACATGCTCCACAAAAGGGGTAATATCTCCTCAAGTGCCCATGTGGGTGGGGATATGTTTTGTTTATTGGTTATTGTTTTGTTTTATCATTAGCATTAAGCATCTTATAACTATTTATTATCATATATGAATTATGGATATATATCTGTTTCTATACTTATACTCAGGCTTGATTTCAAAAAAAGTTTCAAAGTACATTTGAAACTTTGGAAAGCTCCATCATACTTAGCAATACTCCTACTCTGCTCATTTATTCTGGTTTTTTTCCTCCTCCTGGTTTTTCCTACATCCCCTTTTCAACACGGCATTTAATAAGGTACACAACTCCTTTTGTGTTGCAGGTGGTAAAGTCTCTTAACTTTATCTTATTACCCTTACTGAAATGATACCACAATTACCTTGAATGATGAATTGCAAATGCCACCGTTTCTGCAGGGGAATGTCCCTTCTTGTGGTGTGCCTAAAAATATTTGCTTATTTTTCAATGGGGGTACCAGATCTGTTTTCACCAAATGATTGCTCAAGTTATATGCTCTTTTGTACGATAGTAAAGTCTTAAAGGAGAACTAAACCCAATTTTTTATACTCCAGAATCTGAAAACAACCCCCCTAAAAACACCAATAAGCTATAAAATGCCACTTTAGTAAACTCTGTTATAGTTATAAGATGCTTAATGCTTAATGATAAAACCAATAACAATGATGATATTACCAGTTATATACACAGATACATAACAGTACCCTGGATTATAGGAAGCTATTTAACCCTGCGTCTTCATTGATGCCTTTAGGAGTGAGAGTTTGTAGCCTGTCAATCCATCGTGCCTCTCTCCTTAACATAGTTTGTCTATGATCCCCACCTCTGCTCTTCTTCCTTACTACCTCTAGGACTTGCCACTTCAGTTGAGAAACATTATGCCGTTTGTCAAAAAAGTGTCTACTGACTGGGGTATCGTGCCTGGAAGGTGTTCCTTTATAATTCACAATATCCCTCCGGTGTTCTCCTATTTGGATCCTAGCTTCCCTTTCTGTTTTACCAACATATCCCCACCCACATGGGCACTTGAGGAGATATATTACCCCTTTTTGCCACATGCTCCACAAAAGGGGTAATATATCTCCTCAAGTGCCCATGTGGGTGGGGATATGTTATTGTTATTGGTTATTGTTATTGGTTTTATCATTAAGCATTAAGCATCTTATAACTATTTATTATCATATATGAATTATGGAATATATATCTGTTTCTATACTTTATACTCAGGCTTGATACGCCATCTACTGGGCATGAAAATTAATGACACCTATATCAAGAAGATGGACAATTTTGTAACTGTTACTTCCTTATGTCTATTCTAGAATGTGATTAAGTTTTTTAAATATATGTAACACTATCTTTTACCTTCATATGTTTAGATTGATAGCACTTTATTAGTATACACTTGAACTATATGCACTTTATATTGGAGGATTATCCTTAGCAATAAGGTTTTAGATTATTTTAGATGGTTTTTATGCTTCTTATGGGTATTATCTACAAACATGTATACTTTTAACCATTGTATGTTCATGTAGATGGATATGATTGATGCACTGTCACTTTGTTAATATATGGCACTTTGTACTGTATGAATAGCACTATTGACACTTTGAATTGTATGGATAACCTCACTTTTGAACCCTGGGGCATCAATCAACTAGCCACATGGCATGTGGGTGGAGCCTAAGGGTATATAGTTGTGTGTAGCACTTGATACCAGTTATACCTGAGGAAGGGGCGCAGAGTCCCGAAACGTTGTATGTTGTTTTCGCACTATTAAAGAAATTTTCACTTGCAGTAGTGTGCTCCTCTACTTTGATACCTTGCTTAAGTATGATGGAACCAGCTCAAGATATGAGACACCAATAAGTAAACACTTCTTTCAATTAAAACACCAGGTCTCTCAGGTAAAATGGCAAGTGTTAGAAGTAGTTAAAGAGCATGCCAGAGGAGGGGATTTTGACAAAATGTTCCTAAGAAAGGACGCGATGTGGATTGATAGACTCAATACACTCAATCCTTGGGGTCTGAATGAGGAATCAGGCCTGAATAGTTTCTTGTGAGTTTGGGTATATTGCCTCTTTCATACATTGGGTAACCCTGGTCACTGTACTTTATATATAAGTCATAAATATAAGGATATTGATCTTGTATTATATTAAAAATGTTGAAAGTTAACTATACTTATACAGTGACTACATAGATACAATTAAATTGTATATATATTTTTTTTTTTAAAGATCATTTTATTGAATACACTGTATATATTCACACTTTTTATTTTATTTCACAACAAAGTATGTATTGGAAACATCAAACTTCATTTCACAAAGAACTTTTTCCTAAGGAAACATTTCTGAACTTTTTTTCACTATTTAAGTGAACTTTGGTCATTTTTGGATGGACACTTGTTAACATGAAAAATAAGGACTTGTGCTTCTCACCAGATTTAGCACTAACCACTCCCCCTGAATGAAGAGGGAGAGGTTGATCACTAGGTCTATATAAGGTTAAGGGGGTTGTTGTGAGGGTTACACCTGATGAAGGAGACATAGCTTTCCCCGAAACGTTGTTTATTTGTTTGATGCAATAAACAGATTATTCTGAGGAATAGTGTGCACTTCCATCATCTCATTGCTTGTACAATGTCCTGTTCCTGCTTCCTGGTTCTTCCAGCTAGTAACTGTCAGTTATGGATTTGACAGTTGACATCGCAGCCAATTACTAAATGTTAATCCCCTGTCTGCCTCTTCTGAGCATGCCCAGGCTCAGTACAGGTTTCTAAATTGCTCAGTTTCCATGAGGCATCAAGAATCATAGCAGATGTATGAGAGCTGGGTCTTTATTGTTTTCATTGTTAGATCCCAAATCCCACATTCAAGTGTTCTAAAGGGCAATTATAGCAGATATACGGATAATTTAAAAAAAACACATTTCTTTCAAATGGACGAAGAAGAGGATCAGGGCTGGGGTGAGTATAGTTATCCTTCAACCCCTGTAGTGTTTGTCTCACCATATCTTTAATGCTAGCAGTGTACAAGTTATTTATGACTGGCCCCAGCAGTCTACTAATAAGCAGCCAACCACAGGCAAAACTGTAAGCATAATGTAACTGACTTTCTCTGTTTCTCACCCTTCTCTTCTTGGTTGTGTGCAGTTACTTTCAGCCCAGAAATCTGGGATCTGTGCTGTGGGCATTGCAGAAGGCAGACAGGTGAGCAGCCTTTCCCCAATTCATTCTAATACAAGGAGTTAAAGGATATGTCCACCCAAGAAAACTATTTTGGGGTTTTCAGTTTTATTGAAAAAATGGAGGTAAATGAGCTGTGTCTTACCTCCTGTTATTCAATAAAACCTGCTATAGCCAGGAGTGAAAGTAAGAAACTTACCCGGTCTTGCTCTCCTCTGCCGCTTCTTCTGCCAGGTCCCAGCGGACTTTGTACTCTATTCGCATGCGCAGTGCATATGTGCATTCAGTTCTGAATGTTCTAACTTAGCAATAAAGCTGCAGGAACAACTGCCTTTGTTTGTTAGAGGCTGAAAACTGGACAAACGGGTTTATCTGAAATTCCGACCGGCCCCTGCATTTCTCATTGAAAAAGAGGACAAATCCGGAATTTCCCTGATATCTGGAAACCCTAGTTAGGGTATACTAGAGTTTTCTTCAGCATGCACTGTGTAGGGGCCAAAATACATGTGCTCCAGCTCCCACAGTCACCCTCTTACAGATTCTAGTCAATCTTTTGACCTTGATTTCACAGTTGCTTTCACATCAAATGTTATATATCTGCAAGTTGACCCCTGCCCCCTCCCATCTTGTTAAGCACAGATTGAAACTAAAGGATGCAATTTCCACAACATGTGTGCCGACAGATCACATTGGTATCTGTCGGCACACATGCTGTGGGAACAACACATGGACCCGACCGATCCCCATTCGCGGTATGGGGATCGGTAGGCCATGTGGCCATAGACAGTTCAATTGGGTCATCTCCCTCTACTTAAAGTAAAGGGAGCCGATACCGACCAACAGAGATTTTCTGTCATTCCCATCTGATCGAAGTGCCGATCAGTCGGGAACAGCCCCTACACACTGACGATAATAGGTAAATCCCATTAGTCCCTGACGGGATTTACCTATTATCGTTTTTGTGTGTATGGCCACCTTTAAGCTTACACTTGCCACATTTGTGTCTGAGGCAGGAAGAGGAACTGGGAATAGACTGACGTTTGAGGTTGAGTCTCAGTCTCAGATGCTCCTGTGGGATGCCATGTAGGACACAAAAGCAACAGGACTGAATGTCAAACATCGGAAATGTCCTGCAAGTTCATTGACACTTGGTAATCAAAAAACCTGAGCCTGAGGATTTAGCATTCACAGTTAACCACAAAAAGAAGTCTAACTATGTATGAACATAGTTATAGATAAGTCTACTTTCCAATAAGTGAAACAAATTTGGATGCACGTATCCTGTATATCTCTATCACACGGGGATAGGCAACCAGCAGATCTCCAGATGTTCGAAAACTACAACTTCCATCATTCCTCTACAGGCACTCTGTAGTTAGGGAATTCTGGGAGTTGTAGTTTTTAAACATCTGATCTACTGGTTGCCGATCCCTGCTCTAGCACTTAACATGTGTTTTTCAGACCAAGGCACACTTGGCAATTGAAAATTGTCTCGAGGCACACCTGTGTTCTTAATGTTGGACGTAAAGTTGTAATTACCCATATTTTATGCACTTTATGGTGTAAATTGCATTCAAAAATTGTAACAAAAAGTTATATTGGTAAAAATATTTCCACTACCAAAATTGTGAAGCACACCTCTGGCTCTTTAAAATCACACCTGTGTGCCCCAGCACACCCTTTGAGAAACCCTGGCTTGGACTAAGAGAGTGGCAGACTTACGCAATAGTTATGGGAGAAATTGTTGTACTCTCCATGTTCTTATTAAAGAATGAATTTCAGGGAGTCAGGGATCTGGCTATTCATTTTAGGGCGACTTAGGGGGATGGGATGCCTGATTCAACCGTATGCTCTTATTGTTATTTGCAAATAATGGTCTGGCCTGGAGACATTGTGGGAAAGTCATCAGGTAATACCACTTGATCTGCCCACTTTATATTGTATTAAAGTCTAATATCTTAAATATTATCCCATGAAAATATATAATTAAATATTAGCAAAAATGTGAGGTGTATGCACTTTTGTGAGATACAGTATAAGTTTGAGGGATGTAAACTGGTATGACAAACAATTGAATAGATTTGAAGGAGAAACTGCACAGGGGGCAGTGCTAGGACTGAATGCAGCTAAGGGACAGGAAACACAAAGGACTACCAGGTAAGGTTTTACAGATAAAGGGAAGGTGTTAGGTAGCCATCAATGGTCTCCCTTCCTCTATTTAAAGAGTTACAGGAGAATAGGTAGAGGTGTCAGATAGCTAACAATGAGCTCCCATCTCTGGGATCAAGGTGTCTACAAGGGGAGGGGGTCTAGGAGGTGGTAAAAATAGGGGAGGTGTTTGCTAGGTAAAAAAGGGGACAATGAGAACTGTTTGTTAGACTAAAATTTTTCTTCTTTCCCACACTGCGGAATGAAGTTTTATCTCCCCCCTCCACACAACGGTGGAAGGTGCCAGAGACTCAAGGATTTGGGGTACACAAGGCAACACTGAGCAATGTGGTCAGGCTGCGAGAAGAGGGCCAAGGTGATGGGGCGCCTGGGGAGATAACAGATAAAATAAGTGCATGGGTTCCCTTTTGTTCAAACCTCTAGGTGCCAGCTGATGTGCAGGGGGCAAAGGCAGGGTTTAGCTGTGTGCAGGCAAGGCTCAGCCAAATCCAGAGATAAAGGGTGGAGGGGGAAGGTCCGCATTTTGGTTTAGGGGGAACTCTGAAAGTTGTGAAATGTTTGCCTAATAAAGTGACCTCCCAAATGTTTTGCCGCTATAAACCTGGGTCTTATGTTTTTATTTTATCTGATCTAAAGGAATGTTAATTATATATGCTTTGAAATGGGGTACGATAATAATATGCTTATGGGCAGATGGGGCCTTTTGTGAACTCCGTCCCTTGTTGCTATGGAACATCAGTAAAGTAGTCACTACAGACAAACATTGTCACTGGTTGTTGAATCTAAGTTTGAACACTATTAAAGGGCATGTCTACCCCCCAAACTAAAATTTAACCAGTGGTGTATCTATGCCAAATAATCCGGGGCACGTGCCCCGAATGTTTTAACGAAGTTCCCAGAATGTTTTAATGGACTTCACCTTCTAGAAGTGCTCCGAACTTCCGGATTTCCCGGCCGAGCAAACCTCTGATAGATAGATAGATAGATAGATAGATAGATAACAGAGATAGATAGCAGATAGATAGATAGATAGCAGCGTTAGATAGATAGATAGATAGATAGATAGTAGTTAGATAGATAGATAGATAGATAGATAGATAGATAGATAAATAGATAGCAGAGATAGATAGATAGATAGATAGCAGAGATAGATAGATAGATAGATAGATAGATAGATAGATAGACATCCTATGCAGACCAGCCCATGAATTTGGCGTGCACGCTAGAACCTGTGAATAAAATAGACCAATAAGTAATATGTATGTGACACCTTTAACTATTTTAGGGTGGGAGGGTGGGCCTTTTCCTCCCCTGCTGCAAGATGTCTCCTCAGTTCTAGCTCCTCCTACAGCCTGCCTTCTTCTTCCCATAAGCCCCCTCTTTCCTGACTGCTTTTTCCCGCTCTAACTCCCAGCCTTGTCAGGTTGCCCCTCCCTCTATTTCAATCGTTCAGGGCTTTCTTGATCAAGGCATGGTCAACCTTTCGCTTATTGGCCACACCACCAACTCTCCTTACCTTTACCCTCTTCTTAGAAATGACACAACACCTTTTTTAGTTGGAATGTGTTGGCCACAGCTCTTTTTTATTGATATACATGTTTCTCTAACAAATGAACATATTCCACTTTTTTAATATCCATAACCTAAACATTGTTAATATAAATATATTAAAACATATTAAAACCAGTTACAACGATGTTAATTTATAACCTGAACATCAGAATAATACCAGTTAGTCGGCTGAAGGATCCCCACCAGTCTGGATCTTTTCCTGCAATTATTTTGCAAGGACACCTCCATTTTGTAATCTTACAATGAACTTAACCAAAAACCATTTACCTCACTTTATGTACTGTTTTTCCATCCTCCCCGGCCACCCACCTCCAGGGTTAGACCAGGCCATGGTGTTGCCACCCTTTTTAATAACACTTTGATTGCACCAGACTGGCGAGGACTCCCGCCACAAGTCAGCAAAGTCCTATCTTTGCTGGCCCACCAAAGCCGACACTGCCTCTTCTAGAACCCCCAATAAATTCAAATTAAACATGTCCAGGCCCACTTCTGATAAGTGGACCCCATCTGGGCGAAAAAAGAGACGCTGGTGTTCCAAATCTATGTGGCGAATATTTTTACCCCCTTTTGTAATCACAAATTTTGAGATTGCCCTATTGATCTTTACTCTTGTTCTTTCTATGGCTTCCATAGACCTAGCTCCCTTCCACACAAATCTGGGGAAGGGACCAGATTAGCTTTACTCTTGGGAAGAAGGACCACAGTCTTAAACAGTCCCTTCTTATATTTTTAATTAGGATTTTCATGGATAACTTTCCTACATCGTTTCCCCCCACATGCAATAGAATAAAATTTGGGGTGGCAAGCCTTTTGGCATTTTTAACAATACATGGCACAACCTCTTCCCATCCCCCTTTTTCCCAACCATTCTATTTCTACTACTTCCTTATCCAAACCCAGGGTTTTTGCATTTGGTCTGACAGAGGCTCTCCTCTGCGCCCAGTGAATATAAGAATGGCCTGCCAACCATATTTTTATCTTTGGTAGACCTGAAATGCAAAATGAATATAATTAGGATACGGTAAGTTTTCTTTTCTTAGCTTCTGAAAGAACTCAATTTCTTTTACAGCATTGCAATCTCTCCTCCCCAAAATTCTATCCTGGCCAGTCTAATAAAACTGGTACTTAGATAGCACCAACCCTGTCGCATGTATTAGAAGGATTCCTGCCTGCTGGGGTATAATCTGCATAAAGTATTGAAAGTTCATTAAAGGGCATGTCTTTTCTCCTGCGATTTGGTACAGCGGTACCGTTAACTTGCCCCCACCCCCTTTTTTTTGTTTTTGGGTCCCATATGGTGACTGAGATATAGTCTTGTTCCCTCTTAATATCCTCCCACAAAACTCCCCCATTACCGATTTTATTTTTGCTGACTAGCTCGGAAATTCTGAAGGCTCCATAGAACGCATATGAAAATGCTAGCCTGAACAGCTGAAGTTCAAACAGCGACTCCGTTATGACTTTTAATTGGCCAAACAAGGCTTTTAAAATTTCTAGCGTAATTGGCCGCCTTTTGTCCTGTGTAACTTTTCCCCTTTTGAAGCCCTTACAAACCTGTCTAACTAAGAATTTTTTTGTAACATCTTGCAGCCCCCTTGCTTTAATCATAAAACTTAGTGCTGCTAGGGTTTTTTCTATTGTGCTACAGGAAACACCCTGTTCAAATAACTGAATCAACTTCCACAGTAACAACTGCAAATGCTCTGTTTTTTCTGACTCTCTCCATATCTCTCTTTCCCACTGGTTCCATGCGACCCATATTTTTTCATAGCCTGCCCATGTCGATGGCGCTAATGACCGCTGTATCCATTTTGATACGCTTAACCAGTCAACTTCCACACCCACTGTGGACATTTCTCCCCTTCCTCTTGGGCCTCAGGCACCAGCTTCCGAAATCTGTCCCATTGGAACCGAGAGAGAGCATGGGCTACCTCATTATTCAACCCTGGTATGTGTTTTGCTTTGAACACTATGTTTAATTTTAGACATTGAAGCACTATTTGCTGTAATATAGCTAGTACCGGCAGAGATTTACAGGTTAAGTTGTTAATGGATTGGACCACTGCCATATTGTTTGATCGAAAAATCACTAATTTGTTCTGAAATTTCTTACCCCATATGACCACCGATACCAAAACTGGGAACATCTCTAGAAAAGCCAAGTTGGTTATCAACTCTGTCTTTTTCCATTCTTTTGGCCAAGGCGTGGCACACCAGGCTCCTTGCAGGTATGCTCCGAAGCCTGTTGCACCTGCTGCATCTGTAAATAGTTGTAATCTCTCTTGCACCGTAAATGGTGTCTGCCAATAAACCCTACCATTGAATGTCTCCAGAAATTGCAGCCAAATGTAAAGGTCTTCTTTAATTTGTTTTGTCACCCTAATAAAATGATGTGCTTTCTTAATGCCTGCTGTTGATAATGACAATCTTCTGCCAAAAACTCTCCCTATTGGGATAATCTTACATGCGAAATTTAGCTTTCCTATCAGGGCCTGCATTTGTTTTAGTGTGACTTTTTTGGCTGATATGACTTCCTTAATTATATGTACAAGGTTCTTTATTTTTTCTTCTGGGAGCCTATGCCTAGAAATGTTAAACAAGTTGTGGGTGGTATCGTTTTTTCAGGGGCCAAAGGAATACCTATTTGCTCTGACACTGATTGCATTGTTTCCAGCAGTATTTCGCAGACTCTGGAATCTACCATTAAAAAATCATCCAAAGAGTGTACGATTGTTGACAAGCCAGATTCATACTTAACTATCCATTCGATGAAGCTGCTAAAAGTTTCGAATAGCGCACAGGAAATAGAGCATCCCATTGGCAGGGCTCTATCAATATAAAATTTTTCTTCAAACTTGCAGCCTGATAGGTACATAGACTCTGGATGTACTGGTAGTAGTCTAAATGCTGCTTCCACATCCGTTTTTGACATTACTGCCCCTAAACCTGCTATTCGGATAACTCATCAAAAGATGTGTATTCCACTGTTGTTAATGTTTTGTCTATTTCTGCATTGACTGATAAACCATCTGGAAATGACAGGTGATGTATCAGCCTGTACTGACCTTGCTCTCTTTTGGGAATGAGCCCTATGGGAGATACTATCAAATTTGGAATCAGTGGGATGTGATATGGTCCTGCTATTCTACCCAACCTAACCTCTTTCTCCAATTTTTCCCTCACTTTACCAGGTTCTAATCTAACGGAACGTAAATTTTTGCAATCTAACCTCGGCCCTTGCAGTTTTGAAGGAATGTGAAAACCAAACTTAAAACCGGATTATAACTGCCTTGCCTTTTCTTGAAATGGGTACTTATTTAGATAGGGTAACATCTGGCCGAGTTTCACCGGAGTCTCCCCCTTTTGCAAAACTATCTCTGTACCTTCCGGTGACTTGTCTATTTTTTCTGAAGCATTTGGCTGCTGGATGAGACCCGGTGCACCATGAGCACTCGTGCCTAAACTTACAGTTTGCACCCCATTTGCAATTCCCTTCGTTGAATTGCCAGCACAATCCTTTCTTCTGCCCTCCCATTCCCATCTTGTTTCCGCTGGCAAGAAATGGCTGGGGATTAGAATAGCTTGGGAGGCTTTGAAAACTCTTATTATTCATAATTCTCATCCACAGTCCGATGTCTCTGTGGTCCCAACCTAATTCTTGCCTAACCGCCATCTTTTGTCTAAAAGCCTCGTCATACCTGAGCCAGGCCTGCCCCCATACACCCTGTGGGCCTCCCAGATGGCGTCTAGGTAACAGAATAATGAAGAGCATAATTCAGGGTTACGCTCACCTACTATGCTTCCTAGGATCACAAAAGCTTGGAGCCAATTTCCAAATGTCCTAGGTATTAATCAGATCCTCCTTTTCTCTTCGTCTTCCTCTTTTCTTCCTTCCCTAAATCTATCCAATTTATCTAGCGAAAACCTTTCTATTGGCAATAAAGCAAACGTGTCGACAAATTCCCTACGCCATATTTTCTCCTTTATTTCTTGTCTTAAATGCACTCCGAGCGGCCCTTCGAAGCATATATATGTGCCCTTTCGTCTGATCTGAAATTGATTCGCTAGTCTCCTTATTCTCCGTTTCCCGTCTTGATGACAACTGCCCCATCTCTGGCGCTACTCTGCCTGATGACCTTGCTTTCTGAACCTTCCCTTACCTCGCTCGCCACTGATCCTGTTGCTTGTGACCCTTCCAATTTTCCGAGTACTTCCTTTAAACCTGACACAATATCGCCCATTATGTCCCCCCCCTGCTTGGCTACCTGACCTATTTGAACATAAAGAAACATTTTGAGGTATATTGTGCTGTGTATTATAAATTGTATGTATAGTACCTGCACTGTTTGAAGGAGTATTTGGTGTCGCACCGTCGCCTGATCCCATCAAAGATCGCATCTGATCGACGTTGATCCTTCCTATATTGCCTCTCAGGCTCCCAATTGCTGTTAGGCCTCCTGTATCTTCTTTCAGATTCCTCTGCTGATCTACTGAGGTCTGCCTTGGTGATGAAAACCTTGCTGCCTCTGTAATAAAACAGAGTGCAAAACGTGTTGCCTGGCCCTTTCGGCCGCTTCAATTGGTACTTATTCCCTCCCATAATTTTCGCTTTCATCCCTTCCACTTCTGGAAGGTGAAGCTCTCCATGTTGTGTCCCTTTGCCGCCCCATTACATGATATCTGCTTACATCCATGGTTGGCTCTCCCCTTTCTGTTTCCCTAGTAAGTCTTTTCCAAGCCCTGCCTACTTCTCTGCTGTGCCTTTCTGATAATGGTGCTGCAGTCTGAGTTTCTTTTCCTCTCTCTTCCTGAGCCTGAGGCTCCCTTAAGGGTCAGAGATCCCACCCAGGCCTTAAACCTTACAAAACCAAATTCCCTAACCATAAACCTTGGATATACCTTTTTTATTACCACATAGATAGACATCCAACCTTAAAATTTGAAAAACACACGGCACAACTTTTTTCTTGGCAAAAATTATGGGAGGTCACTTTATTAAATTAACACAACATAATTCACAAAAAACACAATTTCAAAGTCCCCTTCTAAACTAAATGCGGTCTTCCTCCCCCATGGCTGATTGGTATTACCTGGCTCAATTAGCCCCAATCGCCCGCCGCCCAAGTCCCCCTGCACATCAGCTGGCATTGATCGGTATTAATTGGCCTTTTCAGCCCCGATCCTTTTTTCCTGTTTTCCGCCCTTGCCAGCTGAGTCCCCCTGCACATCAGCTGGCATTGATTGGTATTACCTGGCCTGTTCAGCCCCAATCCAGTTTTCAGCCCTTGCCAGCTGAGTCCCCCTGCACATCAGCTGGCCTTAATTGATTGACATTGCCAATCATTCTCCGCCCCCACCAGCTGAGTCCCACTGCACATCAGCTGGTGTTTTGGTGGTCTAGACAATCGGGATTCCCTTTGTCCGTACCTACCCCAGGTGCCCCTTCTGGTTTGCCCCACTTTCTTGCAACCTGAACGCAAAGCACAGTGCTGCCAGTAGGATCCCATACTGCATTTCCATGGCACCTCTTAACCGCTGTCTGGGGGAGGGGGAGACCGCATTCCGCCACCAAAAGGAGGGGACTCCTGCCGCCATGACCTCAACTAGCCACTTTTTCCAAGTATTCCTGAAAACTATTGCCAATCCAACAGACAAATGAACCCCTGTCTGGTCTGAACAGCCCTTTACATTTAAAGTCAATATCGGGATGTTCAAAGGTTAGTTCTGATTTTTTCTTTTTTACAGTCACCTTATAAACCCAAAACTCCTCCCCTTTTCCCCCGCCGAAACGCTTGCTCCGTCCACTTTCTTTCACCTGGCTCAGGTAAGGGAATCCTTTGTTCCCTTCCCCTATTCTGACTATTGTACCAAAAATGGAGGTTTGAATGCCTGCGTGATCCTGCCCCTTATCTACACTCAGTCGCATTTGCCTTTGCCTCTCTCCTTCCCTTTTATTTCTCTGCTCATTGCCCTTGTTCCTGCTTGGGAACCTCTAGCCCGCCTGTTTTGTTCAGCTGCACTCTCTACTTGCAGTCCTGCTGTGCTTGTTGATGGCACTGGTGAAGCCCTTCTTCTTTGATTTAACTCTTCCCCTGTTTGCATCCCATTATCTGCTCTCTCCCCTTCCCCTCTGACACGCGTCTCCCTTATTCTGTAATTACTCTGCTCCATTCTCTCACCGCCATTAGCCTTTCTACTGCTTTTCTTTTGTTGCTCCCCTTTTCTATTGGCTCCTCCCCCCTCCTTGCTGCTTGCTTTCCTGGCCCCCACTCGCGGGCGCTTTGTTAATCTGTTTGGGCTTCTTTGCCTTTCGACGTGTGACGGGCTCAACCTGTTTGGCACTCTAGGCCGCCGCATACTCACATGCTCCGGTCCGCGCTCTGGTCCGCTATTTGCCTGCTCCTCCCGGTCACCTGCTTGTTCCGTCTCAACCGACCTCTCCATTAGCTCCCTCAGTCACTCCTCGCCTTTTTCCTCCGCCACCGACCGCAGAACCGACAGCATCCCCTCCATCCTTCTAAGCCAAACTGCCGCTCCTTTTCCTCCCCTGCTGCAAGATGTCTCCTCAGTTTTAGCTCCTCCTACAGCCTGCCTCCTTCTTCCCATAAGCCCCTTCTTTCCTGACTGCTTTTTCCCACTCTATCTCCCAGCCTTGTCATGTTGCCCCTCCCTCTATTTCAATCGCCCAGGGCTTTCTTTCCTGCTTCACTGAAGTGGGAGTGGTAAGGAGAACCTGGAATGGGTTCGAGGGAGTGCTTTCTTACAATCTTCTTGACCAGCACCCAGTCACCTGGGAGAAGTGAATGGGTACCTGTTATAGACTCAGGATCTGGAAGAGAAGAAAACACTTGACCATGCACTTTAGTTAATTCACGTGTTAGTTGGCAAACAAAATTAGTTAATACAGTACATCTGAATGTAACTGTAATTGCTGGGGGAAATAACACCCTAACCTAGGGGCTGATCAAAATAGGATCTCAAAGGGGGATAATTTGTGTTCCCCCCTGGGTGAGTATCTGACACTGAACAGAGATATAGGCAGACTGTCAGGCCATCCCATCCCAGAATCTTGAGCATTTTTTAACATGCGTCTTTAAAGTTCCATTCATTCTTCCTTCCCGCTACTCTGAGGATGATAGGGCGTGTGAAAGTGTAATGTTTCTCCTAAAGCAGTCCAGATTTCTTTGGTAACATTTGCAGTGAATGCAGGACCCTGATAACTTTCAATTACTTCCGGTACACCGAATCTGCATACGATTTCGGAAAGTAGTTTCTTGGCAGTAGTCTTAGCGGTCATGTTAGTCACTGGATATGCTTCTGGCCATCCGGAGAACATATCAACGATTACCAGCGCATATTCAAATCTTCCACTTTTTGGCATTTGGATGTGGTCTATCTGGATCCTTTGGAAAGGGTACAAGGGTTTTGCCAGATGAAGTTTTGGAGGTTTTTCCATACGCCCTGGATTGCATTTAGCACATATTGCACAGGAAGCAGTGTAGTCCTGGTATAGGTGGTTATGCCAGGAGCAAAGTAAGTCTTTGATATTAGGTTATTCATGAGATTCTTTGAAATGTGGGCAGGTCCATGTGCCCATTGAACGAGGGCTGGGTAGAGACTGCTAGGTATACATATCTTTTTGTTATGTATATACAATCCATCCCTAAGTACTGCCCCCTTTCCCAGCCACTCCTCTCTCTCTTCCTTGGCGGTGTTGTCTTGGATATTTTTTAGTTTATCCTTGTTGTCTATGAAACCCATCTGAAGAAGGGGAATTGTTGTTTTGGTGATTTTGTTCTGAAATTTAAATTGTATCTTCGCATCTTCTGGCAATTCCTGTATTTCTTTCAGGGCAGCTGACTTTGCAGCCTGGTCGGCCATATGGTTGCCTGTGGTTTCAGGGGAGTTGAGTTTGCCATGAGCCTTTACTTTCAGAACGGCAACTTGTTTCGGGTATGACAGTGCTTCCATTAGTTCTGCAACAGATTTGCCATGTTTGATGGGTGTTCCGGTAGCTGTCAAGTATCCTCTTGTTTTCCAAATGACGCCAAAGTCTAGAGCGACGCCCTGGGCATATCTGGAGTCAGTGTGGACATTAAGGCGCTTGCCTTTTGCGATTGTGCATGCTGCAGTTAAGGCTTTGAGCTCTGCTTCTTGGGCGGAGTATACGGTAGGTAGGGCTTCAGCTTGGAGCACAGAGTCGGTGGTGGTGACAGCGTAACCAACATGAAATTTGCCTTTGTCATCTGCAAAGCGTGAACCATCCACAAATAAAGTGATGTCTGGGTTTTCAAGTGGAGATGAGCTGACTGTGGGAAGGTGCGCTGTTTCTTGTTGCATGAGGTCAAAGCAATTGTGTGTATCTTGTGCTGCTCCATGGTCATCTGTTCCGTTATATGTGATACCCCCCTCAGGAATTGGCAAGGAAGTGTGGAGGGGTTGAGTATGGAACAACGTTGAAGTGTGACATTGTTGGGCATGAGGATAGAACATCGGAGACGAAGATGGCGAGATGAAGACATATGTTTCGGCTAAGATTGATTGAGAATAGCAGAAATGTCATGGGGAGCCAAGATGATGCAATCATGACCCAGGATGATGTCAGAGGTTTTATCAAGGAGGAAATGAGCTGCATATACTGCCCTCATGCAGGATGGGCTCCCCTTAGCAACACTGTCTAGTTGTCCAGAAAAGTAACCAATGGGTTCAATTCTTAATCCATGGTTCTGAGCGAGGACACCAAGGGCGTGGCCCTGGTGTTCAGAGAGGAAGAGTTTGAATGGCTTCTCATAGTCCGGAAGCCCAAGCGCTGGTGCTGAAGATAGGATAGTCTTCAGAATGGTGAAACATTCGGCAGCTTCGGCTGTCATAGTATAGGGTTCAGACTTTAGTACCTGGTACAGAGGTTGCATAAGAATGGAGGCTTCTGGGATCCATGAACGGCAATAAGAGATAAGGCCGAGGAAGTCATGTAGAGGTTTATGTCCTCGTGGAAGAACAATGCCTTGTAAAGTCTTGATCCTCTTGTGATGTGTCTTGTCCCTCGAGAAATACATTGTCCGAGGAATGTCACAGTGGGTTGACACCACTGTAATTTTGCTTTGGAGGCCTTGCACCCTTGATCCGCTAGATGACAGAGTAGGTCCTCTGTTGCTTGTACAGCGACAGGAAGTGTGGGCGAGCAGAGTAAAAGGTCGTCCACATATTGGAGTATAGTAACCTCAGGGTGTGATAGCTTCCATGAGTCCAGGATAGAAGTCAATGCTTTGGAAAATTGCGTTGGTGAATTCTGCGCCCCTTGGGGCATAACGGTCCAACAATATTGCTCCCACTCACGCGTGAAAGCAAACAGGAAGCGACAAGATACGTGTAGCGGAACACTGAAAAAGGCGTCACACAAATCCACAACGCTGAAGACGAAAGCGGACGGAGGTATGCCACAGAGTAAGGTGTGAGGGTTGGATACAATTGGTGTTTCCAGTATTGTAGCTTCATTCACGGCCCGTAAGTCTTGTACAAGGCGGTATTTGTCGGGTTCACCTACTTATCCTTTCTTCTTAACAGGAAACAGCGGTGTGTTGCATGGTTGCAAGGGATGCTTCCAGTCCCTTAGCCACTGCTGTTAGGGTTTCAAGAGTTAAGCTGGGTACACACCTATCGATTTTCCCTCCTGACCGACCGTTCAATACTTTCGAACGGTCGGCCAGGAGGAAGGACTGTCGGTCGCGGCAAAAGCAGCCGTGTCCGATAGTCACCGCGACCGATCGTGCGGTCCATAGAGGACCGCACGATCGGACGAGGTTTTCCACCCTGTCCGATCGTCCTTTCGTCCGATTCGGACGAACGGTCGATCGGACATGGGCACTTTCGGATGCGATAATTTCGGTCCGATCGACCAATACACTGAACTATTGGTCGATCGGACCGAAATATCTCATTGTGTGTACCCAGCTTAAGTGTACAATATTCAGGACGTGCTGTGGTCAGGCCTTTCTTTACAGTTTCCTTTAATCCACCAACGAAGGCTGATGACAGCATTTGGGTGTCTTGAGACTTGTTATACTTATCAAATCCTAGATCATTGAACACTTATGACAGACGGACTTGATATTTCTCCACAGATTCTGCCTTGTCCTGTGTAATGTCGTGAAGACTGACAGCCTGATCAGCTAGCCTATTCTGTGCCCAGGATTTTATTTGCTCACAGAATGTCACACCGGACCCATAGGTTGTGGTGTTGGGGGCCTGATTGTGGTCTAATGCACCTTTCATGATGGGCCAATAAGCTGATAGGTGACACAGGGGGGGTCCCTAATGTGAACAATAATAGTGGTTTATTATAGTGTTTTGAATAAATATAATCTACACATAAGTAAAGGAATTTGGTAACCAAAGGGTTAACAAATTAATATTAGAGGGACTTTTGGGAAAAGCTGAAAATGACATAGCAATAAACTAGAAGCACAAAACTACAGATAACAACGCACGCAATTAGATATCTATCAGACACATCTGTGCACCCGCTTCTGCGCAATATGATGTTTTGCAAAGCAATATGTTATATCTGATTTTATTCTGTCTATATAACCCTGTAACCAATGCCCCTCGGGGTTCTTCTTGTTTTACACCAATTTGTGTGTAACATGTGAAACCGCACGTGCTATCTTGATAAAGATCTCTTATCATCAATTTGGCCTCTGAGTGATATTCATCTAGGGGACACTACAATCCAGGGTGCCCCCTTGAACCTCACAAAGCATCCCCTGCTCATATTTCGCACAGACTCTCCAGGTCTTTCCAGGTTGCTGAGTAATTCTTTTGTATACCAGCAAGTCTGCGGTAGAAGGGCATAGGCTGGTGGTCTGGGTCTGGTAATTGGGCTATTAGAGTGGATGCTTGACTGGAGGTAAATGTAACATACAATGTGGGTGTACTTTGTATCACTCTTCCCCTTGGGGGTTCCATGTATCCGAACTCCCCCCTTGCATTATGGGAGTCAGAATGGAAGGATTGACCTAGACCACTAGGTTGCAGGTAATCCCTTATTCTAGTTTGCAGGGGGGTGGACTGGGTATTATCTACAGTAGTCCAGACCGCATCATCTTGGGGGTGGTGACTTAAATCAGGGGGATGGCGACTAACCCCTAATTCATCTGCCTGTATTTCTTTCCCTCTTTTGGGTATGGGCGTAGCTTTCCTAAGGGCTTTAAGGTGGTCTACTGTAGTAGTTATTTGGCGCATTAAGTTTTCTGTAGCCTGTTCTTGGTGAACTGTACCGTGTGGAGTGGTCACCTCGCGGGTATAACGAGTCTAGTACCCCCCACTGCACCTTGCGTGCTGCTGTCACATTCTTTATCAGAATCATCATCCCCTAACACCATAATAGGGGCCGGGGTGTATAGTTGACTGGTAGTGGTCAATACTGGGTATATTGGAGTAACAGCCTGGTTGAAAGGGTTAATTGGGGACCAGTTATTTGGGGAAGAAGTTTCAGCCAGTGCATTGGCTTAGTTAAAATGTCCGCTGCTAGAACTGAGAAGAGGGGCGTTGGCTGAGTTAAAATGGCTGCTGCCGGAACTGAGAAGAGGGGCGTTGGCCGAGTTAAAATGGCTGCTGCCGGAACTGAAAGGAGGGGCGTTGGCTGAGTTAAAATGGCCGCTGCCATTGGGGACAGGGGCGTCCAGAAGATGGCCGCTGGAGCTGAGTTTGTGGGCGGTGACCTCAATACTAGGTGTCTGTACTGGAGTGAGAACCTTCCCTGCGCCTTCATAGGGCGGTGGCTGAACACTGATCATCCAGGAGAAGGGAGACTCTATGTGATATAAATATCTAATATATCCATTGGAACCGATTACTCTTTGTTCGGACCAATTATCTTTATGCAATTCCTTTGAAACCTTGAACCATGCCTCTGCGGTCTCTAGTAGACCCTTATATTGTAGGACTCCCTTTTCGTTTTTAATAAGAGTACGCCATTGTTCTGGTTGTAATCTTGGGCTATTTAGTGACAGATTGCATAATTTTGCGATTTTCACATAATTCTTTACATATTTCTTTCCCACACATTTTTCAATGAGTGTGAAAGCAGAGACACCCTCAGTGTCTACTTTATTCATCTTACTATTATTTTTACCCATGTTAGCCATTTAAAATTAACCAAACGGTATTCCTGATCATACACAAATGACAGTCTAGTCTATCTTATTCAGTAGGACTAACTGTAGATTCCAGGGTACCCCAAGTCTTGAACTCTCTGAATCTCACTTTGTTCAACTTCGACCAAACCCTCTGCAGGACTACAATTACAAAAAACAAACTGTGTTCCTGTCCTTGCCTGAAATAATTTGCACACTTGTTGGAATGTTAATCCAGTGCAATCAGATTCCACTGACGAATGGGCATTCAGGCGATAACACATAAATTGGGGAAACGCCCAATGTATAGGTTTGTAGCCTAAGTGTGATGAGGGATAACCGGTAGGATGACTCCTTATGTTTATGAGTTTCCAACCTTGTGGACTAATTCCAAACAATAAACCACATACACAATCAACGAATGACATATACTCTCAGGTCAGGTCAGGTCAGGTCAATCTCAGGCACAATCATATAGTAAACAGAGACAACAGAGGCTCTAATACAAGAACATAGTGGTATCACACACACTTCTACCACTCTTTAGGACCACCACACGCACTGACAGTCACAAAGATCAGTCGGTTGGGGAAATTCTTTGTCCTGGCCACCCACCGACAGTCACAAAGATCTGTCGGTCAGACACCGATAGTCACAAAGATCAATCGGTCAGAGAAAATTCCCTGTCCTGGATGTATATGTGTCTAATCACACACCGACCGCCACTCATACCGACAGTCACGAAGATCAGTCGGTCGGGGAACTTCTGTTGTGAATGTGTATATTCACATGTACATGTATTGCCTCTATTAACCAGATTCCCGCCTTATCCAAATCTACCAGATTAAGAAGATAAGAGACGAACAACAAAGAACACAGACCGGGCAACAGATAATCCTTTACAGGTTACAGGTTATAGGAAAGCAACCAGACAAGATATTACCTTTGCTGACTGCAAACAGCCGATATAGACACCAAAGTTAACCAACAGTATAACAGGTTGACACAGGAAAGAAACTAATAACATAGGTCTTACCTGCGTCTCGGAAGTGATCAGTTTCCGTCTGTCCACTGCTGGTCCGCTGGAGTCCTGGGCATTGGCTGATGGTCAGTCAGAGCCTGATGGCCCCATGTTGGGTGCCAATTGATATGGACCGAACCGGGTCCGAGGATTATCTGTTACCTTCCTAATTAGTTATCAATTATATAACAGTATAGACTGGGAAGAAACTAGAAAGAACCACACTGACACAAGCTGTTCAGTATGCAAAAATGCTTCTTCTGCTTTATTGTTAGGCACAAAGGGTTATATAGGTTAAGTCAGGGGTGTTGATTGTTAGCTCCGGATATAGCTATATGCAGTCTATAGCCAATAAGCTTGATAAAGATCATAATATGTCCTTTGTAGCAGTCTTCTCCAGGAAGCAGGTGCAGAGCGTCATAGGCCCCAACCGTTTCTCTAGAGAGGTTTCTCTTGTGGTTTCATCTAGCATGAGCTGAGCAGGTGATATATATGTTTTGCAGAAGCAAAACATATATATGTCAAATCGCTGAAGCTATCAAAACAAGCCAAATATGACAATGGGACAGTAAAAATGATATTTTACATACAGTTGACACGAGGCGTGCAAATGTAGATATATTTGATATATTTGAACAAGCTGTCTCCTCCACACAGCCAATCACAGCCATGGCTGCTGGTCCGGCCCCCTGCTAAAAGAGTTAAGCTGGGTCACAACCTATCGATTTTCCCTCCTGACCGACCGTTCGATACTTTCGAACGGTCGGCCAGGAGGAAGGACTGTCGGTCGCGGCAAAAGCGCCGTGTCCGATAGTCACCGCGACCGATCGTGCGGTCCATAGAGACCGCACGATCGGACGAGGTTTTCCACCCTGTCCGATCGTCCTTTCGTTCGATTCGGACGAACGGTCGATCGGACATGGGCACTTTCGGATGCGATAATTTCGGTCCGATCGACCAATACATTGGTCGATCGGACCGAAATATCTCATCGTGTGTACCCAGCTTAAGTGTACAATATTCAGGACGTGCTGTGGTCAGGCCTTTCTTTACAGTTTCCCTTTAATCCACCAACGAAGGCTGATGACAGCATTTGGGTGTCTTGGAGACTTGTTATACTTATCAAATCCTAGATCATTGAACACTTGTGACAGACGACTTGATATTTCTCCACAGATTCTGCCTTGTCCTGGTTAATGTCGTGAAGACTGACAGCCTGATCAGCTAGCTATTCTGTCCAGGATTTTATTTGCTCACAGAATTCACACCGGACCCATAGGTTGTGGTGTTGGGGGCCTGATTGTGGTCTAATGCACCTTTCATGATGGGCCAATAAGCTGATAGGTGACACAGGGGGGTCCCAATGTGAACAATAATAGTGGTTATTATAGTGTTTTGAATAAATATAACTACCCATAAGTAAAGGAATTTGGTAACCAAGGGTTAACAATTAATATTAGAGGGACTTTTGGGAAAAGCTGAAAATGACATACCAATAAACTAGAAGCACAAACTACAGATAACAACGCACGCAATTAGATATCTATCAACACATCTGTGCACCGCTTCTGCGCAATATGATGTTTTGCAAAGCAATATGTTATCTGATTTTATTCTGTCTATATAAACTGTAACCAATGCCCCTCGGGTTCTTCTTGTTTTACACCAATTTGTGTGTAACATGTGAAACCGCACGTGCTATCTTGATAAAGATCTCTTATCATCAATTTGGCCTCTGAGTGATATTCATCTAGGGGACACTACAATCCAGGGTGCCCCCTTGAACCTCACAAAGCATCCCCTGCTCATATTTCGCACAGACTCTCCAGGTCTTTCCAGGTTGCTGAGTAATTCTTTGTATACCCAGCAAGTCTGCGGTATAGAAGGGCATAGCTGGTGGTCTGGGTCTGGTAATTGGGCTATTAGAGTGGATGTTGACTGGAGGTAAATGTAACATACAATGTGGGTGTACTTTGTATCACTCTTCCCCTTGGGGGTTCCATGTATCCGAACTCCCCCCTTGCATTATGGGAGTCAGAATGGAAGGATTGACCTAGACCACTAGGTTGCAGGTAATCCCTTATTCTAGTTTGCAGGGGGGGTGGACTGGGTATTATCTACAGTAGTCCAGACCGCATCATCTTGGGGGTGGTGACTTAAATCAGGGGGATGGCGACTAACCCCTAATTCATCTGCCTGTATTTCTTTCCCTCTTTGGGTATGGGCGTAGCTTTCCTAAGGGCTTTAAGGTGGTCTACTGTAGTAGTTATTTGGCGCATTAAGTTTTCTGTAGCCTGTTCTTGGTGAACTGTACCGTGTGGAGTGGTCACCTCGCGGGTATAACGGTCTAGTACCCCCCCACTGCAGCCTTGCTGCTGCGTCACCTTATCTATAGACATTAGAAGAGGGACAGAACAGAGGGATGAAGCTTCAGCTTGGTCAAGGGGTGTTGATACTGTGACAGTGCCATCCGGCAGGAACACCACCTTCGCTTGTAGTCTAGAAAGGATGTCTGTACCGAAAAGGTTTAGTGGACAAGTGGGTGAGACGACAAAACGTGCCAGTAAGCCAGAGAAGGATCCCACTTGTAAAGGGCAAGTAAGCGGGTTAGTACTAGGAGTGCCATCTACCCCAACGCAAGATATGTTGGAATCAGTGAGAGTGGCTTGATCTGGTAAATCTTGGGTCCTGATTACGCTTTGGGCTGCCCTTGTGTCTATCAGGAAAGTGGTAGGGGTGCCTTGGATTGGTAGGGTAATTTTTGCAAAGGGTCCGTGTCCCTCAGTGGGTAAAGACATGATTGGCGTTGGGGTACCAGACACAGGTTTGCCAACATCCTATTGAGGAAGTGGTGGAGGTGGTGGAGCAGGTAAGTCATGGTTGGGATTGTGTTGTCTTTTTGGGCCCCTGCAATCACGGCTGATGTGACCAAGTTTTCCACAGTTATAACAAGTTTTCCCTCTATTAGGATTGAAACCAGGGTTATTTCCTTTTGTAGGTTTCAATTGTGAGATGATGTTAGTTTTCATCTCTTCAATGCCTTTTAGCAACTGATCCTTGACTTGGTTCAATTGTGTGTCTACAGGTGGTGTAGATAACGCCAAGGTCGCAGTTGGTGAGACAATAGTTTCTTTGGCAACCATGATTGGTGTTGATTTTGATCTCCCCAGGGATGCTTCCAGTCCCTTAGCCACTGCTGTTAGGGTTTCGCTCCTTGCCGGTATGCTCCGAGCCTGTTTCACCTGCTGCATCTGTAAATTAGTTGTAATCGTCTCGTGCAACTGTAAATGGTGTCTGCCAATAAACCCTACCATTGAATGTCTCAGAAATTGCAGCCAAATGTAAAAGGTCTCTTTAATTTGTTTTGCACCCTAATCAAAATGATGTGCTTTCTTAAATGCCTGCTGTTGATATGACAATCTTCTGCCAAAAACTCTCCATATTGGGATCATCTTACAATGCGAAATTTTAGCTTTCCTATCAGGGCCTGCATGTGGTTTTAGTGGGGACTTTTTGGCTGATATGACTTCCTTTAATTATATGTACAAGGTTTTCTTTATTTTTCTTCTGGGCAGCCTATGCCAGAAATGTAAACAGTTGTGGGTGGTATCGTTTTTCAGGTGGCCAAAGGAATGCCTATTTGCTCTGACACTGATTTGCATTGTTTCAGCAGTATTTGCAGACTCTGGAATCTACCATTAAAAAATCATCCAAGAGGTACGATTTTGAACAGCCAGATTCATACTTCACTATCCATTCGATTGAAGCTGCTAAAAGTTGTTCGAATAGCGCAAGTGACACAGGAAATAGAGGCATCCCATTGGCAGGCTGCTATCATATAGAAAGTTTTCTCAAACCTTGCAGCCTGATTGGTACTAGACTCTGGTGTACTGGTAGATCTAAATGGCTGCTTCCAACATCCGTTTTTGACATTACTGCCCCTAAACTGCTGTTCGGAAACTACTTATCGCCTCATCAAAAAGAGTGTATTCCACTGTTAGTTAATGTTTTGTCTATTTCTGCATTGACTGATTAAAACCATCTGGACACATGACAGGTGATGTCTACAGCCGTACTGACCTTGCTCTCTTTTGGTGGAATGAGCCTATGGGATAGACTATCAAATTGGAATCATGGGATGGATATGGTTTTTTTTTCCTGCTATTCTACCCAACCTAACCGTCTTTCTCTCCAATTTTTCCCTCACTTTACAGGTTCTACACTAACGAAAGTAAATTTTTGCAAGTATTACCTCGGGCCCTTGCATGTTTGAGGAAGTGTACAAACCAAACTAAAACCGGATATAACTGCCTTGCCTTTTTGTGAATGGGTACTATTTAATAGGTGGTAACATCTGCCAAGTTTCACCGGAGTCTCCCCCTTTTGGCCAAAACTATCTCTGTACCTTCGTGACTTTGTCTATTTTTTCTGAAGCATTTGGATGCTGGAGAGACCCGGTTGCCCCATGAGCACTCGTGCCTAAACTTACAGTTTTGCCACCCCATTTGCAAATTCCCTTGTTGAATTGCCAGGCACAATCCTTTCTTTTCTGCCCTCCCCATTCCCATTTGTTTCCGCTGGCAGAAATGTGCTGGGAATAGAATAGTTGGGAGGCTTGAAAACTCTTATTATTTCATAATTCCTCATCCACAGTGCCGATGTCTCTGTGGTCCCACCTAATCTTTGCCTACCGCCATCTTGTTCGTCTAAAAACCTCGTCTACGACATGACCTTCTGCCCCCATAAACCCTGTGGGCCTCCCAGATGGCGTCTAGGTAACAGCAATAATGAAAGTCATAATTCCAGGGTTACGTCTCACCTAATATGATTCCTAGGACACAAAAGCTTGGGCCAATTTCCAATGGTCCTAGTGTATTAATCAGATCCTCCTTTTCTATTCGTCTCCTATTTTTCTTCCTTCCTAAAATCTATCCCAATTTATCTAGCGAAAAACCTTTTCTATGGCAATAAAGCAAACGTGTCGGCAATTCCTACGCCAATAGTTTACTCCTTATTTCTTGTCTTAATGCACTCCGAGCGGCCCTTCGACGCTATATATGTGCCGTTTCGTCTATCTGAAAATGATTCGCTAGTCTCCTTATTCCTACGTTTTTCCCGTTCTCTTGATGACACTGCCCCATCTGTGCTACTCTGCCCTGATGTACCTTGCTTTCTGAACCTTCCCTTACCTCGCTCGCCACTGATCCTGTTGCTTGTGACCCTTCCAATTTTCGAGTTACTTCTTTAAACCTGACACAAATCGCCCATTATGTCCCCCCCCTGCTTGCACTTACCTATTGAACTTAAAGAAACATTTGAGGTATATTGTGCTGGAGATAAAATTTGTATGTATAGTACCTGCACTGTTTGAAGGAGTAATTGGTTGTCGCACCGTCGCCTGATCCCATCAAAGATCGCATCTGATCGACGTTGATCTTCCTATACTTGCCTCTCAGGTCCCAATTTGCTGGTTTAGGCCTCCTGTATCTCTTTCAGATTCCTCTGCTGATCTACTGAGGTCTGCCTGCTGGTGATGAAAACCTGCTGCCTCTGTAATAAACAGAGGCAAAACGTTGCCTGGCCCTTTCGGCCGCTTCATTGGTAATTATTCCCTACCATAATTTTCTCTTCACCGTCCACTTCTGGAAGGTGAAGCTCCTCCATGTTTGTCCCTTTGCCGCCCCATTTACATGTATATCCTGGTACATCCATGGTTGCTCTCCCCTTTCTGTTTCCCTAGTAAGTCTTTTCCACCCCTGCCACTTCTCTGCTGTGCTTTCTGATAATGTGCTGCAGTCTGAGTTTTCTTTTCTCCTCTCTTTTCCTGAGCCTGAGGCTCCCTTAGGGTCAGAGATCCCACCCAGGCCCTGTAAACCTTGAAAAAACCCAAATGCCCTAACCATAAACCTTGGATACCTTTTTTTTACCACATAGATCAGATAGACTCCAACCTTAAAATTGAAACATACCACGGCACACTTTTTTTCTTGGCAAAACTTGGGAGGTGCACTTTTATTAAATATACACAACCATAATTCCACAAAAACCAATTTTCAAGTCCCCTTCAAACTAAATGCGGTCTTCCTCCCCCAGGTGGCTGATTGGTATTACCTGGTCAATTAGCCCCCAATCGCCTGCCGCCACAGTCCCCGCCGCACATCAGCTGGCATGATCGGGATTAAGTTGGCCTTTCAGCCCCCGATCGTTTTTTCCTGTTTTCCGCCCTTGCCAGCTGAGTCCCACCTGCACATCAGCTGGATTATTGGGATTTCCGGTCTGTTCGCCCCAATCCAGTTTTCAGCCCTGCCAGCTGAGTCCCCCTGACACATCACGCTGGCTTATTGATTACATTGGCCAATCAGTCTCCGCCCCCACCAGCTGATCCCCCTGCACATCAGTGGTGTTTGGTGGATAGACAATCGGGCTTCCTTTGTCCCGTCCTACCCACAGTCGCCCCTTTCGTTTGCCCACACTTTCTTGCAACCTGAACGCAAAGCACAGTGCTGCGCAGTAGGATCCCATACTGCATTCCATGGCACCTCTTAACCGCTGTCTGGGGGGAGGGGAGACCGCATTCCGCCACCAAAAGGAGTGACTCTCTGCTCCATGACCTCAACTAGGCCCTTTTTCCAAGTATTCCTCGAAAACTTTGCCATCCACAGACACAAAGGAACCCCTGTCTGGTCTGAAACACCCTTTACATTAAAGTCAATATACAGGATGTTCAAAGTTAGTTCTGATTTTTTCTTTTTTACAGTCACCTATAAAACCCAAAACTCCCCCCTTTCCCCCGGCCTAAACGCGTGCTCCGTCCCTTTCTGTTCAACCTGGCTCAGGCTAAGGAATCCGTTGTTCCCTTCCCCTATTCTGACTATTGTTACCAAAAATGGGAGGTTTGAATGCCCTGCATGATCCGGCCCCTTATCTACACGCAGTAGCATTTGCCTTTGCCTCTCTCCTTCCTTCTTTATTTCCTGCTATTGCCCTTGTTCCTGCTTTGGGAACCTCTAGCCCGCTGCTTTTGGTTCATCGTATGTTGTTCTGCTGCACTCTCTACTTGCAGTCCTGCTGTGCTTGTTTGATGGCATGGTGAAGTCCCTTCTTCTTTGATTTAACTCTTCCCCTGTTTGCATCCCATATCTGCTCTCTCCCCTTCACCTCTGACAGACGTCTCCCTTATTCTGTAATTACTCTACTTCCATTCTCCACCGCATAGCCTTTAACTACTTTGGGGCTTTTTTGCTTTTGTTTGCTCCCCTTTTCCTATTGGCTCCTCCCCCCTCCTTGCTGCTTGCTTTCCTGGCCCCCACTCCGTGCGCGTTGTTAATCTGTTTGGGCTCTGGCTCTGGTCTTTCTTTGCCTTTCGAGTGTGACGGGTCAACCTGGTTGGCCTCTAGGCCGCCGCATACTCACATACTCACGGTCCGCGCTCTGGTCCGCTATTTGCCTGCCCTCCGGTCACCTGCTTGTCCGTCTCAACTCGACCTCTCCAGTTAGTCTCCCGTCCCATCACTCCTCGCCTTTGTTGCCTCGCCACCCCGACGCAGAACCGACCAGCATCCACTCCCTCATTCTAAGCCAAACTGCGCTCCTTTTCCTCCCCTGCTCAAGATGTTCCTCATTTTAGCTCCTCCAGACAGCCTGCCGCCTTTTCCCAAATAGCCCCCTTCTTTCCTGACTGCTTTTTCCCACTCTATCTCCCAACCTTGTCATTGTTGCCCCCTCCCTCTATTTCAATCGCACAGGCTTTCTTCCGCTCACTGAAGGGGAGTGTGTAAGGAGAACTGGAATGGGCTTCGAGGGAGTGCTTTCTTACAAAACTTCTTGACAAGCACCAGTCACCTGGGAGAATGAAGGGGTACCTGTTATAGACTCAGGATCTGGAAGAGAAGAAAACACCCCCTTGACCAATGCACTTAGTTATTCACGTGTTAGTTGGCAAACAAAATAGGTTAATACAGTACAATCTGAATGTACTGTATTGCGTGGGGGAAATAAACCCTAACCTAGGGGGCTGATCAAAATAGGACTCACAAGGGGATAATTTGTGTGTCCCCCTGGGTGAGTTATCTGACACTGTAAGACAGAGATATAGGCCAAGACTGTCAAGGCCATCCCCATCCCAGATCTTGAGCATTTTTTACATGCGTCTTTAGTCCATTCATTTCTTCCTTCCCCCCGCTACGCCTTGGGAGATAGGGCGTGTTGAAAGTTGTAATGTTGCTCCTAAAAGCAGTCCAATTTTCTTTGTTAACATTGCAGTGATGCAGGACCTGATAACTTTCATACTTATCGGTACACACGATCGCATTATGATTTCGGAAGTATTTTCTGGCAGTCAGTAGTCTTAGCGGTCCATGTAGTCACTGGATATGCCTTCTGGCCAATCCGGAGAACATAATCCAACGATTCCAGCGGCATATTTCAAATCTTCCACTTTTTGGCATTTGTTGGTCTATCTGGATCCTTTGGAAGGTACAAGGGTTTTGCCAGATGAGTTTTGGGGGAGGGGTTGTTCATTACGCCCTGGATTGCATTTAGCAACATATTGCACAGGAAGCAGTTGTAGTCCTGGTATAGGTGGTGTATGCTAGGAGCAAAGTAAGTCTTGATATTAGGTAGTCATGAGATTCTTTGAAGTGGGCAGGTCCATGTGCCCATGAACGAGGGCTGGTAGAGACTGCCTGGTATACATTCTTTTTTGTTAGTATATTACACATCCATCCCTAAGTACTGCCCCCTTTCCCAGGCACTCCTCTCTCTCCTTGCCGTGTTGTCTTGGTATTATTTTAGTTTTATCCTTGTTGTACTATGGAAACCATCTGAAGAAGGGGAATTGTTGTTTTGGTGATTTGTGTCTGAAAATTTAAATTAGTATTCGCATCTGCTGGCAATTCCTGTTTCTTTCAGGGCAGTGACTTGCAGCCTGGGTCGCCCATATGGTTGCCTGTGGGTCAGGGGAGTTGAGTTTGCCATGAGCTTTACTTCAAACTGTTTTCGGGTATATTTGCACTAGTGCTCCATTAGTTCTGCAACAGATTTGCCATGTTTTATGGTTTGTTCGCGTTGTAGCTGTCATTCTCTGTTTTCAAAGTGACTCCAAAGTCTAGAGCGAGCCCTGGGCATATCTGGATGTCAGTGTGGACATTAAGGCGCTTGCCTTTTGCGATGTGTGCTATGCTGCAGTTAAGGCTTTGAGCTCTGCTTCTTGGCGGGAGTATACGGTAGGTAGGGCTTCAGCTTGGAGCACAGAGTCGCGTTGGTGGTGACAGCGTAACCAAATGAAATTTGCCTTTGTCATCTGCAAGCGTGAACCATCCCAAATTAAAGTGATGTGTGCTGGGTTTTCAAGTGAGCTGAGCTGAACTGTGGGAAGTCGCGTTCTCGTGTTGCATGAGGTCAAAGCAATTTGGGTTTTGGTGTATCTTGTGCTGCTGGCTCCATGGTTCAATCTGTTCCGTTATTGTATACCCCCCGTCAGGAATTGGCAAGGAAGGTGTGGAGGGGTTTGAGTAGATGGAACACGTTGAAGTGTGACATGTTGGGCATGAGGATAGAAACACGGAGACGAATATGGCGCAGATGAAGGACATATTGTTTTCGCTAAGATGTGATTGAGAATAGCAGAAATGTCATGGGGACGCCAGATGTGATGCAACAGGACCCAGGATTGATGTCAGAGGTTGTTATCAAGGAGGAAATGAAGCTGTCTACTGCCCTCATGCGGATGGGCTCCCTTAGACAACCACTGTCTAGTTGTCCAAAAGTAACCAATGGGTTCAATTTTAATCCATGTTACTGAGCAGGACACCAAGGGGCGGTGGCCCTGGTGTTCAGAGGAAGAGTGTGAAATGGCTCTCATAGTCGTAAGACCCACGCTGGTGCTTAGAGATAGGATAAGTCTTCAGAATGGTGAAACATTTCGCAAGATTCGGGCTGTCATAGTATAGGGTTCAGACTTTAGTACCTGTACAGAGGTTGCAAAGAATGGAGGCTTCGGGGATCAATGAACGCAAATAAGAGATAAGGCGAGGAAGTCATGTAGAGGTTTATGTCCTCGTGAAGAAACAATGCCCTTGTAAAGTCGTGATCACTCGTTGTGAGTTGTCTGTCCCTGAGAAATACATTGTTCCGAGAATGTCCAGGGGTTGACCCCACTGTACTTTTGCTTGGAGGCCGTTGCAACCTTGTCCGCTAGATGACAGAGTAAGGTCCTCTGTTGCTTTGCTACAGCGACAGAAGTGGGGGCGAGCAGAGAAAGATGTCCACATGATTGGAGTAATAGGAACCTCAGGGTGTGGATTAGCTTCCATGAGTCCAGGATAGAAGTCAATGCTTTGGAAATTGCGTTGGTGAATTTGCGCCCCCTTGGGCATAACGGTCCAAACAATATTGCTCCCACTCACGCGTGAAAGCAACAGGAAGCCCGACAGAATACGTGTAGCGGACACTGAAAAAGGCGCTTCACACAAGCCACAAACGCTGAAGACGAAAGCGGACGGAGGTATGCCAGGTAGGTGGCAGGTTGGATCCAATTGGTGTTTCCAGTATTGTAGCTTCATTCACGGCCCCGTTAAGTTTCTTGTACAGGCGTTATTTGTCCGGGTTCACCCTACTTTCCTTTTTCTAACAGGAACCAGCGGTGTGTTGCATGGTGCAAGGTGCTTCCGTCCCTTAGCACTGCTGTTAGGGTTTTCAAGAGTTAAGCTGGGTACCCCACCTATCGATTTTCCTCCTGACCGACCGTTCAAGATACTTTCGAACGGTCGGCCAGGAGGAAGGAATGTCGGTCGCGGCAAAAGCAACCGTGTCCGATAGTCCACCCGCGACCGATCGTGCGGTCCATAGAGGACCGCACGATCCGGACGAGGTTTTCCACCTGTTCCGATCGTCCTTTCGTTCCATTCGGACGATACGGTCGATCGGACATGGCACTTTCGGATGCGATAATTCGGTCCGATCGACCAATACACTGACTATTGTCGATCGGAGCCGAAATATCTCTTGTGTGTACCCAGACTTAAGTTACAATATTCAGGAACGTGCTGTGGTCAGGCCTTTCTTTACAGTTTACCTTTAATCCACCAAAGAAGGCTGATGACAGCATTTGGGTGTCTTGAGACTTGTTATACTTTCAAATCCTAGATCATTGAACACTTATGACAGACGGACTTGATATTTCTCCACAGATTCTGCCTTGTCCTGTGTAATGTCGTGGAAGACTGACAGCCTGATCAGCTAGCCTATTCTGTGCCCAGGATTTTATTGCTCACAGAATGTCACACCGACCCATAGGTTGTGGTGTTGGGGCCTGATTGTGGTCTATATGCACCTTTCATGATGGCCAATAAGCTGATAGGTGACACAGGGGGGGTCCCTAATGTGAACAATAATAGTGGTTTATTATGAGTGTTGAATAAATATAATCTACACATAAGTAAAGGAATTTGGTAACCAAAGGGTTAACAATTAATATTAGAGGGACTTTTGGGAAAAGCTGAAAATGACATAGCATAAACTAGAAGCACAAAACTACAGATAACAACGCACGCAATTAGATATCTACAGACACTCTGTGCACCCGCACCCCTTTCTGCGCAATATGATGTTTTGCAAAGCAATATGTTTAATCTGATTTTATTCTGTCTATAAACCCTGTAACCAATGCCCCTCGGGGTGTTCTTTCTTGTTTTACAACCCAATTTGTGTTAACATGTGAAACCGCACGTGACTATCTTGATAAAGATCTCTTATCATCAATTTGGCCTCTGAGGATATTCATCTAGGGGACACTACAATCCAGGGTGCCCCCTTGAACCTCACAAAGCATCCCCTGCTCATATTCGCACAGACTCTCCAGTCTTTCCAGGTTGCTGAGTAATTCTTTTGTATACCAGCAACGTCTGCGGTAGAAGGGCATAGTCTGTGGTCTGGGTCTGGTAATGGGGCTATTAGAGTGGATGCTTGACTGGAGGTAAATGTAACATACAATGTGGGTTACTTTGTATCACTCTTCCCTTGGGGGTTCATGGATCCGAACTCCCCCCTTGCATTATGGGAGTCAGAATGGAAGGATTGACCTAGACCTAGGTTGCAGGATCCCTTATTCTAGTTTGCAGGGGGGTGGACTGGGTATTATCTACAGTAGTCCCAGACCGCATCATCTTGGGGTGGTGACTTAAATAGGGGGATGGCGGACTAACCCCTAATTCATCTGGCTGTATTTCTTTCCCTCTTTTGGTAGTTGGCGTAGCTTTCCTAAGGGCTTTAAGGTGGTCTACTGTAGTAGTATTTGGCGCACTTAAGTTTTCATGTAGCCTTGTTCTTGGTGAACTGTACGTGTTGGAGTGGTCACCTCGCGGTATAACGAGTCTAGTACCCCCCACTGCACCTTGCGTGCTGCTGTCACATCTTTATATCGAATCATCATCCCCTAACACCATAATAGGGCCGGGGTGTATAGTTGACTGGTAGTGGTCACATACTGGGTATATTGGAGTGAACAGCCGTTGAAGGGTTAATTGGGGACCAGTTATTTGGGGAAGAAGTTTCAGCCAGTGCATTGGCTTAGTTAAAATGTCCGCTGCTAGAACTGAGAAGAGGGGGGGGGGCGTTGGCTGAGTTACAAATGGTGCTGCCGGAACTGAGAAGAGGGGCGTTGGCCGAGTTAAAATGGCTGCTGCCGGACTGAAAGGAGGGGCGTTGGCTGAGTTAAATGGCCGCTGCCATTGGGGACAGGGGCGTCCAGAAATGGCCGCTCGGAGCCTGAGTTTGTGGGCGGTGACCTCAATACTATGGTGTCTTGTACTGGAGTGAGAACCTCCTGCGCCTTCATAGGGCGGTGGCTGAACACTGATCATCCAGGAGAGGGAGACTCATGTGATATAAATATCTAATATATCCATTGGAACCGATTACTCTTTGTTCGGACCAATTATCTTTATGCAATTCCTTTGAAACCTTGAACCATGCCTCTGCGGTCTCTAGTAGACCCTTTATTGTAGGACTCTTTCGTTTTTAATAAGAGTACGCCATTGTTCTGGTTGTAATCTTGGGCTATTAGTGACAGATTGCATAATTTTGCGATTTTCACATAATTCTTTATATTTCTTTCCCACACATTTTCAATGAGTGTGAAAGCAGAGACACCCTCAGGTCTACTTTATTCATCTACTATTATTTTTACCCATGTTAGTCCTTAAAATTAAACAACGTATTCCTGATCATACACAAATGCAGTCTAGTCTATCTTATTCAGTAGGACTAACGTAGATTCCAGGGTACCCAAGTCTTGAAACTCTCTGAATCTCACTTGTCAACTTCGACCAAACCCTCTGCAGGACTAACAATTACAAAACAAACTGTGTTCCTGTCCTGCCCGAATAATTTGCCACTTGTTGGAATGTTAATCCAGTGCAATCAGATTCCATGACGAAGGGGCATTCAGGCGATACACATAAATTGGGGAAACGCCCAATGTATAGTTTGTAGCCTAAGTGTGATGAGGGATAACCGGTAGGATGACTCCTTATTTTTATGAGTTTCCAACTCTTGTGGACTAATTCCAAAACAATAAACCAATACACAATCAACGAATGACATATCTCTCAGGTCAGTCAGGTCAGGTCATCTCACTCAGGCACAATCATATAGTAAACAGAGACAACAGAGGCTCTAATACAAGAAACTAGTGGTATCACACACACTTCTACCACTCTTAGGCCACCACCACACGCACTGACAGTCACAAAGATCAGTCGGTTGGGAAATTCTTTGTCCTGGCCACCCACCGACAGTCACAAAGATCTGTCGGTCAGACACCGATAGTCACAAAGATCAATCGGTCAGAGAAATTCCCTGTCCTGGATGTATATGTTCTAATCACACACCGACCGCCATCATACGACAGTCACGAAGATCAGTCGTGGGGGAACTTCTGTTGTGAATGTGTATATTCCATTAACATTATTGCCTCTATAACCAGATTCCCGCCTTATCCAATCTACCAGATTAAGACGATACAGAGACGAACAACAAAGAACACAGACCGGGCAACAGATAATCCTTACAGGTTACAGGTTATAGGAAGCAACCAGACAAGATATTACCTTTGTGACTGCAAACAGCCGAATAGACACCAAAGTTAACCAACAGTATAACAGGTGACACAGGAAAGAACTAAACATAGGTCTTACCTGCGTCTCGGTAAGTGATCAGTTTCGTCCTGTCCACTGCTGGTCCGCTGAGTCCTGGGCATTGCTGATGGTCAGTCAGAGCCTGATGGCCCATGTTGGGTGCCAATTGATATGGACCGAACCGGGTCCGAGGATTATCTGTTACCGTCCTAATTAGTTATCAATTATATACAGTATAGACTGGAAGAAAACTAGAAAGAACCACACTGACACAAGCTGTTCAGTATGCAAAAATGCTTCTTCTGCTTTATTGTTAGGCACAAAGGGTTAATAGGTTAAGTCAGGGTGTGTTGATTGTTAGCTCCGGATATAGCTATATGCAGTCTATAGCCAATAAGCTTGATAAAGATCAATATGTCCTTTGTAGCAGTCTTCTCCAGGAAGCAGGTGCAGAGCGTCATAGGCCCCACCGGTTTCTCTAGAGAGGTTTTTTGTGGTTTCATCTAGCATGAGCTGAGCAGGTGATATATATGTTTGCAAAGCAAAACATATATATGTCAAATCGACTGAAGCTATCAAAACAAGCCAAATATGACAATGGGACAGTAAAAATGATTTTACATACGTTGACACGAGGCGTGCAAAATGTTAGATATTTGGATATTATGTGAACAAGCTGTCTCTCTCCCCACACAGACCAATCACAGCCATGGCTGCTGGTCCGTGGCCGCCCTGCTAGAAGAGATTATGGGTTTGAGCAGGATATGTGGGAGTTGACATTTAGTGGGTTTTTTGCATGTCAAAAGAAGTAAATCAAAGCCTGTTAAGAACTGAATGAAGTATCTGTGTGTATGTGCAGTGTCAGACCACACCTCCTGACCCCGTCACATGCTTCCTTGCTTTATCTGTCCTGTAAAAGGATTGGCTAGATATTATTAATGGGTGTGACCAATTGTAACAGGTTTGTGCCATAGCTAAAAACTTAGCATGTGCAGAAGATAATGGTCGTTGACCAGACTGTGTGATACTAGAATGCTGAGAAGTAAAGCACAAACCATAAAGCCCAGAATCTCACTTGCAAAACTACAACTCCCTAGAATTACATACAATCTGGCGGCAATGACTAGACACATCAGGGACTGGTTGGCCGACACCACATATTTTACAAACACCAAGTTAGAACAACAACTAGCATATCCATGGTCCCTAACAAATATTCTCTACTGTAACCCAAAGCACCTACCCCAACCAATCAAATCATACATAACACTTAAAGACACAATAGTTACCTGGCAAGAACTCCGGAAAAAATGCAAGGCCCCAAAACATATAGCCCTCAACATGTCACTCACCCAACACCCAGACTTTCCACAAAGTTCAACAACACAGGGATATGAAATATGGGCCCGGAAAGGAATACTGCACCTCAATAAACTAATCCACAAAACAGAAAAAAGATTTCTAACCTTTGCTGAACTTAGAAATAAATACGATATACCCACCAACTCCTTCCTATTATACGCCCAGGTAATATCCTATTGTAGGAAACAGCTGGCCAACATTTCAGACCTATTCAAAACAACCCCTATCGAAACCATTCTAGTAGCCTCAGACACCAAATTTTCCCTCTCAAAGATCCACTCCATCCTCAAAGAGTGGTACCTCACACCACTAGAGAACACCAACCTCAAAAAATGGGAAACAGACTTCCAAACCACGGACATAATCCCTAAAATACTGGAGGGTCAAGCAGCAATAAAAAAGTCCACAATCAACGAACGATGGAGAGAGACCCAATTCAAAATAATCCATCGGGCGTATGTCCCACTAAATGCCCACTATCTCAGACATACAGATCCCAAAATACCCAAGGGACTTTGCCCTAAGTGCAGATCCCCCAACCCAAACCTTTCCCACAGCCTATGGTACTGCCCAAACATACAAAACTTCTGGGACCAGACCTGTCAATATATGTCTGGGGTTGTGGGCTACGAGATAACCAAAGTCCCCTACTAATGCTGTTTGGATATAAACATTGTGTAATTCAGGGGAGAGCCGGAAATCAAACCCGGGTGCCAAACTGGATCCACCTTACTGCCTTAATAGCAAAGAGACTGATAATGTCACATTGGTTAAAAACCAACCCCCCCTCAGTAGGGGAGCTAAAAACCCAACTACAAGAATTAATGTATCTAGACAAACTAGACTCTGAAAGATATGCCGAAAAATCAGCACCCAATTTCTTCTCCACTTGGAGGAACTTCATAGAACACACATATACAGCCACAGAAATACCTAAAATTATGAAAAATTTTCAATTCACCTCGTGGTATGACCACAACGACCTCAGAGGCACCCTGGGCAGATTGAAGGTACGCCCCTAACGAAAACGAAATTGCAATTGAACTAGAACCGTATAAAACGAACCAATAACAAACAGCTAACAAACACTATATGGGCTACCCTCGAGAAGGGATACTAGCTCATGTATACACATGTGTGTTGAGACCATGGTGAAACAAATGAGATCGATACAGAAAACCCGAACTCAGACCAGAGAACACCACCCCCCACCCACCTACCTCTCCTAGACCGACAGCCACGGACCTAACCCAGCCCCCCCCCCCCCCATCTACATTCATAATCCCAAATTCTCAATTTTTCTTTCTACCTAAAGTTGAATGCATTTAAATGTTATTACGTTATTATAGTTTAAATGTTGTTATACTATAACCCACAGTGTATATTGGTCTTATAACGGCTGTAAATCACTACAATTCTTGAGCAACGCCACATAACATCAAAGGACCGACCCCCCCCCCCAGATTTACTGCACACCAGCATCCACCCCCCATCGGACCACACCACAGACCCAACGAAATACCGGACCATCAACACAGAACAAGACTACCAAACCACCACATTCCAAAGGTCTCAAATCAAAGCCCGAACACTTCCCCCCCTCAAGGTCCGGGACTTAAGACACCACCCAAACCTGGAGCCAACATCTACACGGATCTCCACATCTGGTCTGCCGAGAACCATCCAACAAACCCGAAAAACACCGAAGGTATCCCACCCTGCCCCACAGCCCAAACAACGTTGCTCAATGTCAACTGTATTGTATAGTCTATGACCAATGTGCAGAAAACTAATAAAAATCTATTATTAAAAAAAAAAGCACAAACCATATGTTATTTAGGTAAATTTCCCAGCGCCTGTATCAAAATGAGAGGTAAGACACAGATTACTGGTTTTATATCAAGGTGTTCTGCCTTCTGGTTCAGTTTTGTTCTGTGGCTTTAGTTGCCCTTTAACTCACACAAGACGATTAAACTGTATGCAAACAGGGAGGCTACAGATAACTAGATCGGTAACTTATTGCTTCGATAGTGCCCTCCACCCTCTCTGCATTAGTTGGCCTAAGTTTCTCATGCCTAGAAATGGATAATATCTAGGTTTAGAGGAAGGAATGGCAAGGCAATAAACAGAAGGAGTTAAGAGGAGGTATACAGAAATGTAAATAAGTGAAGAAAGTCTTATATTTCCTGATGGGCAATAACTCCCATGTCCACTGTTCTTGCAACTAGCCATATACAGGGGTGTAGCTTTAAAAAGGCAGGTTGAAACTGAAAGGGACAGCAGGCTGACCAGCAAAATAAAAATCATAAGGCACATAATTACCTGTTTTATATACCTAACACTATAGATTTTTTTTTGTTTGGAGTAGTTTGAGAAGCTTTATAAAATATTTTTCCTTATTCACTATAAAATTTCCACTTTTAAAATTCACTGTTTCTTCAGGGTACTTTGCATTAAAGGACAACTCCACCCTCATAAGAACATCTTTTAGAAAGAATGGCCTCTTTAAAATATGTTGATATATCATACTTTGTCCTATGAATTCATTACTGTATGCCTGCTATGCTTCTGGATGCCTCATGGAAACTGAGCAATTTAGAAACCTGTACTGAGCCTATACTATGCCTGGGCATGCTCAGAAGAGGCAGACAGGGGATTAACATTCAGTCATTGGCTGTGATGCCAACTGTCAAATCCATAACTGACAGTTGCTAACTGGAAGAACCAGGAAGCAGAAACAGGGGAAACAGGACATTGTGCAGGATTTCAGGTTAGACTTATATATTTCACATTTCAAACTATTACCTTTTAGGGTTTTGGGGGGTGATTTACCTGTATGTAAGTTTTCATTTTGGGGCTGGACTTACCATTTAATTATACACGCCGATCACAGTGGGGGGCACCTTTTGATGTTTGTTTCAGGTGGCTAGAAATGCCCCTGGCCAGATAGCTGATTTTACGACTGTGAACAAGTGCAAGTGGGTTTATATGCACACAGTTCTTATGCATTTCTTTTTATTATTTAAAAAAGGACAAAAACAGCAAAATTGTTGCAAAGGTGCAGTACACTATTTTCCCCAGATAAAACTGTAGAACTGTTTTCTAAAACAATTTCACACAGACTACCCATGTAAGATAGGAAGCAGCCCTCGACTGCTCCTTACTGCCATCTAGTGGTCAGTATCCAGTCTATAAATAGGCATGCAGTGGCTCCTCCTCTATTTAGGCAAGGCAAACATAGTTTAAAAATAGTAGGCCTCTGTTTAAAACACCTTTAAAAGGACTTATCATATTATAACACTAATACAAACATATTGTTAACATAGAACATTACTTATTATTTTACTAGCCAGCAAAAATTGTTTACACTTTATACAATTGAAAAAAACCTAAATCTACTCCTTTGCAACGGCCAGTAAGGGCTAGGCCACACTGCTGCACTTTTTTTGTGCTTGCGTTTTTTCATATCATTGAAAACGCGGCAACACACCGAAAACGCGCGTTTTCGGGTACGTTGCGATTGCGATATGCGCTCCGCATTTTCAATACTTAATGAAAAAAAGCATGCGCAAACGCAACGAAATTGCACATGAAATCGCATGCAATTCCGTGTGCGATTGCGTTTGCGTTGCAGTGTGGCCGTGCCCTCACTGAGTGCTCTCCCTGAACTGCCACTTCTATGCATGTGCAAGGAGGCGGCTACCTGGAAATGGGCAGACAGCAGGGGGCAGAATATCACGCTATCAGCAGGGAAACCATTTGGCAGGGGAAAGGCATACAAAATATGATCAATGTTTCAGGGATTTCTGCCTCCTACCACCCTAACTCTCCATCTGGTTGCTATCTGTCCAATCTAGGGATATTCTGCAGGGACTGCTAAAATATATATACACAAATATAAGGATATGCTGCTCAAACCTTTATTCAAAAATACTTTCAGATGCCTCGCAACAGGGGATAGGAAATTTATACACCACAAAGACTCCAGCACTCAACTACACATACAATTATAAATAAATTAGGTAAAAGAATTAGACATGTATGCAAGCAATGAAGGGTGATCACCTGCACTGAAGTTCAAATGGATACCTTTAGTTACATACAGGGCCATATACCGAGAGCCGTTATCGGCTATTTGTATCTTAAAGTCACGTTAACCAAGCGTTAACGTGACTTTAAGACATAAATAACGGTAGTTGCGCAAATTTTGTGTCACACAACTGTCGCAACCAATGTACTAAGCGATTAACGGGTTTTTAAGACATAATCTCTTAACGCCAGCAGATAGCCTGCGTTAAATATTCGCAAAAGGAAAACTCGCAATTGCAAGAGCCACTATCAGCTCAGTGCATTGCCTAAAGGGGGCAATAGAGAGCGATAGCGACTCTCGATACATAGCTGTACTATAGTTTGTACAAACAGGTACAAATAAATATACGTTCCCTGGGGCAACAAGACCATACCTGCTTCTCCCTTTATTTAGTATGACCTCTACACACAGTAAGAACCGATACACATACACTTGAATGTATTCCCAGACAAAGGGCCAAGCAATATAGCGAACATTTTCTTGATATAAGCTGGCAGCTCCCTTCTCCCACTAACAGTATCTGGGGGGCTGACTTAGGTCCTCGCCCCTGGGTTTGCTTTAGTTTAGCTTTAATACTTACCTTAATGTCCAGCTCTGTGACCTTTTGTCTGGGACTTGGTAAATGGGTTGTTGTGCATCTTGCAGAGTGTCTTCCTATTGGCAAAGCCCTGGAGGGAGCCAAACTGTTAAACGTTAGAAAAAGAGAAGGGGTGGTGAGGGGAGTATAATTCCCTTTAAGGGCACGGCCACAATGCGCAGCAATTGCACATGCAATCGCATGCAATTTTTTGTGCAATTTCATTGCGTTTGCGCATGTGTTTTTCCTTTAGATATAGAAAAATCCATGCAATTGCGATTAAAAATGCGGAACGCAAATCGAAATCGAATGCGCAATCGCATCGCACCCAAAAACGTACGGTTTCGGTGTGTTGACACGACTTCAATGATCGGGGGGGGAAACGCATGCGCAAACGCATGCGTAAATGCAAGAAAAATGGGATAGTGTGGCCTAGCCCTAAAGGGAATAAATGTACATAGGGAAACAAAACCATGCATTTGCTAATTTCAGTGCTGTAATGGGCTACTGTTGTAATTCTAAAAAATTGCCTTTAGATGTCAGTCACGCACCTTTTGGAATTTTGAAAGTATCAGACTAACGATTCCCATACATGCACCAATACCAATCACACTATTGGTCTGATTGGTCTAAAAATGTTAACGTTTTGGCTGGGAAATAAATTGGGTAAAAATGCAACTGAATAGCATTGCTATTCATTAAAATTCTTAATATCAAAAATGATTGCACAACGTGGGCTTTGTGCTGGCCATATACTATGCAACATTTACTTGATGTTTTAATCAAACATCAGTCAATATACAATCACCTTGCCATTCAAACCTCTCTGCTCAGTGTTTTTGTTTTAATGTTTAAAAAAAAAAAATCAGTCATATGGTTTAACTGAGAAATGCATCTGAACAAACTCCTCCAAGGTTGAGCCATTTAAGGGCAGTAGCTTAAAAGGAATGGAGCACAGCACATGATCCATTTCAAGGAAAGAACAAATGGAAATGTTAGTTTTTCAGCATGAGGAACTTTACTGTTCTCTTATTTGTTGAAGGCATTGGAGAGATTCCAAGATGTTCATGAGAAACATGCATCAGGGAGATTCAATAAAAGTTCTTATCGTTTAAAATGGTGCTAATTTTGCCCCAACCAATCAGATCTTATTTAACATTTGAAAGCTAACATCTGATTGGTTGGGGCAAAATTAGCACCATTTTTAACGATAAGAACTTTTATTGAATCTCCCTGATGCATGAATTGAAAAATGGGAGGTAAGACAGCTCCTTTACCTCCTGTTCTTCAATTAAAGTGAATAATGATTTTTATTTTGGGCAGTGGAAAGACCCTTTAAAGGGCAAGTACAATGAAATGGTGTATTAAGGGATGTGTATAGTTATGTCCACTCGAAAACTACAAATGCTAAAATTAGTTTCTCTAGCTGAACAGGAGATCACTCAGGATCATCAGCAAACCTATATAAAGAGGTGTAGACCTATATAAAGAGGTATAGACCTATATAAAGAGGTATAGACCTTCCCTTGATGCTGTTCTCATGAACATCTTGGAATCTTCCAATGCCTTCAACAAATAAGAGAACAGTAAAGTTCCTCATGCTGAAAAACTAACATTTCCATTTGTTCTTCCTTGAAATGGATCATGTGCTGGCTCCATTCCTTTTAAGCTACTGCCCTTAAATGGCTCAACCTTGGAGGAGTTTGTTCAGATGCATTTCTCAGTTAAACCATATGATGATTTTTTTTTTTAACATTAAAACAAAAACACTGAGCAGAGAGGTTTGAATGGAAGGTGAGTTATATTGACTGATGTTTGATTAAAACATCAAGTAAATGTTGCATAGTATATGGCCAGCACAAAGCCCACGTTGTGCAATCATTTTTGATATTAAGAATTTTAATGAATAGCAATGCTATTCAGTTGCATTTTTACCCAATTTATTTCCCAGCCAAAACGTTAACATTTTTAGACCAATCAGACCAATAGTGTGATTGGTATTGGTGCATGTATGGGAATCGTTGTCTTGTACTTTCAAAATTCCAAAAGGTGCGGACTGACATCTAAAGGCAATTTTTAGAATTACAACAGTAGCCCATTACAGCACTGAAATTAGCAAATGCAGGTTTTGTTTCCCTATGTACATTTATTCCCTTTAGGGCTAGGCCACACTATCCCATTTTTCTTGCATTACGCATGCGTTTGCGCATGCGTTTCCCCCCCCCGATCATTGAAGTCGTGTCAACACACCGAAACCGTACGTTTTTGGGTGCGATGCGATTGCGCATTCGATTTCGATTTGCGTTCCGCATTTTTAATCGCAATTGCATGGATTTTTCTATACTAAAGAAAAACACATGCGCAAACGCAATGAAATTGCACAAAAAATTGCATGCAGTTGCATGTGCAATGCTGCGCATGTGGCCGTGCCCTTAAAGGGAATTATACTCCCTCACCACCCCTTCTCTTTTTCTAACGTTTAACAGTTTGGCTCCCTCCAGGGCTTTGCCAATAGGAAGACACTCTGCAAGATGCACAACACCCATTTACCAAGTCCCAGACAAAAGGTCACAGAGCTGGACATTAAGGTAAGTATTAAAGCTAAACTAAAGCAAACCCAGGGGCGAGGACCTAAGTCAGCCCCCAGATACTGTTAGTGGGAGAAGGGAGGCCAGCTTATATCAAGAAAATGTTCGTATATTGCTTGGCCCTTGTCTGGGAATACATTCAAGTGTATGTGTATCGGTTCTTACTGTGTGTAGAGGTCATACTAAATAAAGGGAGAAGCAGGTATGGTCTTGTTGCCCCAGGGAACGTATATTTATTTGTACCTGTTTGTACAAACTATAGTACAGCTATGTATCGAGAGTCGCTATCGCTCTATATGCCCCCTTAGGCAATGCACTGAGCTGATAGTGGCTCTTGCAATTGCGAAGTTTTCCTTTTGCGAATATTTAACGCAGGCTATCTGCTGGCGTTAAGAGATTATGTTTTAAAAACCCGTTAATCGCTTAGTACATTGGTTGCGACAGTTGTGTGACACAAAATTGCGCAACTACCGTTATTTATGTCTTAAAGTCACGTTAACGCTTGGTTAACGTGACTTTAAGATACAAATAGCCGATAACGGCTCTCGGTATATGGCCCTGTATGTAACTAAAGGTATCCATTTGAACTTCAGTGCAGGTGATCACCCTTCATTGCTTGCATACATGTCTAATTCTTTTACCTATTTATTTATAATTGTATGTGTAGTTGAGTGCTGGAGTCTTTGTGGTGTATAAATTTCCTATCCCCTGTTGCGAGGCATCTGAAAGTATTTGTTGATAAAGGTTTGAGCAGCATATCCTTATATTTGTGTATATATATTTTAGCAGTCCCGCAGAATATCCCTAGATTGGACAGATAGCAAACGATGGAGAGTTAGGGTGGTGGAGGCAGAAATCCCTGAAACATTGATCATATTTTGTATGCCTTTCCCCTGCCAAATGGTTTCCCTGCTGATAGCGTGATATTCTGCCCTGCTGTCTGCCCTTCCAGGTAGCCGCCTCCTTGCACAGCATAGAAGTGGCAGTTCAGGGAGAGCACTCAGTGAGGGCACGGCCACACTGCAACGCAAACGCAATCGCACACGGAATTGCATGCGATTTCATGTGCAATTTCGTTGCGTTTGCGCATGCTTTTTTCATTAAGTATTGAAAATGCGGAGCGCATATCGCAATCGCAACGTACCGAACGCCGTTTCGGTGTGTGTTGCCGCGTTTTCAATGATATGAAAAAACGCAAGCACAAAAAAAAGTGCAGCAGTGTGGCCTAGCCTTACTGGCCGTTGCAAAGGAGTAGATTTAGGTTTTTTTCAATTGTATAAAGTGTAAACAATTTTTGCTGGCTAGTAAAATAATAAGTAATGTTCTATGTTAACAATAGTTTGTATTAGTGTTATTATGATAAGTCCTTTTAAAGGTGTTTTAAACAGAGGCCTACTATTTTTAAACTTGTTTGCCTTGCCTAAATAGAGGAGGAGCCACTGCATGCCTATTTATAGACTGGATACTGACCACTAGATGCGAGTAAGGAGCAGTCGAGGGCTGCTTCCTATCTACAGGGTAGTCTGTGTGAAATTGTTTTAGAAACAGTTCTACAGTTTTATCTGGGGAAAATAGTGTACTGCACTTTGCAACAATTTTGCTGTTTTTGTCCTTTTTTAAATAATAAAAAGAAATGCATAAGAACTGTGTGCATATAAACCCACTTGCACTTGTTCACAGTCGTAAAATCAGCATTCTGGCCAGGGGCATTTCTAGCCACCTGAAACAAACATAAAAGGTGCCCCCCCTGTGATCGGGTGTATAATTAAATGGTAAGTCCAGCCCCAAAATGAAAACTTACATACAGGTAAATCACCCCCCAAAACCTAAAAGGTAATAGTTTTGAAATGTGAAATATATAAGTCTAACCTGAAATCCTGCACAATGTCCTGTTTCCCCTGTTTCTGCTTCCTGGTTCTTCCAGTTAGCAACTGTCAGTTATGGATTTGACAGTTGGCATCACAGCCAATGACTGAATGTTAATCCCCTGTCTGCCTCTTCTGAGCATGCCCAGGCATAGTATAGGCTCAGTACAGGTTTCTAAATTGCTCAGTTTCCATGAGGCATCCAGAAGCATAGCAGGCATACAGTAATGAATTCATAGGCAAAGTATGATATATCACATATTTAAAGAGGCCATTCTTTCTAAAAGATGTTCTTATGAGGGTGGAGTTGTCCTTTAATGCAAAGTACCCTGAAGAAACAGTGAATTTAAAAGTGGAAATTTTATAGTGAATAAGGAAAAATATTTTATAAAGCTTCTCAAACTACCCCAAACAAAAAAAAAATCTATAGTGTTAGGTATATAAAACAGGTAATTATGTGCCTTATGATTTTTATTTTGCTGGTCAGCCTGCTGTCCCTTTCAGTTTCAACCTGCCTTTTTAAAGCTACACCCCTGTATATGGCTAGTTGCAAGAACAGTGGACATGGGAGTTATTGCCCATCAGGAAATATAAGACTATCTTCACTTATTTACATTTCTGTATACCTCCTCTTAACTCCTTCTGTTATTGCCTTGCCATTCCTTCTCTAAACCTAGATATTATCCATTTCTAGGCATGAAACTTAGGCCAACTAATGCAGAGAGGGTGGAGGGCACTATCGAAGCAATAAGTTACCGATCTAGTTATCTGTAGCCTCCCTGTTTGCATACAGTTTAATCGTCTTGTGTGAGTTAAAGGGCAAATAAGCCACAGAACAAAACTGAACCAGAAGGCAGAACACCTTGAATAAAACCAGAATCTGTGTCTTACCTCTCATTTTGATAAGGGTCTGGAGAAAAAGTTTACCATAACATCAGGGAGATTCAATAAAAGTTCTTATCGTTTAAAATGGTGCTAAATTTGCCCCAACCAATCAGATCTTATTTAACATTTGAAAGCTAACATCTGATTGGTTGGAGCAAAATTAGCTAAGAACTTTTATTAAATAACTCTGATTGTGATCTAGAAAAAGAACAGAGAATGCTGTATCACTGCAGGTTAAAATACAACAAACTAAAAATTACCCCATGTAACACTGGATCAAATAGGCAGCAGGTTACCCAGCTTTCTGCAGAGTTGCAATAACAAGGGTGTTCCCATGACATTTGAGGACTTCCTCACACAAGAACACATTTTAAAATGAGTCATATACGTCATTGTTATTATTTACATATTTAAAGGATAACTATACTAAATTTACTTTTTAAAAATGGAAAGTACCTGGGGCAGGGAGGGAGGATTGATTATTCCTACCTCACAATATCATTTCGTTGAGGAGCTACAGCACCAACAGTTTTCATTTGCCAGGTTAGTCCTGGAATATTCTTGTATTAAAGATAGTACTGAAGCCAGGAGGAAAACTGGCAGAATCCATTTCTTTGGGCTGGTTCTCCTCACAGAAATAATATCTTGGGTTTTAGGGGGTTCTTAACCTATGTATGAAATTTCATTGTATGGGTAGATATACTCTTTTATTATCCCCGATATTTCGGGCCAAAGAACTGAAATTTAGGTCAGTTTTCCTTGTGTGTACCTAGCCTAAAGGTTTTAGTTGTAATAATAGAGCTTCAATTACTTTACTTATGCTGTTTTTGTGGGAAACTGATTAAGATGTCCCTGGTGCCTTTCAGCTCATATACAGGGAGATTCAATAAAAGTTCTTATTGTTTAAAATGGTGCTAATTTTGCCCCTGCCAATCAGATATTATTTAACATTTGAAAGCTAACATCTGATTGGTTAGGGCAAAATTAGCACCATTTTAAACAATAAGAACTTGATAGTGCTTAAAGGGCATGTCCACCCTAAAAAATATCTTTTAGTATAAGGTAGGTGCAAACTTCCCACCCCCAACCACCGTAACATTTCTTTAAAAAAGGCTTAGATCATTACTTGCACAGAGCCTTCTCTTCCAGGATATCTCCAATCCAGCTCCCTGCTTGCGGAAGTTGCAAGCAGGGGCAGGACCGGCAGCCGCGTCTGTGATTGGCTAATTGCAGACACGGCTGATGTAATTGAAGTCGCCGCAGGAGAGAAGGCTCTGTAAGTAACAATTGAAGCATTTTTTAAAGGGCACGTCCACCCCCCAAAATGACTTTGCCTCATTAGTTTTTATTTTTGTGCCCTACTTTAACTGCTGTGTTAGTTTTTCAGTATTCCGTTTTGTTCATTAGAATTCCACATTTGTATACTCACGGCCTAAGGCTTGTTCTGTGTTCCGTCACCTGCCACTCACATTATGCCGACACGCTGAGTGTGCTTCAGTTCTTGCGTAACTGTAGCCGGCTCAGTGCCCTCGACTGTATATTCAATTGTGCCATGTTAAGCAGTTGAATATACTACAAGCAGGAGAACCATAAGGAGAAGAGGTATAAGGTAAGGATTTTTTTTTAAACTACAGAGTGGGGTCAGTATGGGGTTAAATTTTAGTTTTGGGGTGGACATACCCTTTAAGAAACTTGTGGGGGAGAAGAAAACCATAGCTGTAAAACCCATGCTACCCAATGTTATATAAAGCATGGGTTTACACTTAGCAAGCAGTGCCTTTGCTTTCTCCATAAACAGAACAGGGCACCAGATGCATGATAGAAATTGTTATATTTTGCGTTACTTTGTAGCACAAACCTTAACATCAAGTGAACAGAGGTGGTAAGCATGTACACCTTACCTTTCGGGTTTTCGCAATGCAGTTACTAACTCAAAGTGATTACTGAACCCGTTAAGTTAGATAAATGCAGTTCTCTGTATTGCAACTCTCCCTATATGTTTATAGAAGATGTGGGAGAAATAAAACGGTCTCTAAAAGGCTATGAAAGATAGAGTTTGTAATTGTGGAGACACATTTGTTCAGGACACATGTGAGTTAAAAGCGGGCTCGTCCGGGATTTGAACCCGGGACCTCTCGCACCCTAAGCGAGAATCATACCCCTAGACCAACGAGCCAGCTGTTTAGAATAATTTCAAGAAAAGGAATTCATAGTGTATTTCTGACTGTCACTCCACCATCAGAGGACTCAGTTAGTCTGCAGAAAAATGATTAAGCCATTAAACTGTTAGAAAACCACTATTACTTATGTAAATATATAATTAGCATGGTCAAAAAAACATATTAAAGGAAAATTAAATTAAAGAGAACAAAACAATTCTTTAGAAAGCTAAAACCAGGGGGAATTCTAGACCTTTTGGCACCTGAACCAAACTTCAAGGGTATCTTTACTCTAAAAAATTTAATTTTACTCTAGAAATACTGCTCCAAATCCTTTTCTAGGATATAAATCTGGAAAAAAAAATTAAATCAGATTTCAAATCATCATTTGAAAACACAGCATATATAGGGAAAGACCTGCCACTCCAGAAGCAGAAATTATAATATGTGACCCATTCCTGACCTCTGCATGCCAGCACACTTTCTGCAACATTTAAGAGAATCAGCAGAGAAAACAAGGCAAGGGGAGGGCGGGGGAGATGTGTAAGCAGAGCAGAGTCCATGGTGAAGCTGTGCAGAACAAGTGTTGCAGACACTACAAGAAGGCAGTGAGTAAGGGAGGGTAGGGGGAATTAGCAGTACTCACTAAACATTAATAACTTAATGACAAAGCAAGCATAGATAAATATGTGAGTATTGCCATTTTACCTTTCTCAAATTGTAGTTTTAGAAAATGTAAAGTTGTTTCCGCTGCAGGGTGTGACCTGTGGGGGTGGCTTGTGGAAGTAGGCATGGTGGGCTAACTAACAGTGTCTGGTGAACTGGAGGGCTGACTTGACACTGGATGGTTAATTGGGGGGCTGATTGTCACTGGCTGGTGAATTTGAGGGCTCTTGCCCTCCAGTTCAGCAGACCCTGTTAGTTCAGCCCTTCTGTTCAGCATGCACTGTTAGATCAGCCTTCCAGTTCACCAGACACTGTTAGGTCAGCTCTCCAATTGACCAGACACTGTTAGGTCAGTCTCAGTCCTCCAGTTCACCAGACACTGTTAGGTCAGCCCTCTAGTTCAGCAGACACTGTTAGTTTAATCCTCCAGTTCAGCAGACACTGTTAGGTCAGTCAGCCCTCCAGTTAACCAGACAGTGGCTTAACAGTGGCTGGTGAACTGAATGGGCTGTCTTAGCACTGGCTGGTAAACTGGAGGGCTATTTTCACAGTGGCTGATAAACTGGAGGGCTGACAAAATAGTGTTTAGTGAACTGAAGGACTAACCTAACAGTGTCTGCTGAAACTGGAGGGCTGACCTCACAGGGGCTGGGAAACTGACATATTTAAATGTTCCCACAGTGTGACTGAATACATATGTTTTTACACAGTGTGAGTGGTAAATACAAGTTTCCCCACAGCATGACTGGTACACAAAAGTGTGACAACAGTGTGAATGGTACATACAAGCGTGCCAACAGTGTAATTGGCACATACAAGTGTGCCCACAGTGTGAATGGTACTGTAATGGACATATACACCAAGGCTCCTTATATACCACTTCCAGCCTGCAGGGGGTATCAGTGAGTAAGAGACAGTACATCCCTGCTCACTATGGCTTGGAGGACAGAAAGTGAAAGTAGATATAAGTCTTGGTGGTGTGCTCCAGCTGGGACTGGTTTGTTTGATGTGATTTCTTGTACAATGTGATATCCTGATTGACTGTAACACCAGATCCTGTGTATAAGATCCTGTTACCACCTGCTGGGAGGACAGATTACTAAATTACCTTATTGGATACAAACTCTGAGGAAACAGATAAGTGTACACCATCTTGCAAGGACATACAATATACAGGCCTACTACTTCATTACTGTTACTGTTATGTGGGGAAAATGTTTGTTTTGTTATTAAATCATTGCAATACTTAGTATTTAATGTAATTAAAACTGGTTTACCTTGCTTAAAGATAGTAAGTGCACTATCTGCTGTGTGCCAGACCACCAGAGTAACCCACTGTGTGCCATCCTACCCATAAATCATTCCATTAAACAGTGATCTGGTACAGTACAAACAAGTTTACCCACAGTATGACTGGTACATACAAGTGTGCCCAAAGTATGACTGGTACATACAAGTGTGAGCACAGTGTGATTGGTACATACAAGTAAGCCCACAATGTGACTGCTACAAACAAGGTTGCCCACAGTGTGACTGGTACATACAAGTTTGCCTGCAGTGTGACTGGTACATATTAGTTTGCCCGCAGCATGACTGGTATATATATTAGTTTTTCATAAAACAAAGGGACAACCCAAAAGTGAAACACTATAGCAGGAAATAGCCCGGATCCAACCAAAGCTAAAAATAGAAAAAGATACAAAGTTGCCCACAGTATAATAGATACTTAGAAGTGTGCCCACAGTGTGACTGGAACATACAAGGTTGCTCACAGTGTAATATATACATACAAGTGTGCTCACAGTGTGACTAGTACATTCAAGAGTGCCCACAGTGTGACTGGCACATACAAGGTTGACCAAGTGTGCCAACAGGGTCAGTAGTACGTAACAAGTGTGCCCACAGTGTGACTGGTACATAACAAGTGTGCCCAGTGTGACTGGTACATACAAGGTTGCCCACAGTGTGATTGGTGCATAACAAGTTTAAATTTACTTGGTGTGCCAGGCAAGTAGGCAGAGGCAAGTTCAGGACAGGAGAGGCCTACAGCAACACTGCATGAAAGCAGGAAACTGTTGCTGCACTTCTTGTGCTCGGTCATGTGCGCAATCTTGTCTTTTTTTTTGTGCTGCTGGCCACCACAGGAGTGCTGCCTGAGCCAAAAGACTCACTTTGCCTTATGGGAGGGGGGGCCTGGAAAAGGCCCAATGAAGTATGGATAGCTAAAAATTATTAAGACAGAAAAAAGTACAGTAGTAATCAGCATGGATTCATAACATCTAAACAAACTTGTTTGGTTTTTATCAAGATGTACATAAGAAATTAGATTCTGGCATAGCAGTAGATGTGCTATACTTAAATTTGCTATGGCTTTTGTTACTATGCCACATAGGCGACTTAAGTATAAAATGAGGTCTGTGGTCCTTGAAAAACTCATTTGTACATAGGTTGAGAATTGGATGATAGATTGTGTGCAGACAGTAGTTGTCAATGGAGCTTCATTTAGGTGGGCTCTCTCTAAAAGGCTATAAAAGATAGAGTTTGTTATTATGGAGACACATTTGTTCAAGACACATGAGGCCTAATTTATCTAATTTACAAAGTTAAGTCTCAGTTTGCGGTGGCTGCCCGAGTACCGTAAGAGGCCTATTTACTAGAGGCTGCGCGGCTGTTTGCAGAGCCTCTGGTAAATCCACTACGGTAGATTAGTCCAGGACAAATCTCCCTGATGGTATGTGCTTTATAAAGCAAAGTCTAATTTACCTAGGAGCGCTGTGGGCATGCAGCACTCTTTTCAGCTCCTGAAGGGCAACTGTGGTCTCAAAACAAGTTAGGGTTAAATGAAAGCCTACAGTATTTCTTTTAAAATGAGCTGACAATCACATCTCTGGCTGTAGCCTGTGAGACATTACATTGGGGTGGATGTTCAAACTTCCTTCTTCCAGTAGGTTAAATGACATCACCTGACCTCTGCCCCGCCCATCCACCCCGGGGGAGAAACATGCTCAGTTAAGACTTAAAGGGCATGTCCACCCCCCCAAAAAAAAAACCCTTACTGGCCACATCAAGTAGTTTAAAACAATCCTTACCTTACATTCCTGCTCAAAATAGTTCCCCTGCTGTGCCCCTCCAAAGTCCAGGAAACTGCTGTATAGGAGCAGTGTGTGACTCATGCTGTGCCTGAGATTTCCTCAACCTCATCAAGGTTGAGGCATGCTCAGTGCAGCCCTCCCTGCCTCTCAGCCAATCATGGATGCGGCTGCCAGTCCCGCCCCCTGCTTTCAATTCCATGCAAGCAGAGGGCCTGAACACTGCAGCGGAGGAGAGAGGGAAGGTAAGTAAGAATCGGGGGACTTTCTAACAATTATATTAATGCAGTTGGGGCTGGGGGAGCATGCCCTACCACATATCAGAAAAGTTAAATTTCAGGGTGGACATGCCCTTTAATGCTGGGGAAATCAGGAAGTACCTGGGGGGGAAAATGACAGTTGAGAAGGGGAGCCTATTAATGCAGGCTGAATCTGGTCACATGGCTGAAAACAGGAAGTGTTCAAGCAGGAAGTAATATTGCTGAACCTTTCCAGCAATAACTTCTCACTCATTTTATCTAGAGATGTGATTTAGGTTTTATTTTGGAGGTACGATGGAAGGCTTTTTATATAATTCTTACTAGTTTGGAAGAATTCAAAACCACAGTTACCCTTTAAAGTCATGCTAACTGATTTACAATTGGTTAGAGCGACATTATGTTTCAGTTTCTGCCAGCTGCGCAAGTACTGAAAGAGGCACTCGCGCAGCTATCGTAAGCCTATTTACCAGAGGCTGCGCAGCTGTTTGCATGTAAGTATTTAACCTCAGCTGGTGTTAAATACTTACATACAGTAGCAGTGGCAGTACTACACTGGGGCACGCTGGGGCATGTGCCCCAGTTCACAGAAGAAGTGTCCCCCTTCCAAACCTTCCTGTGCCCCCCTTCCAAACCTTCCTGCTTTTCCAGTATGTTCCGGCCGGGCAATGTAAGTTCTAAATAAAGTTTTCTTTAAAAGAAACTTTATTAAGACCTAGCACTGTCTGGCCAGCAGGAGTTCCGTGCAGTGGAGTTCCGCACAGGATGGGGATGCAGAAAGGAAGTGGATGTTGCAGGACAGTCTGTAACTCTGCCGATCAGAATCAGCAGACGTTTAAGCCCAGGAGGTGTGACAGGCACTAAGCAGGCAGCAGCTGGACACTCACAGGTCACAGCATTGCATGCAAGTACAAATACTGGCTGCAGAGGTAACAATTTTTTTTTTACAGCAAGGATCAACTATTGTCTGTGATTAAAAATCTATCTTATTCTGTCATTTTTATGTATCTATCTATCTGTCTGTCTGTCTGTCTGACTATCTATCTCTCTATCTAATCTATCTGTTTATCTCTCTCCATCTCCATATCTATCTATCTATCTATCTATCTATCAATCTATCAATCTATCTATCTCCATATCTATCTATCTATCTATCTATCTGCCACGAACGCCAGTTTGCTGGGCACGTGATCTGACCAATCGGTACAAGCTGCCACCACTTTAAGTTATGGCCTTAAAGACGCCCCAAAAACACTCTTGACTCTCACTGACTATGCACACCCCTGTCCTGGCAGCTAAATGGTTAACACTACACCATTCACTCCAGCAACTAATTGGTTAATTAGCATCAGTCCTTCACAAGTAGTCACAGAGTTAATTAGACTACCTGATTAAGCTCACGCAGAGTGAAACTCGTAGTAGTGACGTTGTCCCTGGAAGTAGAAGCTCTGAACCACGTGGTTGGAGATACCTGTGATGTACAAAGACTAGGAAGTGGATGGTTACCTATTAGAACCCGGATTCCAAGAGCTGCGGCCACAGGCAAGATCGCTACTTAGTCTGGGGGATCAAGGGAGGTACACTCCGGAGGCCTTTTTGCAGGACATACTAACTGGTGATGTATTACAGGATATCTGATCTGACGTACAGCTCTTGACTTTTGTCTGCTTTAGTATGCTGCTTCTAATTTTTGGATTGCATATATCTTTGGATTACAAAGGATTTTATTATTCATTAACTGTTTCCATATTATTTTAGTGACATTTTATTAATTATTCGGATCTATAGGAGTTTCGGCTATGCACAGGAGTGTTTTGTTACTATTTATAATTTTTTAGTGGGGTTTAATAGATCACAGGAATATATGTCTGTTGAATTTTCGGCTGGCCAGCCTGTATTTTGGGGTTCATTATATTAAATTATTTACTGTAAATTTTCTAGTGAGATATATATTTTTTTTATGTGTATATACAGATTGGCACTTTTTATTTTATTTAGCATTTACACTACAAAACATTCCATTCAACCACATATAAACTTATCAGAGGCTAACTGAGTTTGTTTAGAGCATCAAAGACAAAACTTATTAAATTTTAGATTTAATATTCCAAAAGGTGGACAGTGCATATAATACAAAAATAAAAGGAAATGGTGTTACAATAAAATGACATACAATAGGTATAACAGTTATATAGAATAAAAAGGATACAAATATTCACAGACCCTACTCACTAGTCCTGTATCCCGGGGTGGGAAGAAACATTCGGTCCATACACACAGTTTTAGCATGTCCCCTCAGTATGAACACAGTTATAGGGGCTACAAGGATTTTTAAACCCCTTGATGAACCACCCCCCTCCTGGGCTATGCATGAGGTGGGAGTGTCTAGTAATGTCCAGATTTACGACTAGCCAAAATATTCATTTATTCCCCCTCAGTTAGGCAGACTCCATATAAATGTAGATATGTACATTGTACTGGGATATTGACCACAGATTCCTCTCCTGTATTAATTATCAATTCCTACAATACCAAACATGACCTGTGTGTAATACATATTTCCCAAGGTATTAATAACTCGCCTTGGCAAGGGAATAAGGTCTCCATGTTGGGTATCATTTTAATGGGCCTATCTTCCCATTCACAAATATAATATTGGTTTCTGTCTTACATATTCCAATACCGAAATAAATTTATTTTCCATGTATGACGGTCCTTAAAATGACCTCTTAAGGTACCCACCAGACCCCTAGCTGAAGAGAATTCCAGATACACGGTTAGGCCCCACATTGTCTGGAAAAGAAGATCTGGTTCCATGCTTCACTAATCGTAATATAAACAATAGGACTGTTCCAGGGTGGAATGGCATTTTTATTGGTCCTTTGCAAGAACTAATACCAATAGTTAACCCATTCTTGCCAAGTCACTACACACTTTCCTGACACTATCTCTCTCTCTCTCTCTCTCTCTCTCTCCATATCTATCTATCTCTCTATCTATCTCTCTCTCTCTCTCTCTATCTATCTCCATATCTATCATCTATCTATCTACACTATCTATCTCCATATCTATCTTATTATCTGCCTATCTATCTGACAGATAAGATAGATAGATATAGACAGAAAGAAGATATATAGATAGATAGATTGGACAGACAGATAGATAGAAAGACAGACAGAGATATACAGATCTAGATAGATGGACAGACAGTGGCATACATACCAGACGGGTGTTTTTTTTAACTGGCGGCTTTCTAGGTGACCACAGGGGGGCGCCATGAGAAATGTTGATACCAGAAAACAGGATAGGCAGCGGAAAAGTAGGTGTCCAAACAGCAAAGAGCCACATGTGTTAGGTAGGTCCATCTCTCTGCTACACCATGGACTCATGGGGCCATATTAAAAAACACGTGGTATAGCAAAATTTTCTTCCTTGACCGACCATTCGTTCACCCAAATGGGCGTTCAGACGCTTCCGAAAACCAGTCGTAAATGTACGCCCGCAATAGTACTCTTTCAGCTAATGTTCATAAATCGACGAACGAAAAAAAATATGATGGACTCATCCATGGCAACATTTTCAGAGAAAAAGTATACAAAGTATAAAAGAATAAAAAAGTATATAACATGATCAAATTTCAGTCTGCCACCACACTGCAGCATCATATCCAGGAAGTAAGGTATGATATTCCAGAGCTAGGTAAATTATCAGAACCTCACCCTGACCCAGATGAAGATTAAATCTCCTCAGAAAATCTTCTGACTCATGAATCAGCTCAAAGGGAAAATGAAGACTCAACATTTAGGAACCAGCCACACCCCTTCAGATGGATCAGGAAGGATTACGATGTTAACAATTTTCATGTAGACAAATATAAACACAATATCATTGAAAAAGAATGGGAATGCCCAGTCAAAGGATTTTCTCTGTCCCAGAGGTTTCAGAAGGCATATCCCATACCTGATTCAGTGGGATGATTCTCTGTAGGTTGATACGGTCATCATAAAGACAATCAAAAACTCTGCTATTGGGTGGTGGGGGGACGGGGCCACTTGGGTACATATTGGAGAAATGTGCTTTTACCTAGATCATTTTTGGCCATAGATTTGCTGAGACTGCTGCGAAAAATTCTGGGAGTTGTAGTTTTCAAACATCTGAAGTGCACTGGACATTTCAGATGATATGCAGTTCTGGATGGATTGTCAAAATGGGCAGCGAACTGGCAGATAAGACAATTTTTTAATAAATGTTAAGGTGATGCATTTGGGTTTTTACCAATCCTTGTACTGCTTATACAATGTTTGAATTGGCCACCTTGTTACAGGCAAATACCTTGGTGGGCCCACAGCCCATTCACTCAAGAAAAAAGACTTATATTTAAATACAGAGCCAAAGGGACAGTAAGAGTAAGATAGATATGTAAATGAGGGATATGAAATGTTATGGGTGAGCCCCTAATAGTCCAGTCCAACATGCAAATAATTATTACTATTGGCAATTGCCAATCACAGCTGAAATATAGGTTGGTCTGCACAAAATGCCTTTCTTCTTACCGTATGTAGTGTGTTTACAGGTAAACTTGAGCAATAGCAGAATCCGAGAGTAAGAAAGTTGAGTGAAATCATAGCCCATATAGGTTTAAATCCCATGTAATATAAAGCATGTGTTTACACTTAACTAGTGGGGCCTTTGCTGTTTTCACAAACAGCACTGGGCATCAGATACAAAAAATATTTTGTTTCCATATCTATAATCATTTTTATGTGGAATAAACATTCTGCAGTAAAATAACTCTTTTCAGTGTAGAGCAGTGATGCCCAACCCAAGGCCTGCAGGTTTTATTGCGGCCCAGTCACTGCAAGGGGGGCACCCAGTGTGGCTCAGGTTGGGCACCCCTAGTGTAGAGACACTTGTATAGAAAATTCTGTGCAAAGAGACAGTGAAAACGGGGGTAGGAGACGTAGCTCTTCTTTGATGACTACAATTGGGAGGGAAGGCAACACAGAAGTTTTTTTTTACAGAATCTATTACTAAATGCAACTTACTATAGAAGATTCTTACAATGTATAGGTGTTCTGGGGAGAAAATATTTCACTTTAGGATTATGATTATCTTAGTTAGCCAATAAAGGTATCACCTTAATACCACTTTTGTTATTTTTTTCTATTTCAAAAGGTTTACCCTGTAAGCATTTTGACTGGCTAACACGGTACACCACCTTTTCCTGCGGATTAAATAAAAAAACAGCCCTACCTAAATAACACCACAAATCCATAAATAATGATGACTAAATCACAATACTTAAATAGTGATCCTTTACATAAGAATACCTTTTCTTAAAGAGCATGTCCACCCGAATTTTTTTTTTTTATATGGTATTCCCCATGGGCTCCCAGCCCCAACCGCATAATTTATTTTTTTAAAAAGCCCCCCCCTCTCTTCTCCCGCGATCTTTCCTGCCGCCGCCTCCCCGGCCCTCTGCTTGCTAGAAAATGCAAGCAAGGGGCGGGACCGGCACCGCGTCTGTGATTGGCTGAGCGGCAGCCAATCACGGACGCGGCTGCCGGCAGCTCCACTTCGTCGCGGAGGAAGAGGAGAGGTAAGTAAAGTTTGGGGAGATTTCTAAATAATAATAATCTACCGGTTGGGGCTGGGAGCCCTTGGGGAATATTCTATATAAAGCATTTTACAGCTAGGGAGGAATCGAGAGAGGGTGGGAGAGGGAGGGGAGAGGGGGAGAGGGAGGGGGGAGAAGAGCTGCAGTACGCATCAAAATCTCCGGGAGGCCAGGAAGCAGGCAGTGTCCTATATGGACCTGCTAGCCTCCTGGTGGGCAGTTTTTGGGACTTTGGGGGGGCACTACCGGAGAACCCTATGGAGCTGGGATGTGAGGTAAGGATTAAACTACACTACATGGTGGGGCCAGTAGTTGGGGGGATTATAGTTTTGGGGGTGGACATGCCCTTTAAATAGCGATAAAGAGTATTTTACAACAAGATTTATTTAAAGATAATAGGATATATATAGTAGAAAATTATTCCTCATATTCTCATTTAGCTTCCCAATAGTCACAATATGGACATGATCATGATATTATATACACAGTTACTGTCAATGATTAAAATGTGTTTTTTTCTTTAAACTAAGGATTCGTTGGCAAACAAATTGAACCCTTGTGTGTTACTGCTTAAAATGCATAGCATAATATTTTTCAAATGCAAAATGTGCATTGGCCGGGAATCGAACCCGGGCCTCCCGCGTGGCAGGCGAGAATTCTACCACTGAACCACCAATGCTTCCTTTAGTTAGGAATTTGCTTTCTGGTATCACCACCAAATCCTCGATTCCATACAGAATCTTCCCCACATACGCATAGCACCCTCTAAAGCGCACATTATCATGTGTGTTAGAACCAGGAAGCAATTGGAGATTTCATCCCTTCAGTGGAGGATCACGCGAAAGGTAAATTATACTTACCTTCATCCCTGGCTCCTGCTTAATTGATTGAAGAATGGGAGGTAAGGCATAGCTTCTTAACCTCCCTGGCTTCAATTAATACATTAAAGGAATAGTTAACTTTTCGAGTGAACTTTTCCTTTAACTTAATGTGCTCTGAATGTGTTCTAAATGTGGCTATTAAGCCATCACATCTTACCTTCCTCTTATGCAATAGGCGCAGAAGAGAAACAGACACCACCCACCCCTTCTCCGCAATCTAAAATCTCCTCCAACCCCCAAGCCATCTTCTCCCCCAAAACAGCTGCACCATCACCATTGAGGTGCAATCCTTCTGTACTAAAGAGCCTGTAGCCAACAGAAAAGTCAGCCCAGTTCTCTAAAAACCCAAACCCCATCTCCTTACACCACACCCTCTTACTATTTATATTAAACTATTGTGTTGGCACTATGCAATATATAAATAGGTTTTGGGCTGCAGTTTGGCCACTCAAGTCTCTAAAAGGTTCGCCATCAATGCCTTACTAGTACAGAGATCAGCAGTTCTTAAACAGCTAATCATGCATAACTTTACTTATATGCATGTGATCAGCTGTTCAAAAACTGATTATCGCTGTACTAGTATGGAGATTGGCAGGCCCTCTTAGTCCCGCCACCCCCGCTGTCACAGAGGCTGTAGTTATGCCACTGAATAGGTGTTAACTGCATTACTGCATTGCATGAAGCCGGGAGGTAAGAGGAGTGCTGCATACTGTATTGCATCTCCCCCAATGTTTTTACATAGAGATACTACTGAAAATATATCTTCCTCAAAACCTAATTTAAAAAAAAAAAAAAAATTGGGGGGGGGGGCATCCTTTAAAAACATGGATATGACTTTTAATACAGTTGTTGCTTACAAGGAATAATAAAAATAACTTAAAGATTGCATTGGCCGGGAATCGAACCCGGGCCTCCCGCGTGGCAGGCGAGAATGCTACCACTGAACCACCAATGCATATGAGCTAGTAATGTGAAAAAATTTTAAGTGAATCAAGGGATTAATTCCACCATTGGGACCAAATGGTGGACAATTCTATTAAAATACTAGGGACGCTATTTATAAGGGGGCAATATTACATAATTGAAATATTGCTCCTTTAATACAATTCAACTAATAAAGATAAACCTAGGGAGGGGGTGGGTTAGGTAACCTATGGGAAGGTAGTTCTTCCTTTAAGGAACCATGCATCCATCATTGCTAGTTCTACCCTGGACGAGAACTGAGAAACAATCAGAAAAGTAGAACTTTGACAACCCCCCCCCCAAGAAAAAAACAACCTAATTCATACAATACCAATAATTATAGGTATTTTACTTCAAGATTGTTATATTGTGAACATGTTATAAAATACCACAATGTGTTTCGCATAGCTGATACTGCACAGTATCACAATCATACGAAGCTGCACGGGTAGCTGTATATAAAAAAATATGCACACCCTTACAGTGCAATATAACAATATTATGCTACTGAGGAGTTCCTTGGAACATACAAGAAAAGAAATGATTAATGCACATTCCTGGGCCCCATATATCATAATATCTGTGCTAGTGCAAACAGTAAAAACATAGGGGGGGTTAGTTACAATTTTCTGTATTAAAGTGAAAAGCCCCATGTTTTTACTGTTTGCACTAGCATAGATATTATGATAAATGGGGCCCAGGAATGTGCATTGATTATCTCTTTTCTTGTTTGTTCTAATGTTTTGGTCAGATCAGTAGCACTTCCACTATTTGTTATAAAGTAATTTTGCCACAGGAGTGCTCCCACAGTGCTCCCCCCCCCACTGAGGAGTTCCTCGACTATATAAAGGCACATTCCTCAGGGCGAGTGATCTTATACAGGGCAGGGAACTGAAGGGGAAGTAATCCCTTACCCTTTATTATATAAATAAATTTATATTTTTACGGATATTGCATTGAGTTTTTAAGAGCAACTAACTAGGTGGGGGTATATAGCATTATTACACATAGGAAAGGTCCATTGTATGTGTGGTAATTAGCACTATTTAATTAAAATCACCATAAGAAATAACACTGTGCAATTATAGTACTACTACTACTACTGAATTACAAAACAATTTATACAATTAATAAACTAAAACTTACTTTACTGGACACCCCTAAGTTTGAATGGAAAACTCAAAATGATAGGTTTAAGACACACCTCCAGGATTTCTACAGGGTCTCCATGTAGACACTAAAAGGAAGTGGAATTTTACTAACATCCAATGAGAGATTCTGATCTTCCACTGTTCAAATCAAAAATTCTCTTAGGCACTGTCCATGACAAGACAGGAAGTGTAAGGATTTTCCTGTATTACACCCAGTTATGTGCTGTTTGTAAAACATGTGACAGTCTTAGCCAATTAGAATTCTTCGACTCTCACATTTACTCTCTCTCCCCTCCACTCTCCATAGAAAGTAATGAGACAATCCAGTTTCTGTTTGCTAGACAGGAAGTGTCTGTTTATGATTAAATGTCTTAGCATGTCTCTGAAACTACCCAGCATTCTTAGAGAAATGGGCTTTTTTACCCCAATATATATTAAAGGGCAAGTCCAGCTCCAAAATGAAAACTTACATACAGGTAAGTCACCCCCCAAAACCCTGAACGGTAATAGTTTGAAACCTAAAATATATGTCTAACCTGAAATCCTGCACAATGTCTTGTTTCCCATTTCTGCTCTTGTCTTCTCCAGTTAGTAACTGTCAGTTATGGATTTGACAGTTGACATCACAGCCAATGACTGAATGTTAGTCCCCTGTCTGCCATTTCTGAGCATGCCCAGGATTAGTACAGGTTTCTAAGTTGCTCAGTATCCATGAGAAATACAGAGGCATAGCAGGCATACAGTAATGAATTCATAGGACATAACTTGTCAAGCTAATCAGAATCCTGTGTTTCCTAACCCCATAGTGACTGTAAATCTGGAACTTGCTGTGGTAATTACCAATAAGTATGAACCTAGCATGTTATTCCGGATTCTGTATAGGGTCTCAGGATGTCCAATAGAGCTGTTCAGATTAAATTGCACATTGTGGCAGGATTGCCTAGATCTGTGTTCAGATCTGCAGGTTAATACCATTTTGTCTGGATATATATAACACTATCATGTGTCCCAACTGAGCATCTGTTTTGTGTGAAAGCCCTGCCAGGACAGATGACTGTTGGTCACAGTAACAGTGGCTGGAGCCAACAGTGCATGTGACAGACTGATCATGTGGTCCCATAGGGAACTGCATGTTGGGCCGTGATTTACTAACTGACCCATTTGTCTGATACGGACGACCGAACTCGGTCGCAGCTGGTCGCCCCACACCATCACATATTTCCAGCCGACTAATCCGTGGCACTATTGGTTCGTTACTGGTGTTTACCCAGCCTTAAGGTTTGTACACACATGCGATCGCGGGTGCCAACCCTTGACGCACGATGTGTATGAACAGCCGATAATCGTGCCATATATGGGCAGTTTATCGGCTAAAATGGCCGTTCTGTCGATACACGGCACGAATATAATCCGAAACGGTCGTTCGCACACGTCATGCAGGCACCGGTGATTGCATGTGTGCACAAACCTTTAGACTTTATAGATTATAACTGCCAGGTAGGTGGTATTTGGAAGTGAGTGCAAATATGGTAAAGTTTATGACTCTAACAGGGAGATTCACCCAGAGGCACAAGCTCTCTGGGCAAATCTCCCGTACGGGATTTACCAGAGGCTGTGCGATTTTGGGTGAATCTCACCCGCACATAAGTATTTATCGCCAGCTATTAGTTGGTGTTTAATACTTACGTGTAAAGAGGCACGCAACCTCTGGTAAATTACTTTGAAACGGACGCACGAGTGCCTCTTCTGGTACTCGCGCTGCCGCCGCAAAGCGGGCATTAACGTTGCGCCAACCAATCGACCCACATAATGCTTCCCTAATCCAATAGTCTAATAGCTATAGTTGTAAGGGAAGGGCAGATGAATCACTTGCATGTTTAAACCCTTGGGTAGGAAGCGATAAAGCATGACCGTGGGCTTTTAATGCCTGTAAGTCAGGAAAATGTCTTTATTCCAGGATGTATGAAAACTAAGTTTACCAGAATTCTGTGCAGTTAGGGAATTCTGGGAGTTGTAGTTTTAAACATGTGAAAAGTTCATTAAGAAGACACTAACTGCAAAACAGAGAATACTGGGATTTGTAGTTTTCAAACATGTGAAAGGTCACAAGCTTAGGCTGTATTAGATCTAGACAGATGCCTTAGCTACAGGATATTAAGAAAAAACTTACTGCAAACAGAGAATGCTGGGAATTGTGGTTTTCAAACACGTAAAAGGTCACGCCTGCTCTATACCATTAGGCTGTATTATATCTAGACACATGCCTTTGCCACAGGCAATAAATAAGATACTTTGCATGTCCCCACCCATTCCTTTAAGTGAGAAATTTGTGTTTATATGTTAGATTATTAAGGCAATGCTATTATAATAACATGATTCTATGAGGTACCTTCTGTTATAAGAAGGCTCTATTTCATTTTATACTCTGTGTGGAGCTTTTAGCTCCTCTATCCACACCTCTCCCTAATATGTATATTCAATCAGTATCCTGTGCTCCCATGTACTAACCCCATAGGTTAGTTAAACTTGTTGTGGTAAATACTAATAAATATGAACCTTGCATGTTAATCAGGATACTGTATAGGATATAAGGTGGCTATACATATATCCAATTTTACTTATCCAACCAAGGGCTCATGCAATATTAGTTTGATCTTGCCAGAACCACCTATCCCATTCTTCTATGCCACAGACAGGCGGTTCTTTCAGGATCGGTCTAATGTTGCGGGAGCACTCGGTCGAGAAAGTAAAATCGGATATATGTATATAGGCTGCTTTTGATTGCCCAAAGGTACTGTTTAGATTGCCTGGGTCAGTTCTCAGACCTGCAGGTTTATTCCACATAGACCCTCTATATTGTAGCTGGCAGGTAGAATAGGTAAGGGAGGATATACGTGTGTGTTTGTTCATTTAATATGATGCAATTATTTGGGTTTTTTTAGGACCTTCAGACTAATTTTATTATTGCCCCCCTGGATGTTTGCTGATGGATCCTGTGAGCACTGCAACTACACATAGCAAAACATACACACATAATTTCCACTGTGCACCAATAGGCACACTTTTGCTTGTAACCTTATAATTTAAGAGGCTCAAATTATTATGGGAGCAGCAGTGTAACATGTTCTTATAATAATAACTCAGGTATGTCAGTGAGTGATTAGTATAAGAAAAATGTCCATTGCAACTCCCATACCCTTTCTGGCCATCCACTGTTCTAACCCCATAATGTTTTCAAAAAAGTAAAACTATCTGTGAGTTAGGGAGGATTAATCCTGGTTGACCTGAGGTTGGGAAAATAAATTAAATCATGGTATGCTTATTTTACTTATTTACTTTTAAAACTACAGCATTGCAATGGTACTTAAAGGGTATGTTCACCCCTAATAAAAACTTTTACTTAAACATTGGTTATGTTTTAATTAAAATGTTTAATAATGTTCCCAGAGCAAGTAATTATACTGGGAACCTCCACAAACCAACGCTGCTGCTCCTTCTCCATTGTTGCTGCTACTTGCCTTTTCTGTTCAGGAGCAGTAGCAGTGGAGGCTTGTCCGATAATGGCAGTCAGCCATTGACCATGACGTCACTGTCACGGCCGTGACTGACTGTCTTTCCCGGAAGTAGCAGAGAGTAGCAGAGGTGGTTGATTGTGGAGGTTGTACTTATAATCTGCTTCTGGGAACATTATTAAACATTTTAATCAAAGATAACCTATGTTTTGGGGTGCATTGTGTAACATTCTAAAAGTTTTTATTAGGAGTGGACATACCCTTTTAGACATAACAGTTTTTAAAGCTGTATAAATCCTATAAATTATCTCTATATTATTCTCAATGTAAGGAACTAACTAAAATGTTCCTAGTACTGCACTTTTAAATTAACCCAATAAAGCAAACTAACCCTTACTGTCCTGTACACAGATTGTACCGAGACCAAAATACATTTTCTACCAACAGTTCAGCTGATCCAGCTGCAGCACTGAGCAGAGAGAGAGCACATGCCTTTCCTATAGGTTATGCTATTAGATGATTCTTTCTGGTTAGTTTTTTTATTGGTTTAAAAGTGCAGCACTAGGAGCATTTTAGTTTCTGTAGGCAGGCAGAGAGTCATTAAACTAAATGGAAGAAACAAAGTAATATTTTCAGCTACGTAGCCACTATTGCTTGATTTGAAAACCTTATGTATTACAGTATGTTATTATAATACATTTTAAAATATGCCCCAAAGCACTAACTACAAAGTATCCAAACTATCTTAATGATGTACTGTATGTAAAGAAGTCAGACTCCTGATCCATATGTCCTCATGGTTCTGCAAGCACTTGAGACAACCAGCAGAAATCTTCCATTAGACTCATCTGAGAAAAATCTTAATCCAGTCTAGCAGTATCTCCCATTTGTCTAGATGTGATTCTCCTGGATATTTTTAGTACCTGCAGTACATGAAAGCTCCATGTAACAGCCTGATGGTGGCAGAAACATTCCCTTTAATTTTCCATTTAAAGTATGTGGTGCCTAACCTATGGTCCACATGTGGCCCTTCTTTGAAAAATTGTGGCTCGTGGGAACCATGATTAGGTGGAGCTAAGGACAGCCTTTGACATGTGCAGTTCAAGGAGGAGTCTGGACGTGCCAGGGCAAAGCCTAGCAAGTGGTCTGGCAAGTGCTTTGAGTGCCAGCCTGGAGCAGGTTGGTCAAGAAATGTCTAGTAGTAATACTGCTACATATGTGATTCTCCTAATGCAGTAACAATATGCTGGCTTAGGTATCTAGGGCCCCGGTTCTTCTAGGCCTGGAATGAGACGTGTTGGCAGTAACAGCTGGCAAGGCTTCCGTATGTCCTGAGGTAACTGGAGCTGCCCTTTTTCATCTAATGGGGCTAGGACTTGGCTGCCGAGAATGAGCAGAGACCCTTCTATTGTTTTCTGACCCACCAGGTTGAGTCCAGGTAAGGAATTTTGGGCAGCATTCTCATTCATCTCATCAGGCAGGGAAGCCAACAGAGTTTACAGTAACTGGCCATCATGCCTTTCTGTTAAGCTCCTTACCCTTTCTAAGGGTATTGAGGAAATCAGGTGATGCCATTGTACAGTCATCCCCTTACTCCTCTTCCCTGGCACCTGCTACCTAAAATGGCTGACCATGGGTAACATCCTGCTCACTTACACACCATCAGGATCCACCCCTTATATTTCCCACCAATGAGGAATAAACCCCTTCTAATTAAATATCTTCCCTTGTTGGCTGCCATTGGCCCTGTGGCCATGTTCCAGCAACTTTAGGGTTCCTAGTTACAATATTTTAAATAACACTCAAACATATTCAGGGAGATTCAATAAAAGGTCTTATCGTTTAAAATGGTGCTAATTTTGCCCCAACCAATCAGATCTTATTTAACATTTGAAAGCTAACATATGATTGGTTGGGGCAAAATTAGCACCATTTTAAACGATAAGAACTTTTATTGAATAACCCTGCTTGTTTCTGAATTAGGAGAATCGCATATTTTTACCACTGGACATTTCTTTGTAGGGGAGGGGGATACCTAGAGGCATGTTTACTAAGGTTTGTTAACTTTTTGCAGCCAAAGTTGGACAAACGCAATTTATTAAGCGTCATTAACTGGCATGAAAAGACATTACAATCGTAATTGCCATTTAACGCTGTAGTAATGCTTAATCATATTTATTAAGTGTTTCCTTTCTTAAATTAAACCATTTAAAGTCAGCATGTCTGAGGTGGCAAAAAATCCATAAGTGCCCCTATATGTAGCCTGCCAGTGGGTCTTTTTCTGGTTTTACCAGATCACCATTTACTGTATTTGATGTGATACAGCACTTGAATACGGCAATGTGTACAGGCGACATCACCATATTCATTGTGTTAGGTCTGGTATTGTGGCAAAAAGAGAAGATACTACTGCTGCACATCGTGGCGCCAATACTTTTCTCTGCGAAATTTATCAGCTTTATAAATACAGTGAAAACAATGATCTTTGCCATAGCAATGTCCTGTGATAGTGAAGTGGTGAAAATAGAGATTGTTTATAAATATGCCCCCTAGTAAGGTAACTACATGGCTTCCCGATAAGTTTTTCAATTGCCAGCATTTAACTACACCTAAAGAAATTAATTGTAGGGTTATTGTAATTGTAAGGGTTTACTCTTCACCGCTGAGATTCAGACTACATTTTGCGATCCTATTACGTTTCCGATTCACACTGCCAATGCAATGCAATCTGAGTGTTCTCACTATGTGCACTGCATGTCAATACGTTTTTGAAATGCCTTTGTACATGACTTTTCATGTGTATCACATGTGTTCTAATAATACAGATGTGTATTGAAGAGGAGTGCACTTAGCAAATGAAGCACAGTAGCGCATTGCAAAAATCTTGCATGCATTACCTTGTGTACAAGTTGGACCTAGCCCCAAGAATTGCTTGGTCAGACAAAATGTTCCAGATGTTCAGTAAAACTGCCACATCAGCAGCAGAAACAGGATCACATTACAGTCTCTTACAGGCTGTACTCTTTGAGAGTAAAAAAACACAAGTGCTTTTCTGTCTTGAAAAACTAAGCCTAAACATGCCTTGTACGTTGGGACATGCTATAGCTCTGAAGGTCAAACTATGCGGATGCATGTATGTTTTGAAAGAGATCCCCCATGAGTCCTGAAACATTGATCTCACCGAGATAAACTTTTACAATAATAGTATTGTTGTACAGTACATTTACAAAACAGACATCTTTAACCCCATTGATTGTTTTATAAATAAAACTATCAATGGAGAACATACCAAGCTCCACTATTGCACTAAAGTGTCCAAACCTCCAAATGCAGTAATATATAGTGCCTCATACATTAACATTATGTCTAAACTTTGCAAGTGTTCTGACCTGGTCATCTGCTGCCATTAAGTTGCAATGCTAAACTCTTACTTTAAATCTTCAAGGTGATCTCCACTGGTAAAATGCACATTCCAATTTTCAGTTTAATTAAAGGGTAACTGTGGCCAAAAAATGACTTTAGGTAAATTGACAGGAATTGCTTTTCCTGTTTTGAAGATATTTAGATTTATGTATGATATGGTTGCAGCATCACCAGATCCCCTGCACTTCCTGCTTCCTGCTTTGAAACCATGTGACAGTCCCTCTTCTGTGTTTCCTCCTCCTCGTGGGCCCCCATGGCCCTTCCCCTTGGGCCTTTTCCTTGCAGCCTCCCGGGCCCCTCCCACTTCCCACTGGGGCCCCCGGGCCCCTCCCACTCGGGGGCCTTTCATTTAAAATAAAATTGTTTGGAGATCACAGTTCCCCTTTAAAGAACGAGAGTTAAAGGAGCTATGTCTTTCCTCCAGCTCTTTAATTAAATGATATAATGATGCCTTGCAGCGCTGAGGTCCTGAGTTTGATTCCACCCTTAGACACATCTACAACGAGTTTGTATGTTCTCCCTGTGCTTGCGTGGGTTTCCTCCGGGCACTCCGTTTTCCCCCACAATAATTAAGACTTACTGATAGGTTGTATGTGTCAAATAAATGTGCTTAGATTGTAAGCTCTTCAGAACAGGGCCTCATATGAATGTATTCGTGTAATTGTAAAGTGCTATAGAAGATGTAGGCACTATATAAATCCGCCATAATAATAATAATGAGCAGGCAGGGAAAAGAACAAAGTTACCTGCGATCGTACTCCTCCACTGCTTCCTCTGACTTGTCCTGACATGATTCATGCTCCTTTACAGTGTATGCTTGCCAGGCTTAAAATTACTTTTCAGGCCGACCAACCAATACACAAGAATATCGGTCGTCATTGTGTACCCAGCCTAACTATTAAACAAATACACAAACTGTTTTGACAGACTGCTTCGGACATCAAGGAAACAATATAATAAGTTCTTAAAAGGGTACATCCAGACCCAAAACTAAAATTTAATGTCATACTGGCCCCACTGTGTAGTTTAAAAAAAAAATCAAACCTGACATCTCTGCTCCTTAAGGTTCTCCTGCAGTGCCTTTTCAAAGTCCAGGAAAGTGAAGAGTAGAAGCTGCCAGTGAGTCATCCAGTGCCTGTTTCTTCCTCAACCTCAACAAGGACTGAGCCATGCACAGGGGAGCCCTTTTAACAGCAGCTTTGTGTTAAAGGAAAAGGTGACAACTGGATTGCCAGATCATATTGTCTAATAGGGACACACTTCATAAAAGTAATTAGAAGGGCTGCAGTAATTGCAAATAAACATTAAAACACATATGCAGCATGGCTGAATTAATATGTGTCCCTACACAGCCTTTCATATGTGTTCAGGCTCAATCTGTCACAGGCTCCACAAAATTGCTTGTAATATGCCACAATATACTAAATATTGCTTTCAACAGTTTTGTTTGTACCATGCAATGTGTGCCCTGCCACAAGTATAGCAACTTGGAGCAGCCGTTCCTGGGCACCTATGTCTGTATCACGTGTGTGTGGGTTGCCTGTTTGAAATCTGAGGAGAATCTAAGGGGGGAATTTGCACCATTGCAGGGCTTGGCAAACCTGGCGAGACAGCAGGCTTTGGCTGGGACCAGTATAGAGGGAGGGTCGAAGTGGGACAGGGAGGGTTAAGGGCTAGGTAATTTTGTAAGGGGAAGTGGGGGATGGGGTAAAGTTGATTCTTCTAAGCTAGTCCATCCAAACAGATTTGCTTTCTTCGGTGATGAAGAGGAGAAGTTCACCTCTGAAGTAGCATCTATGATACAGGCTGATGCCTTGAGCACCATGGGGACCAGCATCTCTTAAATAAGGGGGGAAGAAGAGATGCGTGATTGGGTGTCAGGACAAAGCGTGGGGGTGGAGGAAAAAGTATATTTGTGGATCATTGGCGTACAGATGGAAGTTAAAACCAAATGATGACTTTTCCCAGGGAAATAGTGTAGAGGGAGAACAACAGGGGTCCAAGAACAGAGCCCTGCAGAACCCCAACACTAAAAGGAACCAGAGAGGATGTTTTATTATCATATGACACAGAGTAGGTTCTATTTTAGAGGTAGGATCATAGCCAGGATGACGCTTCATTCCGGATGCCCAAGGAGGGAATAATTTGCATTAGGAGAGAATGCATTGCACAGAGCTGTGCTAAGATCAGGTTCACTTCATTACCCTCCACCTACAGCTCTGCACAATGTCGTTTCTATAAATGTACCTTTTGAACAGGGAATGTTGGAGGGTATGTTTCTGCAGAAAAATATGTTGCAGCATATGTGATATAACATACACATTAACCCCCAAAGCTTGTCTAATCTTATGTAGGTGCAGTATTAATGAGCTCTGATAAGTATACATGCAAAATAGAGACGAGTTTGCTATTTATCCTCAGTCCCTATGGCATGTGCGATGCCAAGTGGGTAAAGGGGGAGGAGCCAAGATGGTAGCCCCTGTGGGACAACTTCAAAACGACATAACTTCACTGTCATTGGGCTGGTGTCACTATGAGTAGGTGCATTATACACAATTCAATATGTGCTTTGTTTCTATCCCAAGTTGTTTTTTTCACTTTAGTTGTCCTTTAAGGTTTATACACATGATGTGTATACATGGCCGTTTTGGGCACTTCTAGATATGCAGAATATAATAATACCAAATGCGGCCACTGCCCACACTAATATAATGAGTGGATTGCCCTGCACATGGAGTAGGTAATAGCCTATACCACTATATGATGAAATTGTCAGTTTGCTGTCATTATGAGATGAAATTCCCCTGGCTACCAGTATGTAATGAAATGCCATGGCTACTAATATGTAAAGAAATGCCAATATGTGACCAGTATGTGATGATATTCCCACCATCGTGTAATGAAATCTGGTAGCTAAGCATACAAATGCCACACTTTTAGAAACACACAACACCATGAGGTTACAGGTTCAAATCCCCATGCTAGATTGCTACTTCCAGTGATCAGTATGAGGCATTGTAAAAGCAATAACACCAAATCTCACACACCTGCTCGCCATTCACACCTGGGACCTTGTTACATTAACGAGTCACATGACGCCAGAGAGGGAAAATGGCTAATTGGGCACAATTTGGAAATTTTTCTCTTAGGGGTGTACTCACTTTTGTTGCCAGCTGTTTACACATGTAAACTGTGTGAGACTTGAGTCTCCTCCCAAGCCATGCCCCCTTTCAGTGGCCATGCCCCCGGAATTCCCTAACTCCTCCCTAACACCGCCTCCCACCACCCCTAGAATGGTGGCCCCGCCTCCGTGTGGCATCACTCCCCGCCCCCACGTGACATCACACCCGCTCGCCACGCCCCATTCTCCACCCTGCGCGAAAGCCTGAAAGGGCAGGGTGAGATGTTTGTCAATCTGAAAAATAATATCTTTTTTAGAATCCACACACGTTCAGCTACATAACAGTTTACACATATGTGCAGATTTCCGGATGCAATTCTTCATAGAAATTTTTCCAAACCCACATGACATCTATAACCACTGAATATCAATCTTTCACATTAAAGGGTGTGCACAGAGACAACAACCAACTAAGCCCAAATTGTTTCAATTGTAAGATCACAAAGTAACAACTTTTCAAGTGGTGCCTGAAAGGTATTTTTTCTCATAAATGGGTGAGCAACATTTTTGTATTATCTCTGGCATTTTTTTTATTGTTGAGTCTCTGCAGACTTTTGTGCAGTTTGGAGACAGACAATTTTTTCAGTGATCATGGTTTTATGGTAAAAAAAAAAAGTTGCGTGCATCACTTTATGAATTTTTTTTATATATTTGTTTTACTTTAATTTTTTATCATTCCCAATGAAGATCATCAAATCGTCATTGGGAATGGTAACAAACTTGTAAAAGGGCATAAATACCCAGTATCCAAGCTGGAATCTGAACAAAATAAAATCCTTGCTTTCTCTCTATTGGCATAGATCACTAACCACTAATCGGTATTGTTCACCTATTATTAATCGGTGTCTCAGTTTTTCTAAGTCTTTTCTTACTAGAAAACCTGTAATTGTGAATTGATCTCTTAAGTGCTAGTTCCCTGCTTTTTGCTTTGCACACATAGATATATCATTGCTATGCTGATCATACCCAACTGTATTTATCATTCAAACCTGGCGTCACAGACCCTAACCCACAAATAAACAAATGCTTAGCTGAACTTCAGGAATAGATGAATGATAACTAAAACTAAATGTGACAAAACTGAAGTTCTAGTTATGGGGGTCAGCACTCAATAGCAAAGCAGCTTTAGTCTCAGACAGTACCATTAAGAATAGGAAGCTCAGACCTGAACAACTCAGACTTTGTGCGCAGCCTGTGTGTACTGATTGATGGGGAACTAAGTTTCAGGAACCAAATCTCAGCTGTTGTGAAAAATTCCTTCTTTCACCTAAGGAACATTGCAAAAATAAAGCACCTCATTCCTCCAGCAGATCTTCCAACCCTGGTCTATGCATTCATATCAGGGTTGGACTACTGCAATGTTCTCTATACAGGCCTTCCAATAAAAAGAGCTGCATCGCCTGCAGCTAGTACAGAATGCAGCTACGAGGCTATTAACAAGCCAACCCCACCATTGCCACTTAACACCAACCCTTCGCTCACTCCACTGACTACCAATAAATTGGAGAATTCTGTTTAAGATCGGCTTATTGACATTCAAATCCTTGCACAATCTGGCCCCTGGATATCTGAAATACTGACTCCAACTGCATCAAACACCCCAAAATCTTAGATCAAAAGGATCCAATAACTTGGTCATCTCCAAAGTCCACCTCAAAACATTTGGAGACAGAGCCTTCTGTCATGTTGCCCCTACACTTTGGAACTCCCTGCCACACCCAATCATCCCCATCCCTGGAAACATTTAAAGGGCAACTGTGGTCTCAAAACAAGTTAGGGTTAAATGAAATTAAATTGGAGTAAATGTTCAAACTTCCTGCTTCCAGTAGGTTGAGTGACATCACCAGACCTTTCCCCAGGGGAGAAGCATGCTCAGTTAAGGCATAAAGGACAACTCCACCCTCATAAGAACATCTTTTAGAAAGAATGGCCTCTTTAAAATATGTTGATATATCATAGTTTGTCCTATGAATTCATTACTGTATGTCTGCTATGAATCTGGATGCCTTATGGAAACTGAGCAATTTAGAAAAATGTACTGAGCCTGGGCATGCTCAGAAGAGGCTGACAGGGGATTAACATTCAGTCATTTGCTGCAAGGTCAACTGTCAAATCCATAACTGACAGTTGCTAACTGGAAAAACCAGGAAGCAGAAACAGGGGGAAAGGACATTGTTCAGGATTTCAGGTTAGACTTATATATTTCACATTTTAAACTATTACCGTTTAGGGTTTTGGGGGGTGAGTTACCTGTATGTAAGTTTTCATTTTGGGGCTTGCCCTTTAATGCTTGGGAAATCAGGAAGTGCCTGGGGAAAAAATTTACAGTTGAGAAGGGGAGCCTATTAATGCAGGCTGAGGCTGGTCACATGACTACAAGTTGGTCACATGGCTGAAAGCAGGAAGTGTTCAAGCAGGAAGTAATATTGCCGAACCTTTCCAGCAATAACTTTTATCTAGAGATGTGATTTAGGTTTTATTTTGAAGGTATGATGAAAGACTTTTTATATAACCCTTACTAGTTTGGAAGAATTAGAGACCACAGTTTCCCTTTAAATCCAAACCAAAAAGCCACCTGTTTAGTCTGGCATTTATGAACACCTGACTCTTTCCTCTGTAGCACAGACTGTATTGATCTGAGACATATGTATGCGCTTTGAGTCCTTTAGACTTTTACCTCTTTACATATGGTATTGTATTGTATTGTATAGATACATTGTAATCACGCTATCCATGCCCCACTATCTGCACTGCACTGCGTTTTGACATTGCATTTGCTTTTTTTGGTGCGAATTGCATGCATTGTTATTTAATGAAAAAAATGGAAGTGCCTGCGCTAATGCACAAAAAACAAACATTCCTACAGTGGGTACTGTCCGTCTGTCAATGTTGGTCTACTATAGCAGGTAGTGAACTGTTAATGAATAGCTGATCGCAGTTGCTACTCCACTGGATCACCAGGGTAGGCTGCTAGACTTAGGGATACCCTATGAAATCACAGGCATTCCCTTTCCACTGCCACTCCTATATAGTCACATGCCAGGTATGTACAACATTTGTACTTGGCACACAAATGTATGCACAAAATTTATACAAACTGTTGGAAAAAAGTAACATTAACCAAAGGGCTAATATAAAATGTTTAACATCAAATCCAGCACCCAGAATCATTAATTTATGTTTTGTATAAATCCCTCTGCCAGATGGTTAATTCATGTATCAAGTCTTACAGTTTAACTTTCTCTGCTTATCATCAAAAACCAATGTTGAAAATGTTAACACAATTGTTTCTAGTAACATAGTAACATAGTAACATAGTAATTAAGGTTGAATAAAGACATTCGTTCATCAAGTCCAACCTATTCCCTTTTTTTTTTTTTTTTTTTTTTTTTAACCCTACCTAACAGTTGATCCAGAGGAAGGCAAAAAACCCCAGCTAAAAAAGGGGGGAAAAAATTCCTTCCTGACTCCAAACGACAATCGGAAAGTATCCCTGGATCAACCAGATCTATGTGCATTAATACCAGTAATTCTCAATATTTTTTAGTTTTAGAAACTTATCCAGGCCTTTTTTAAAGTTATTCAATGAACTTGCCATTACCACCTCTGCTGGAAGACAGTTCCACAGTTTCACCGTTCTCACTGTAAAGAAACCTTTCCTAACCTGAACATGAAACTTCTTTTCTTCCAACCTTAAAGGATGTCCACGAGTCCTCTGATATGACCTATTAGTGAACAATGCACCAGAGAGTTCACTGTATGGGCCATTAATATATTTGTATAAGGTTATCATGTCCCCACGCAACCGCCGCTTCTCCAATGTAAACAGCCCTAACTTGTCTAATCTGCCTGCATATTCAAGCCCCTCCATTCCCCTTATTAATTTAGTTGCCCTTGATGTTTGTCAATCTGAAAAATAATATCTTTTTTAGAATCCACACACTATAGATGATCATGTCAAAATGTAAATTGATCCTGCCCAATCAAGCTCTTTTTGATTTGATTTGAATTTGCTTTGATAGATAGCTAGATTAGGATGAGATAGGCATTAGAATAGATAGCAGAGTTCGATAGATAATAGATCGCTCGCTAGATAGATACGATAGATACATCGCAGAGTTAGCTAGCTCGCTCGCTCGGCTAGCCGCGTTCGATCGCTAGATAGATCCGATACCGCTCGATCGCATCGCTCTCCGAGTTTAGATTAGCTCGATAATAGATCGCTCGCTACGCTCGCTTCGGCGTCTGTCTGGTGGATGGCTGGCTGGCTGGGCTTTCTGGCTGGCCTGGCTGGCTGGCTGGCTGGCTGGCTGGCTGGCTGGGCTGGCTGGCTGGCTGGCTGGCTGGCTCTACGTCGACTCGCTCGATAGATAGCCAGTTAGATCGATAGATAGCTAGATAGATAGATAGATAGATAATAGCTCGCCTCGTTAGATAGATAGCTAGATAGATCGCTAGATGGATTCGCATATATATATAGCTAGATAGCTAGATAGATAGCAGAAGAAGATGATAGATAGATAGATCCGATAGATCATGTCAAACCATGTAAATTGCTCCTGCCATAAAGCTCTTTTTGATTTTATTTGATTTGATTTGATAGATGATAGATAGATAGATAGCATAGCAGTTAGATAGATAGATAGCCAGAGTTTATGAAGATAGATATATTAGATTAGATTAGATAGTAATAGATAGCATATTAGATATAAGATGATAGATAGATAGAAGCAGAGTTAGATATCTAGATAGATAGATATATAGATAGATAGATAGATAGATAGATAGATAGATTAGATAGATATATAGATAGATCGATAGATAGCTAGATAGATAGCTGTCAGAGTAGATAGATAGATAGATAGACTATAGATAGATAGATAGATGATGATAGATAGATAGATAGATAGATAGATAGATAATAGCATAGCAGAGTTAGATAGATAGATAGATGAATAGATAGATAGATAGATAGTAGATTAGATAGATAGATAGTATAGATAGAATATAGATAGATACTAGATAGATCGCGAGTTAGATAGATAGATAGATAGATATCTAGATAGTATATAGGCCGTTAGATAGATAGATAGATCGATCGATAGCAGAGATAGCTATAATAGATAGATATATAGATAGATAGATAGATAGATAGATTGATATCAGAGTTAGATAATAGATACAGAGTTAGTATGATGAAGATAGATAGATCGATAATAACTACGACAGACAGACAGATAGATGATAGATAGATAATAGATAGATAGATAGATAGCTAGATAGATAGATAGATAATAGATATATAGATTAGATAGATAGATAGCAAGTTAATAGATAGATAGATAGATTAGATAGATAATAGATAGACAGACCACAGACAGACAGGTCAGACAGAACAGACAGACAGATAGATAGATAGTAGATAGATGATAGCTCAGAGTTAGATGATAGATAGATAGATAAAGATAGATAGATAGATAGAAGAGAGATCGATAGATAGATAGATAGATAGATGATAGGATATCAGTTAGATAGATAGGATAATTCGATGATAGATCGATCTATAGATCATTAGATCACTCGATAGATCTCTCGACTCGCATAGATCCGCTCGATATATAGATCATAGATAGATATATCGCTAGATAGATAGCATGGATCATAGCCAGTTAGCTAGCTAGCTAGCGCGCTAGCTCGCTAGATAGATCATCGATGGCTGATGATGATGGATGGATGGATGGATGTGATGGATGCTGTGACTGGCTGGATGGATGGTGCTGATCTGGCTTGCTTGGCTGGCTGGCTGCTATGGCTGGCTGGCTGGCTGGCTTGCTGGCTGGCTGGCCTGGCCTGCTGGCTGGCTGGCCTCTCTCGCTCGCTCGCTCGCTCGCTCCCTCGCTCGCTCGCTCGCCCCTTTCGCTCGCCTTGCTCGCTCGTCGCTCGCTCGTCGCTCAGCTCTGCTCGCTCGCTCGCTCGCTAGCTGCTCGCTCGCTCAGACTCCTCCCGCGATAGCAGCGTTAGATCGATAGATAGACGCTCGATCGCACTGCTCGATAGCCTCGATAGATACGATCGATAGATAGATAGCCGATTAGATACGATAGATAGATCGATAGACGACATACAGAACATACAGACAGACAGACAGACAGACAGACAGACAGACAGACCTACCACCATACATAACAGACAGACAGACAGATAGATGATAGATAGATAGATCAGCTAGATAGATCCATATTTACGCTAGATCGCCAGCTCGATCGCTAGACCTCGCCTCGCTCGCTTCGCTCGGTCGCCTAGATCATCCGCTCGCTCGCAGAGTTCTCTCGCTAGCCGGCTAGCTCGCTAGCTCGCTCGCTCGATCGATCGCTCGCTCGGTCGCTAGCTCGCTCGCTCGCTCGCTCTCCTCTCTCGCTCGGCTCGCTCGCTCGCCGAGTTTCGCTCCTCGCTGATCCTGCTGCTCGCTCTCTCGCTCGCTCGCTCGCTCAGACTAGCTCCTCGCTCTCTCGCTCGCTCGCTCGCTCGCCGCCTCGCTCGCTCGCTCGCTCGCTCCTCGCTCGCTCGCTCGCTCCACTCGCTAGCTCGCTCGGCTGCGCTCGCTCGCTCCTCTCTCGCCGCCGCGTTCCTCGCTCGCTCTCTCAGCTCGGCTCGCTCGTCGCTCGCTCACTCGCTCGCTCCTCCTCCGCCGCGCGCTCGCTCGCTCTCCTCGCTATCTTAGCTGCCTCGCTCGCTCGCCGCGGTATAGCTCGCTCGCTCGCTCGCTCGCGCTCGCTCGCTGGCTGAGCTGGCGGCTGGCTGGCTCGGCTGGCTGGCTGGTGGCTGGCTGGCTGGCTGGCTGGCTGGCTGCTGGCTGGCTGGCTGGCTGGCTGGCTCGCTCGCTCGCTCGCTCGCTCCTGCTCGCTCAGACTCGCTCGCTAGATAGATAAGATAGATAGATAGATAGAGTAGATAGATAGATGATATGATCGAGTATGATAGATAGATAGTAGAGTAGATAGAAGTTAGATAATATATAGCAGTAGTAGTATAGCTAGATAGTATAGGATAGATGAGATAGCATAGATTAGATACGATAGATAGATAAGATCGATAGAAGTAGATAGATAGATAGATAGATAGATAGATAGATATATAGATAGATAGATAGACTATATAGATAATATGAAGTAGATAGATAGATATATATGATAGCGATTAGAGTAGATAGAATAGATAGATAGATAGTAGATAGATAAGATAGATAGATAGATAGATAGATAGATAGATAGACATAGATAGATAGGAGATGTGTGAGTAGCTAATAGATAGATAGATAGATAGACGATGATTAGATGAAGACAGACAGAAACAGACAGACGACAGACAGACAGACAGACAACAGACGGACACAACAAACAGACAGACAGACAGACGACAGATAGATAGATAGATAGATAGCAGGTTAGATAGATATGATAGATAGATAGATATAGATAGATAGTAGATAGATAGATAGATAGATAGATAGTGATAGAGATAGTATAGATATTGAGTAGATACGTAGAGAGATAAGATAGCTAGATAGATAGAAGATAGAAGACTCAGATCGATGATCCCGTCTAGATAGCCGCATCGATTAATCAGCACACTAGATACGATCGATAGCGAGTCTAGAGAAGATAGTAGATATCAGATAGACTAGATCAGCTCGCGAGATAGATAGCTAGATAGAAGATGATAGATAGATAGATAGATAGATAGATAGAGTAGATAGATAGATAGCAATAGAAGTAATAGAGATGAAACTAAGATAGATAATGATAGATGCTCAGTAGATAGCAGAGGTTAGATAGATAGATAAGCAGTCAGGTATAGATATCATAGCTAGAAGATAGATAGCTGATGATTGTGGATGGATATGTGAGGATGGACTGGGTAGTGATGGTGGAG